>CM065474.1:14219248-14819248 GCA_032872505.1 Leptopilina syphax
AAATGTGTTGGTCTTTTTAAGAAATGACTGTCATTCCCGGTTGTGGGCACCTTTATGTTAAGGAGGCTCTACCATCTGACAATGATGTGGACTACTGCTCATCTATTTAAACTTTCTGCCAAGGAAAGTGACAGCCGCAAACTCCATTAAATGCGATGAATATAGCCGTTCAGTGCAATAGAAGTGCGTTATGGTATGCGTACTAGCTACTTCACATGCAAGCATAATGCTTTTGTTAGCAATGAGCATAGTGTGAAAACGTGTCATCATTTTTGTTCTTTATCCCGGCAAAGTCTCTTAAAATAAAGAAACTTTCATTTTTTATTTATTTGTGTACCAACACAAATAAATAAAAAATAAATAAAATAAATAAATTCCTTTAATATTTTTTCATTTTTAGCAGATTTTTCAAGGGTGCCTACAACCGGGTACAAAAATTTTTTTGTCAAAAAATTTCCATTTCACTAAATTTCTAATAAAACTTTTTTATTTAAAGGAATCAATTTAATTCCTTCACTGACAGTCACCTTAGACCTCCAGCTTTAAATTCGTACACATACATTTGTATAATATGCACATGGACAAATGTTATGAGGCAAAAACAAAAGGGTGCCCACAACCGGAACACTTCCCTTATATATATATAAAATTAAATTATTTTCAACGTGAAATAAAATTACGATTTAAACTATTTGTTATTTTTTGGTTAGGTTATTTTAATTTATCTGAATTTTTTTGCAACTTCGAATTGTTTTTAGGAATTTTATTGTAATATCAATATATTTTTTTGCAGGTTGGTTTACTAGGGCCGATGGAAATTTTTTTAATGAAGCTTTTTGCAAAATATGCCAAAAAGATTTGCGGGCGCACCGGTCAGATTTATAAAGGCATACAAAAACTACTACTAAAATGAAAAGTATTACAGAATGTCAGAGTAATTTAAAATCAAGATTTTCTATGAATTGTAATCATAGCGAAAAAAGCATAAATTTAAAATTAGCTTTATAGATAGCAAATCACATGTCCATAAAAATTATTGATCACCTTTGTGATCTTTTAGTAGATTTAGTAAAAAATACAATTTTCCAAAATTTAAAAATACACCGCACTAAATGCAGTAACTTGATAAAGCACGTAATCGCACCTTCTATGCTTTATGATTTAATAACCGATATTGGAGATAAGTCATTCTCACTAATTAATTAACTACTATAATTATTATTTTTTTCTAAATTTCGAGTGAAGATTCTAAAAGATCAATGTTCAAGACGTAAGGAATTAGTACTTCTGAATTTTTTTAAACCCCTGATCAACGAGAAAATTACTGTCCAAAGTTGTCTCAAAAATGTGTCCGTCCCTTCATTAAAGGGTTAAGATAATTTTATTTGAAATGTATTGTTTTTGGCTTATAATCATAGAATCAATAGTTGCAAACTCTTTTTTTTTGCTTATAGGAAGCCATTCTAAATTATTGTCAATTATTTATCCTATTTCATATATTAAAAACTAAATTATTTTATTATTCTTCATAAAATTTTACAAATTGATAAAATTTACATTTTCCATAATATATTTTGATAAATATTATACCGTAAAAAAATTCAAAAGAGATTTTACATAAAAACACATAGTGTCCACCTTAAGGCCAGGACTAAAATGTTTAAAAGTTATCAAAGGATTGTATAACATACAATTTTATCAATATTCATTTATAATATTATTGTATTATATGCCCTGAGAAAACTGGAGATTTGGACATTTGAAGAGACTAATCGTTTATATTTGAGAATTGACTATTGGAAAACACTCTAAATATTTAAAAACACCATTTACAGATATGCGAGTCATATCTCTTAGAGGAAAAATGAGTTTATGGCGGAGGGACAAATTAACCATCTTGAGAAATCCCTTATCCTGCGCGGAATGAATAAATATGTCAACCTAAACCATAAGTTAAATGCATGAAGTAGAATAAAGAGACCTTGCGCACAGGTACAAAGTGTCAGCTATTTGGGGGGTCAGAGATCTCGATCTCTACATCAGATGGGACAACAGCGCCTTACTTGAGAAAAATAGTACTAAAGCATTGTCTCCTATATTAAAAATTAAATCTGATCAATCAATCTAATTCCTGATCAACAATGGACTCTCTACAAATGTCTACACCAAGCTTCTTTAAATTTATTATTTAAAATCATGACACAACCACTCATAAATCACTTATAGACTAGACGATATTGTTCCTCAACATATTTTAATACTAATATGTGTTTTAACTAGAGATAGACAATCGACATCGAAAACATCAAATGTTTCCTTTTCGATGTTTTTAAAAAATCTATGTTACTGTTTCGATGTTGAGAATCGATGTTTATCCTTTTGTTGATTGATTTTCAATTAAATTGAAATGTTTACATATAATTATTCTATTAGTGCATTTTATAAAGATTGACGCTTTGTTTTGTAGGTAGATACGTTTAAAAAATAATATAACGAACAACTTATGTTTTCAAATTATTCTTGAGTTAACAAGCCATCAGCAATGTATAAAATGATTAAGTTAGAATAACGATTTTTTATTAACAATCTATTTATATCTCTATAAATCTGTTTCCTTTTATTAAAAACGTTTGTTCCTCAACTGAGAAAGTTCTATAGAATTTTAGTAGAATCATTCTATTTGAATTCTGGTGAATATTCTACAGATTTTTACTAGAATGATCTAATAGAATTTCTACACCAATTCGAATAAATTTAAGCAAACATTAATTAAAGAAAATTTAAATTTGTGAAATTATTTTTTTCAACTTTATATTATTGTGTAACTAAATTTTATATCTGATTTCAATGATAATTTTTAGGTAAAAATTGTTTAAATCATTTAAATTTATATAATTTATTGAACATAGTAATCATACAATAATGTAATGTTAAATAAATTATTTCACGAAATTTATATGAAATTCTATACATCTGTTTCAGCTGCGCTATAGCGAATCAAATAATTTTTGAGGTTTCAAATTTTTGATGTTAAAAACATCGAAAACATCGATGTTTTTCTATCGATGCATCGATGTCTTTCTATGTTAAATTTTTCGATGTCGATGTTGAGCAACATCGATGTTTCATCTCTAGTTTCAACCACATTACTTTTTATAACCAAAATCAACACAAAGATTTTACAAAATTAAAGAATCAATTTTTAATTAAATTACACAGCCACACAAAAAAAATTTTTGGTTCTGATCTGGAGGTCTCACTAGGTGTACCTTATGTTTTTTGGGTCGCTAAATCCGAATTCGAGGTCCATATAACCCCATCAGATCAGGGTTTTGACCAAGAAGACTAGAGACAGGAGGGCTAATTGTAGTAGCGTGGGTAGGACAAAATAAGTGGGATTATGAAGGCGTGGTTAAATTGCGCCAAATATCATGTTTTGATTCTGCACTTTCACGCACACACGTGTGTTACGTATTTTAATATATAACGTAAGCGTGTGTGAGATGTGCAGAATCACAAAAGTATATTTGGCACAATCGAGTTCCGCCTTAACAACATTCAGTTGAAACTTGTTACTCAGAGGCTTTCGGTACCGCTGATTACGAATTTGAAGTCACTTTTCAAAAATTCAAAATGGATCCAATATGGCACACTTTTTTGTAAAATTAATCGGATTCGCTTAAAACTCACTACTCAGGGATTTTAGGGATCGCTGATTACGAATTTAAAGTCAGTTTTTAAAAATTAAAAATGTCGGATCCAATATGGCCGACCCTTTTTTTAAAAAACTCATCAGTTCGATTGAAACTTTCGGAGGCTTTTGAGGGTCGCTAAATTCAAATTACTTAATTAAACTGTTTCACTTTTAACACGTACTCCTCTGATAAACCGTTGCCTTTATAAACATTTACATAAATCATATTGAATTCTTTCATGTTTCAAAGAAGCTCAATGATGCCGGGGCAAAAAGACGTTAAAAAAGTAAAAATAGGCGATCAAACTAAATCTGTTCAAAAGAGATTAATTATGGTAAATCTTAAAGATATTTTTCAAAAATTTAAAAATGAAAACCCCGATTTGAAGATCGTATTCTCAAAATTTTGTTCTCTACATCCAGAGCATTGTGTTTTAGCCAGTTTAAGTGGCACACACAGAGTATGTATATGCTTGATTCATGAAACTAATGATTTCAGGTAAATAATAAAACTGAAAAAATTGAATGTAATATTATGTGTAATATTATGTGAATGTAATATTATGTAATAATAAATATTAAATTTGATCACTTAGTTGCATTAGACGTTTCAAGAAAACTATGAGTCGGCCCATCACAGTTCTTTCGGGAAAATTTTCTGTTTATTTTCAGGTATAAATAAATAAAAAAAATAAAAATTAATAACGCCCGAATTTAAAAAAAAATAATTTGTTTTGTGACGTGGTACAATTTTCCCTTTTAATTTTTATTTACAAAATAAGACATTATTTTCTAAATTTGTTTAGTTTATATTTTTTTGTGTTATTTAAATGAGCGAGAATTTCCCGCTCCCTGTTTACTTAAATCACTAGGGCTACTGCACCTGCGCAATGTCGCCTTCCTGCTTACCTTGTTGTAATGAAACTACGACGTAACCCAAAACCCCTAAGAAAATTGTTTTTGTAACCATCTTCCCTTTGCATCTAGTTTTTATTATCAAAATATCGCAAATAACCTCCTCGCATTTAGATATAAGCTTGCGCCGTTTTGAATTTTACCTTCGCTTAGATGGTTAATTTTAACGTCTTTATTGTCGAAATATTATTTCGACAATTCTCTAGAGTAGTATCGACGACCAGTTGCTCAGGCACGTGTTAATTTTACCTTTTATTCGGCCTTGATTCATACCTTTTGATTTTCAAGAAATCAGAATCAAGGGAGCCGAAATTAATAATAATTTGTTATTAATTGACGATAAATAAAATTCGGATGCAAAGCGGTGAATACGGGAAGCAGAAAACTAGTAAAAGTTATGTTTGTCATAATCACTTTTACTGGCAACTACGCTCCTGCATTTCTTTTCGCCTCGGCGTAGTAATACAAGTTCTTGGTGGCAATCAGCGGGAAAAGTGGGAGAGAGGAGAGTCTACGGCGTGCTACGGACCTCGTGTTCGTTCTCTTTCGTTCCGGCTATCAACAGAGTGTGGAGTGTTTTTGGACAACAGGACGAAAATTCGTGGAGAAAGGTGGAAAGGGTCAAAAAGTTTTTCGTCTCTCATTCTTCTTTTACTTTGCGATTTCTTCTTCTACGGAAAGTGAGTAATTTAATAACATGTCTTTCCGAATTAATATTGGAAGTTTCTTTCATATATTTATGAAAATTTCATCTCTTTGTTAAAATGGTCACACGACCTCGTGCTCAGTAAAGTCAATTTTAATTATGATTTTGCAATTAAATAATGATTTAAAGTAAAAATAATAAAATGTCAATTAAAACATAAATTAATCCTAGTATTAAAAATTTGTTAATTAGTTTTTTAAAATTTTGTCTAAGCATGTATTGTCAAGATTTTCATATATTTATTATTATGATTTAAATCCTGATTTGAAACTTCCTAATATTTTATGCCCTTATTATCTTTAAATTCTTTCCATTATGTGACCTCTGACCCGATTATTCGACTTGTTACCAAGTTACCCATTTTTAATCCGATTGTTCTACATTTGTTACCAAGTTACCTATTTTTCGACCCAAATAAGTGATATTAAATTATGTTACCTTTTTTGTTAACACGATTGTTAACCACGTTACCTATTTTACGTCCCCGTTACCTATTTTGTGCCCCTGTTATTTATTTTACGTCTCCGTTACCTATTTTACGTCCCCGTTACCTATCTACGTCCCCGTTACCGATATTGCGATCCATTAATAATATAGTTTTTTATAAACTATATGAAATTCGACTAAAGAGTGAACTAACGAATAAATTTTATTATTTCGATCTGAAAGAATTATTTAGGATGTGTAATTTGATTATTTCCTTACGTTATTAATAAGTATTTCATTATAGCTTATTTCAAAAATTGTCAAACTTAGAACTAATTAAAGATTTTTGTTAATAAATTGTTTAATGTCTGAATTAAATTCTATGAATATAATTTTCTCGAACCACGCCACTCTACCCCTTGATTAAGTGATCCTGATTAGCTAGCCAAATATTTCTTTCCCTTATGAAGTCTTTTCTTTGATTCTACAATCTTGTGGATATTATCTTTTATTGTTGTGTGATTTCTTTAAAAATATCGCGGTTTTTGAAGTATTTCTTGCCTTTTTGTTGTCGATTATTGCAGGATTAGCCTGGTGGCCTTGTTTCATGAGTAATCGCCAGTTCCTAAATATTTTAATCTTAAATATCTTATTTCTTTTGTCCTAAGAAAGGACTGGCGCCCAATCTTGCTGAGTTTAGCACCACTACGTTGTAAAAATTAAAAAGAATACACTTCCTCCTTTAATCCTTTTTCAATTGTTTTGGACTTGTAGACTTTGGCTTTATAACAATTGTAAAATTGTTTTAGCTCTTTTATTAATAATAATATCATTTGCTTGTTTATTGAACACAATAAGCTAAATTTGTTTATTGTTATTAACGATAAATATAGCACTTGTTTATTTGTTTTTAATAAATTGTTTATTTGTAAAGTGTAATGATGAAATAAAGTTTTGTTTACTTTTATAAATTGTTTTCTAATATTGTTGAAAAGTCCATTACAAATTTTGGCGCCCAACGTGGGGCAAGCCAAAGCAGAAAAATATACTCTATTATATTTGTTTAATTGATTTATAGTTGTAGATAAAGTTTTTTCAGATTGAAATGTAATAAAAGTAAAAGATTCAAGGAAATATTATTGCGATGTTTTCTTTTTGAGCAAAAACCCAAACTAAGAAAAATAAAATTCTGTTATTGCAACTTCAAGTGTTTATATTTTGATGGTCGTCGTATTATGAATAGTATGTGAAAATAATTAATTTCTTTTAATTATTTCTCTGTGTTTAAATAAGTATAATCTTACTATTCACTAAAAATAAAATAAAATTTAATTAAATCATTCATATTAAAATTAATAAAATACTAGAAATTAATATATAAAAAAACAAAAGAGGGTATTTTGTATTCTATAAACAGAATTCTTTTTTTATAGAAATCTTAAAAGTTGTCCAAAATGCCCTGTAATGTAAGGAAATTGGATAGACAACCTAAATTCGAGAGAATTGGAAGTCGAATTGGCTAGTAGAGGTCTCCTTATACCAGGAACCGTTGACGAGCAACGAAGACGTTTTCGCTATCATGAGCGAACTTAGGATGATACATCATCAACTACTAGGGAAAATCCTAACAGAAATAATTCCCCTTCTGAAAGATTAAGCAGTGTTTCAACCATAACCGCAACTAGTGAGACATCAGCAGCAGTCAACGAACCACCATTAGTTTCGCGACATGATTTCCCCATAGAAGGAGCTACAGCGATTGTTACTATTGAACCTCGAAACCAACACTATCAACAAACCAACAATAGTGAACCACGAACACAAGTGAATAGATACTTTGATCTTCGAGAATCGTCATCTGATAGAGTGAATCGTCCATCTGAAAATTTTGAAAGAGAGTTTAACATATTGTCTCTTCACGAATCCGAAGAAAATAGACCATTTGTTAATCGTCATGCCTCAAGAAGAGATAATTTCCCTTATCTTCGAGATGAATCGTTCAACACTAGGAGAAATGAAAGACAACGAGTAAGATTCGAAACAGATCTGGATTACAATGATAAACCTAACGATATTAATTACCGTTCATCTCAACATCAGATACCCAGTGACCCTGAATCATACCCTCAGAGAAATTATGCCAATACTGCTGCACAAGCATATCACATAATGCGTAAGTGGGATTTAAAGTTCTCCGGTTCACGCAATGAAGACCCTGACTTGTTCCTGAAAAGAATATCAACTGGCAGATCAATGATGTACATAAAGGATGAAGATCTTTTAAATTTGTTACCCTTTTTCCTGTCAGGTAAAGCTGCCCGTTGGTACGAAGTACATAGTCACCTCGACTTCCAGAACACGAATAAAACTAATTTTGCACACCGAAATCTGTTACCTTGCTTTCATCTAACTATTCCTAGGTCATCGATTCGAAATTTTGCACAGTTTGAACAAATAGCCGTAGCGACGGAAAAGTCATTCCGCGTCGCAAAAGCATATCGTCCTCCTCCAAGACCAAAAGGTTCTCTATTACCAGATCTCGCATATCGTAACCCTATGGCTAAACTGCACTCTAAAAGAAGTCAGAGTTTTAACCTTTAAGAAGAAGAAGAAAAATCCGAAGAAGCGAGCACGGATAAAGATAACATAGAAAGCTTATTAATGATCAATTAGTCAACTAACAAGAAGTCTTCAAGAAGTAAGGATGGAACAAACCTATAAAAATCATCTCAAAATAAAACGGTTGTTAAAAGTGAATCTGCAGCGGAAAATGACGCTCAAGCCAAAGAATCTAACAAGCTGTCCAAAAGAAACACTGAAGTGACTTGTTGGAACTGCGACGAAACAGGACATCGTCACAATGACTGTAAAGAAGAGAAGACAATATTTTGCTATGGTTGTGGTCGAAAAGGAACAACGAAACCAAAATGTCCAAATTGTTCGGGAAAAGCCAACCAGGATCGTTAAAAGAGGTTGAGACGGTCCTGACATCAACTGCACAACCAAGGATCTTCTTCTATAGGAGTTGAATCTAATGACTTCTATAGTCCTACACCTGATAAGTTAAAAATACCAGTGACCAACTCCTCTAGTGACAAACCCTCACATAATCCAACAATGACCAAAAGGAAAAATAATCTCTTAATAAAATAGAAATCGAATGTAAAAATTTGGAAATTGACATTTCAGAAATTACTGGTGTTTACAGTCCGCAAGATCTAGATATTTTCATATTTTGTGAAAATAATAAGTATTTTATTTATGAAAAGGATTTACATTAAATAGAAAGAAACAAAAATTTCATTGTTAAAAATGAAATTGTAAATTCTGCTCATATTGAATCCCCCTTATCTGTGACCCTTCCCCAAGAACAAATTGAATTAATGCAAAATAATTATTCCTGTGACACAACTGACGTCTGTTTCAATTTCTCCGATCTTTGTTACTCTCCCTCTATTTCGTTAAGTACAGAACCCTTGCTATATGTTACCGTCATCATACAAAATTATGCAGTTAAAGTTCTAGTAGACAGTGGAGCTACTCGAACATTTATTGGACCTCTTTGTCTGGACTTAATCAAGGATTTAAAACTACCAGTTGAAGAAAATAAAGGTTCAGTTCGATTAGCCAATGGTGAAATATGTACGGTATCCAAAGAAGTAACATTACCTGTGGAACTAAATGGACGATTTAAACAATTGAAAGCACGAGTCATAGATTCGTTAACGGAGCCTTTGGTTTTAAGGCTTGATTTCCTAAAATTATATAAAATTAAAGTTGATTTCTCAACTAGTACTTGGTCATTTAAAAACAAAAAGAAAAAGAATTACAAATTCGAAAGTAAATATGTGACCCGTGAAACTTGTGCTGAATTAATAAAATTGGACTCGACTCAAAGAGATAGATTGAAAAAGTTCTTAAAAGAAAGCCTACCCGAAATACCTGACAAACCTGGATTAACAAACTTAACACAACACGTTATTGATGTCGAAGAAAACACGCCAGTTAAGCAGCATTGTTACATTGTTTCACCAAAAGTAATGGAAGCTACAATACAAGAATTAGAACAGATGTTAGCTGACGATATCATAGAGCTCTGCGATAGTGATTGGAGCAATCCAATAGTTATGATCAAAAAGTCTAATGAAGAGTATAGGTTTTTATTTAGATTTCCGAAAATTAAATTCCCTAACTAAAAAAGATGCTTACCCGCTTCCTCAAATGGATCTCATCTTAACCCATTAACGCCCAAATGTCTAAAATTTTTGACTGAAGTTCAAGGTAAGAATTTTTATCCTAAATAATTAGACTTTTAAAAACCCTTTGGTACTAAGGGGTATTGAGGTCCGCTCTTTCAGAATTCGGGGTCAAAAAAGCATTTCGACCATCAGGGAAACCAATATGGCGCCCAAAATGGAGAAAATACCGAAAAAATCGTAAGGTTTTTTTTTGAAACAGGCTTTTCACATCAATAAGATTTTTTGGACGGGTCTCATGTATGCTATAGGTGGATAAAATAGTTGTACTTTTGAACTGTGTACTTGACAACTTGAAAATTCAAGATGGCGTATCCAAAATAGCAGAAAAATCAGAGCAAAATACTTGATAAATAGCAAATGCATCATCAATATTCAAAACTTGATTTAAATCATCTGGAAATTACTTCTCGGGGGTTTTTGAGGTCGCTGATTACGAATATAAAGTTTAATTTTAAAAATTCAAAATGGCGGATCCAATATGGCGGATAAAAATTTTTGAAAATCGATAAAATTGCATGAAATTACTCACTCGGGGGTTTTTGGGGTCGCTGATTACGAATATGAAGTTCAATTTTTAAAATTCAAAATGGCGGATCCAATATGGTGGATAAAATTAGTTTAAAATCGATAAAATTGCATGAAATTACTCACTCGGGGGTTTTCGGGGTCGCTGATTACAAATATGAAGTTTAATTTTAAAAATTCAAAATGGCAGTTCCAATATGGCGGATAGAAATTTTTGAAAATCAATAAAATTGACCCTAGCAAAGTAGCCCCTATTCAAAGTTACCCAACCCCCAAAAATATCAAAGAACTACGCCGCTTTCTAGGCATGTTAAGCTGGTATCGTCGCTTTATTCCTCACTATGCAACTTTAGCTGCACCTTTAAATAAATTACTAAGCAAGAAACAGCGCTGGCAGTGGACTAATCTACAACAAGACGCATTTGAAAAATTAAGAACTTGTCTTACAGAAGCCCCAGTTCTAGCGAGACCAAATTTTGAATACCCTTTTGAAATACAGACGTATGCCAGTGACGTGGGCTTAGGCGTAGTTGTAACCCAGAAAATTGAGGAAATTGAATATGTCGTATCTTATGCAAGCAGAACCTTAACCGTTGCTGAACGCTTGTACACCACTACGGAAAAGGAATGCCTCGCCGTAATCTGGGGTATACAACAGTTCAGAGCATACTTGGAAGGATACCATTTTACGGTCATTACTGACCGTAAAATTACGTCATTACTGACTTCGCCTGCTTCACAATCTACGAAATCCAACTGGCCGTTTAGCCAGATGGGCATTATCCTTATTGGAATACGACATGGAAATCGTACATCGGAAAGGAGCTTTGCATCATGTGCCTGATGCACTTTCCAGGATTCCTGTGACCCACATTGATAATTCCCAAAGTAACCTCGAAGGAAACCTTTATACCGTAGAAGAGACAGATGACTCTTGGTATACTCGACGATTCCTTTTAGTGACCGAATTTCCCAAACGTTTCCCAAATTGGCGTATAACTGACGGAAAGTTATATTACCATCGACCCGATCCAATTATTTGGACATTTACTGAAGATTTGACGGCTTGGAAACTCGTCCCAAGCGAAAAGGAAAGAGCAAAATTATTTCACGACGCTCACAAAGAACCACAAGCTGGTCACTTAGGAACAGAGAAAACGTACGTTAAAATTGCTGCAAAATATTATTGGCCCGGATGCTATAAAGTAACAAAATTCGTACAGAATTGTACGACATGTCAAGCTTGTAAAGTCAAACAACTAGCACCACCTGGTCTTATGGGTCAACGCATAGTGGAAACACCCTGGACTGTTATTGCAGCCGACATCATGGGACCATTTCCACCAAGTCGATCTAGTTTTAAATATATCCTGGTGATACAGGATATCTTTACAAAAATGATCAAAATTAAGGCTCTCAGAAATGCAACTGGTAGACTAATATCCGAATCCTTTAGAGAATTGATCTTTAATCGATGGGGAGTCCAACCCTGTCGAAAGAGTTAATCGTGTCCTTAAAACTATGATAGTCTCTTTTATAGACCAAGACCACCGAGATTGGGACAAATACTTAGGTGAATTCCGCTTCGCGCATAATACAGCTCACCATGACACCCTGAAAACGTCACTAGCCTTTTTAAATCATGGACAAGATCTGAAACCTATAAATAAAATGAGAAATAAGGATAAAGAACCTCCTACCATCGAAATGCAAGACGCCAGCAAATGGGAAGAAAGAATGAAGAAAATGAAAATAATAAAAGATTGGATCATTGAAAACTCGGATAAGGCTTTCCAAAGACAATCTCGATATTATAATAAGCATCGTCGAAATGTTACATACTGTATAGGAGACCTTGTTCTTTCTCGTTGCAGAATTTTGTCCTCAAAATCGAAAAATATCGCATCAAAACTCAATCCTAGATATGTCGGCCCATATAAAGTTACCCGTGTTCTTTCCCCAACAGTTGTTGAACTTTGTGACCTATCCCTTAATAAATTAGGAAAATTTCATGTTTAAGATGTTAAACCTTACTTAATGACTGAATAAATTACTTGTTTCTTTTTTTTAGAAAAAAAATTGGTTGCAACTCTACGTTTTGAAAATGGAGCAAAGCTTCGAGTGTGTCGAAGCCCAAGAAGATTCTGATTTTGAAGTTATCGAGGACCCTGAGACCTTACCGCCTTTTACTTCAATTGGATCCGCTAAAAAGTTGTCTTTAACATTCAAATCTCTAAGTGCAGACTCGCTTGTAAATCTAGAATTACTCTCGTTACCTGACATTCCTGTATCCGGAGATCCCAAAATCTCTACCTCGTTCGAAAAATCTGAAAATAGTACGACCGACACAGAAGAAGTAGATCTTCAGTGTGATGCTACATCTAATGAGACTATACCGCAAGATGATGTATCTAGACTTTATAATGCATTATTTTCGCAAGAGAATACAATTAAAGTTTTGGAGAAAGAACTCGAAGCAGCTGTGCTCGCAATTCATTCTTTTCCCCAATCGACTCAAGATATAAAAGATTCAGGCCTTCACTACGAGAATGATAATGCGGAATTATCATTACAATTCCTTATCTCAGAAGATGGAACTATCAAAAATCGAGAAAATAATGTACCCGTGCGAGGTATCCTAAATGAATTAGACACATTATTCGATCGTGAAATTTGTATAATCCCTCCAAAATCAGATATAATAATTCAAACTTCGGATAAATCGGTACAAACTGAAGATTTGTACGCCGTTTCATCACCTATGTTGAAAATTATGATTTCGGATGAGGAATTCGAAAGAGTAGAACCAAAGGAGCTTCCAACCAAAAGTGACCCACACCCTTCGAAGATTAAAACACCATCAATACCCAAAGAAGTGACCCCAACAGTACCCATTCCGAAATTTAAACCCAAATTTGATTATTATCCTATATTAAAAGACAACTTTGTTTATATCAAAAATTCGTCTCCCAAAAATCATTCTCTATCACCGCTCAAGAATCTTCCGCAATTACAAGATTCACAGACTACAAATAAGTCAAAATTACAAAGTTCGACTTCAGTAGATGAATCTCATTCCCTACAAAATTCAAACGTTACCAAAAAAGTGCTAAGATCTTATGTTCTTCGCCCGCAAAAACAAGTAGAAGTAATTCCACCTCCTCAGTCACCCCAAACATCTGGACCACTCAATCATTCCCGTTCGATAAATCGTCACCAGTCCCCCGTCCCCTCTACTTCATCTCGTCATCAACGATCGCCTAGTCGTGCACCATCTTCTCGTCAATTAAGATTTCCTAGTCGCCAAAGATCGGAGATTACCTAGTTATTCTCGCTCTTCTAATGATCGAAAGTCAACTAATTCCCATCTATCACGCCATTCTCAGTCAGTGAATTAACAAAATCCCTCGCAAAATCATCCGGAAGCAGCTGAAGAGATTCATTCTTTATTAACGATGCCTGTAAGCGAACCGACTGGAATATCTCTAATTCTTATAGTGGTTGAGACGAAGCTGTAAAAAAGGATGTTGGAACTGTGACGAACCGGGTCACCAACATAATGAGTATCTTAAGAAAAAGATATTCAACAAGTTACTAAAGTCACTAAAGTTAAGAATACTACAAGTGACTGAACCAAAAGTGAAAGTTTAAGTTTTGTATTATGAAGATATATTTTTTGAGTCATATGACATTTGATTATTATGGTCTAAGTTAGTATTCGTACATTATTATTTTTCTTTATTACCAAACTCCGTTGGATTTTGAAAATATATTTTCTTATAACTACCTGTTGATATTATAATTGCTTTACCCTATGTTATCAGTCACCTTTTCCCTATAAAAGAATTAACAAATAGAAATTCAGAATTTCGTCTGTGAAACTTGAGAATCTATCTTGCTTACTTAAGTTATGAGTTTAAAGGATTTTAGCAAAGTGCTAACATTACCGTTATCTTGTCATGTAGACCTTCGACTTTGAGAATTTTAATTTCTATTTTCTTGCTTGCCTCTGCAAGAGGCCGGCTACGGCCTGTCTTAGGAGAGGAGTGTTGTGACGTGGCACAATTTTCCCTTTTATTTTTTATTTACAAAATAAGACATTATTTTCTAAATTTGTTTTGTTTATCTTTTTTTTGTGTTATTTGAATGAGCGAGAATTTTCTGCTCCCTGTTTTCTTAAATCACGAGGACTACTGCACCTGCGCAATGTCGTCTTCCTGCTTACCTTGCTGTAATGAAACTACAACGTGATCCAAAACCCCTAAGAAAATTGTTTTTGTTACTATCTTCCCTTTGCATCTAAATTTTTATTATCAAAATATCGAAAATAACCTCCTCGCATTTAGATATTGGCTTGCGCCGTTTTGGATTTTACCTTCGCTTGGATGGTTAATTTTAACGTCTTTATTGTCGAAATATTATTTCGACAATTCTCTAGAGTAGTATCGACGACCTGTTGTTCAGGCACGTGTTCATTTTACCTTTTATTCGGCCTTGATTTATACCTTTTGATTTTTAAAAAATCAGAATCAAGGGAGCCAAAATTATTAATAATTTGTTATTAATTGACGATAAATAAAATTCGGATGCAAAGCGGTGAATACGGGAAGCAGAAAACTAGTAAAAGTTATGTTTGTCATAATCACTTTTACTGGCAACTACGCTCCTGCATTTCTTTTCGCCTCGGCGTAGTAATACAAGTTCTTGGTGGCAATCAGCGGGAAAAGTGGGAGAGAGGAGAGTCTACGGCGTGCTACGGACCTCGTGTTCGTTCTCTTTCGTTCCGGCTATCAACAGAGTGTGGAGTGTTTTTGGACAACAGGACGAAAATTCGTGGAGAAAGGTGGAAAGGGTCAAAAAGTTTTTCGTCTCTCATTCTTCTTTTACTTTGCGATTTCTTCTTCTACGGAAAGTGAGTAATTTAATAACATGTCTTTCCGAATTAATATTGGAAGTTTCTTTCATATATTTATGAAAATTTCATCTCTTTGTTAAAATGGTCACACGACCTCGTGCTAAGTAAAGTCAATTTTAATTATGATTTTGCAATTAAATAATGATTTAAAGTAAAAATAATAAAATGTCAATTAAAACATAAATTAATCCTAGTATTAAACATTTGTTAATTAGTTTCTTAAAATTTTGTCTGAGCATGTATTGTCAAGATTTTCAAATTTATTATTATGATTTAAATCCTGATTTGAAACTTCCTAATGTTTTATGCCCCTATTATCTGTAAATACTTCCCATTATGTGACCTATTACCCGATTATTCGACTTGTTACCAAGTTACCCATTTTTAATCCGATTGTTCAACATTTGTTACCAAGTCACCTATTTTTCGACCCGAATAAGTGATATTAAATTATGTTACCTTCTTTTGTTAACACGATTGTTAACCACGTTACCTATTTTACGTCCCCGTTACCTATTTTGCGTCCTCGTTACCTATTTTGTGCCCCTGTTACCTATCTACGTCGCCGTTACCAATATTGTGACCCATTAATAATATAGTTTTTTATAAACTATATGAAATTCGACTAAAGAGTGAACTAACGAATCAATTTTATTATTTCGATCTAAAAGAATTATTAAGGATGTGTAATTTGATTATTTCCTTACGTTATTAATAAGCATTTCATTATAGCTTATTTTAAAAATTGTCAAACTGAGAACTAATTAAAGATTTTTGTCAATAAATTGTTTAATGTCTGAATTAAATTCTATGAGTATAATTTTCTCGAACCACGCCACTCTACCCCTTGATTAAGTGATCCTGATTAGCTAGCCAAACATTTCTTTCTCTTATGAAGTCTTTTCTTTGATTCTACAATCTTGTGGATATTATCTTTTATTGTTGTGCGATTTCTATAAAAATATCGCGGTTTTTGAAGTATTTCTTGCCTTTTTGTTGTCGATTATTGCAGGATTAGCCTGGTGGCCTTGTTTCCTGAGTAATCGACAGTTCCTTAATATTTTAATCTTAAATATCTTATTTCTTTTGTCCCAAGAAAGGACTGGCGTCCAATCTTGCTGAGTTTAGCACCACTACGTTGTAAAAATTAAAAAGAATAGACTTCCTCCTTAAATCCTTCCTTAATTGATTTGGACTTGTAGTCTTTGGCTTTATAACAATTGTTAAATTGGTTTAGTTCTTTTATTAATAATAATATCATTTGCTTGTTTATTAAACACAATAAGCTAAATTTGTTTATTGTTATTAAACGATAAATATAGCACTTGTTTATTTGTTTTTGATAAATTGTTTATTTGTAAAGTGTAATTATGAAATAGAGTTTTGTTTACTTTTATAAATTGTTTTCTAATATTGTTGAAAAGTCCATTACAGTTTATAAAAAAAAAATTTTTATTATAAATTAAAAATTTTTTTTTAACCCTTAGGCGGGCAAGATAAAAAAAGTACGTAAGCGGGCAAGCGGGGTCCATTGGACCCCGCTTTAAAAACGCTTACGGGGTTATACCTATTTGGCATTTTTTGTTTGTCGATTTTTCCTTTATTGGCTTAAAATATACTGTAACATCCCTAGATTAATAATCTATTAAGTCTTTGCATGAAAACAACTTGGAAATGTCTTTAAAATTATGTTTTCTGGAGAAATTCTGAATTGTAAAAAAGAAAATTTTATTTTCAAATGCATTTTTTTTTATATTTTTTTATTGGCTTAAAATATACTATTATATTCCTAAATTGATAATCAAAAACGTCCTTGCATGAAAACAATTTGAATTTTTTCTTAAATTTAATTTTTTTGGATTAATTCCGGAGTGTCAAAATAGAACATTTAAACTTCAAACGCGTATTAACCATGTTTTGCAAATCGGCGAGCAGTAGAACTCGAAAAATTTTCGTCCGAATGACCTGAAAATTTAACTTTAGCTACTTAGATAGATTATTTAGTGAAGTACACACGATTTTTGAAATTGATAAACAGGATTTTTTTATGAAGAATTAAAGTCGATTTTTTTGGGTGAAAAATGCGATTTTTTTGCAAGTCTCACAATTCTTCCAAAAAAATTCTAAAATTATAATCATGTACATATGATTAAAATTTTCACTAGATAATCTTATGTAGTTTAAAAAAAAACATTTTTTTATTTTAAAAGCCGATGTTGCCAACAATAATTTAAAACTGTACTCATTAAAATTTTTGAAAAACACCCTTTTTTAAGCCTCCGAACAGGTATAACTCCATAAAACATAGATATTTGTATATTTTGTTTTCTTTTTATTATATTATGATTTTAAATGCATTAAAATATAAAAATGATGATTAAGATTTTAACCCTTAAACCGCACCCTGGGTGTGCGATACCCATATTCTAGCTTTTTACTCTAATATTTCGGTTAAATTCGTAAAAATTGATCATGTGTTGATATTGGACGGTACATTTTGTACTTAAATTTATGTTTCTTGAGTGACATTAGTCTGCCAAGTGTCTTTGTGTATTTGACAACTTTATGAAGTTGTCGGCGAAAAATTTCTGCTTGTCTGACACCCAGTTTTTGGTTTAAGGAAATTTCAGTAGTTTAAAAAAACTCTTTTTAATTATTAAAATTAAATAAATCATTATGAAACCTATTTTCCTTTAAAATAGATGTACTGAGCTATATAAGATAATTTTTCCAAAAGATAATATCCTATTCCAGCTTGGAGAATACACAAAAGTCCCCGGGTGTTTAAGGGTTAATTTTAACAAACAGATAGATTTTTAAAATACCCTGGGAAAAACAACACACACCGTTCTTAGTGCAAGACAGAATTTTTGATGTAGGCTCAAATTTCTTAAAATAAAAATACTATTTTGTTATTTGTTAATATCACAATTTGTAAATTTGATCTATTCCACTAAGTGGTACTGAAGTCCACATAGTATATTTTTTACCGTGTACGTTATTGCAATTTTTTATGCTTATGACAATGCGGGGTCCACTGGACCCCGCTTGCCCGTTCGTGCCAGTAAAAAGTTTAAACATCCATGTACAATTGGAATATGAAAACTGTAAAAGTATTTGGATGTATTTTTAGTATATTTAACAGAATTTCTAGGATAAACTCATTCTCTCATACGGATTCGGTGAAATTTGAAAAATACATACTCGCGGGGTCCAGTGGACCCCGCTTGCCCGCCCAAGGGTTAAATTTCTTAAAAGTTAAAGAAAAACCAAATTTTTTTTCCTCTGGCAACTTTTCTCTAAACTCAATACTTTAAAAGTTATAAGCTATTAAAAATAGGTCTACTTTTAAAAATTCAAAATTTCGAAAATTCATAACTCCAAAATTTTGGCAATTTTGGAAAAATAAAAAAATACGTATTTAATATTTTTCTATCAGAAACGAGAAAAAAATATGTTTAACCGATTCTAAAATGTCATAGAAAAATTTCCCGTGGAATTGCCCATATATTTGTCATTGATGTAAAATAAAATATTGGACGAAAAAAAATTTAATTTTTAAAAAGAAGCAAAATCTCATGTATTTTAAATGGGAAATGTATCGTCTTTGGGCAAGGTTTATTGTAAATATTAAGGATTTATTTTGGCCTGACATTTTGTTTTAGATGGTAAACTAATAACTTAGGGGGTGTCGCAAGAAATATAAACAACTTGGTAAATAACGGACACCCTACTATATATATATATCTCACATGTGCTATGAGTCATAATAATTCTCCATACTGGATTTCGAGGTGATACAAACGATTGCTAATCTTTTAAGCGCGAACTCTTCTATTATAGATTTTATATGCAAATTAAAAACAAAATTATAGCTAATTTTTGTTTTCCCTGAAGCGGAATTACGTACGATCGTCAAGGGTGAATTAATAACGGAAATAAAGCCATAATTGATTTTGAGTAAAATTCGTCATTTAAACCGCGGACGTTGTGGCGAACAAATCATTAAAGCAATATTTTTAGATCAGTTACCGTCTAATTGTCGTGCAATATTGGCACTCTCGGAATAAGAGGGTGTTTTACGATAAGCATTAATCGTGGATAAGGTAGCGGCTCCTACAACCCCTTTCGAACATCATGTAGCTTCAGTTTCAGTAGAGAATAATTTAATGAAAAGAATTGATGATTTAACTTCTAAAGTTGACGCTTTATCAACTAAACCATGTCATCAAAAAAGCATCGTTTTCGTTCTACTCACGAAATCGAAATAACTACCACCGTCGTCATGGTAGATCGCGAGACCGTCCTTGAAACAAAAATTATAACGATAAATGTTATTTTCATAATAAATTGGAAAAAATGCAAAGAAATGTAGACCACCCTGTTCTATGGAAAAGAAATCAGATTCAAAAAACTAGATACACCGCATCATCCTAAAGAAACGCAGCATGCTGACTCTGTTGAGGAAGCTATTCACTCCAAAAAACTTTTCGTGAAGGATTGTTTGTCTGGACAGCAATTTTTGATTGACACGGGATCAGACATTTCTCTTTTACCCTGCAATGATAGAACCAATATTCAATCGTCAAATTTTGTTATTTATGCCGCAAATAATTTCCCCATAAAAACATTTGGCGAGCTACAGCGAACATTGAATCTTGGTTTAAGACAGGGATCGCAACTGAAACCAAAAAAACAGAAATTTTTAAAAAACCGAAACTAAAAAAAAATTATCTGAAACCGTAAAACGAAACCCGTATTATGAAAATTAAAAACCCTTTATTGCGAAACCTAAATTTCGTTTTTTCGGTTTTTAATGTAAAGTTAAAACTAAAGATTATAAGTTTTTTAAAAAGCCTGCCAATCATCATGGCGTAAATAAACATATGCAGATTTACTTTATATTATTTGTATAATTTGTTCAGAGGCTTCTCCATTAGCCAGATGTCAAAGGATTTAGGTTGAAATAAATATTTAGAATTTATTTAATATCACACTCGTTATACTTTATTTTATCACAAGACAATTTACTGAATTTACTGCTCAGTACTCCGCTACTCAAACCAATCTAACCCTTAAGTCTCATATTTTTACTTATTCTCTCAACAGATATGCGCATCACGCATCAAACCTATAGATTGGTCTCTTTAGATTAGTGTCAACGATATATATAAAAAATTATTATCATTAATAAAATTCGAGATGATTTAACTAAATAAATATAAACTTTTCATTTCTTTTACTTTAATACATACTAATAATGAGGACGTAAAAAATGATTCAGATTTCTGAGCAGTAAGTCTCGAATACAAAAACGGTGTTAAAAAATATTGGTATCTCTTAGAAGTCGTAGATAAAAAATAATATGTATACATTAAGTTTTACTAATATTATAATTCGGTGATACTTCTGAAATATTCTGATTTTATCATAATGCTGATAATTTCCTTTTTTTAATACTTTATATAATACTCAAAACGTAGATTTCTAAAAGAAAAAATTTTCCTACTTTAATCGTTATAAGCAACTTTCCTTCTCTTTAAAATATTTGGTTGAAACTTTTTTGGTTTGTTACTAATTTTACGTGTAGTCAAGATATAATCGTAATCAAGCATAACATTTGTTCTACTCGAATTTTTCGATTTTTTTATGATTTGTTACAACTTTTAAAACACTATCGCGATTTTGAACTCTAGAATCAAGATCACAAGGATGCTGATCAACGAGAATTATCGTTTCGCGAAAAATTTACTTGTTGGAATTTGAGAATCATTCGTCTCATTCGGTCTCAACGCAATGAATGCAGGCTTTAATCTTTCGACAGATACTGCTTTGATCGATCAGTGAAAGTCAATTTCAAAAATGCGGTCAGAAATGCGACCAACGATCCTGTGCGGACCGGAATAGGGAGATTCAAGTGACCTTTTCACCCTATCAACACGTAAAAATACATGCGAACATGTAGTTAGATTTTTCGAAATAAATACCTTGCGTTTGTAATGATGAGCAACGGGTGCGGGTCTTACTTCGCGCATATGTTGTCTAAAATAAGTCAAAAAAGTTTTGGAATCACACGTTATAATGTCGGAAAGCAAAAATTCGCCCGGTATACGTAAAGTTGTGCCATAATGCTGATTCCACACTTATCCAGCGCTCCGCTTTTCCGTGGCGCTTTGCGTGAGATAGAAAAAGACAGAGACTATCTCTATCTTTTTCTGTCTCAGGTACTCGGCGGCGAAAGCTCCGAATTCCATCACGGCCGATCGCAAACCCAAAAGAACGGTAGATAAAACTCGTGTTGCACAGTAGGCGAAAATGATAAAAATGAGGTCAAAATTGATTCTCCGGCGTAATTTTGATCGCATCGACAAGAGATTGCTCTTAACATACAGCCTATATGATAGGGTATAAGACATAGGTGCGATCTTTTTAGTTTAAGCTACGTAAATTTTTTGCACGGTCTTGATCTTTGCAAAAAAATAATTAAATTTTCACAAATTGTAGATAGATTTCATAATTCTTTACTAATTTTGTTAATTCGTTTCTTTCTACAAGCTTCGAGGGTCCCTGATTACGAATCTAAAATAAAACTTTCAAAATTCAAAATGGCGGATCCAATATGGCGGACCAAAATTTTTAAATTAATTAAATTTTTTTTAAACTTGTTACTCGGGGGTTTTCAGGGTCGCTGATCATGAATCTGAAGTCAGACTTAAAATTTCAAAATGGCAGATCCAATATGGCGGAATAAATCCTTAAAATTTATTGGATTTACTTTAAACTTGTTACTCGGGGGTTTTCAGGGTCGCTGATCATGAATCTGAAGTCAGTTTTTTAATTTTAAAATGGCGGATCCAATATGACGGAATAAATTTTTGAAATTTATCAGTTTTACTTCAAACTTGTTACTCGGGGGTTTTCGGGTTTGCTGATTATGAATCTGAGATCATTTTGTTTGAAATTAGGAATTAGTACTATTTTGTTAGTAACATTTAATGAAATTCAATTATAATAGGATAAATATCAGTTGTATGTAATTTAAATATTTTTTACTAGTACACTTGAATTTAATTATGGTAAGAAATATTTGACTTATTCTAACATTTTCAAACTTAATTTATAATTGCTTACCAAACTAAATACCATACATTAAAAATTTCTTCTATCCAACTTAAGTAAGTCGCAAAAGCCATAAAATTATGGTCACTAACCATAATTTTATGGCTTTTGCGACTTACTTCATAAATTATGGTCACTAACCATAATTTTATGGCTTTTGCGACTTACTTAAGTTGGATAGAAGAAATTTTTAATGTATGGTATTTAGTTTGGTAAGCAATTATAAATTAAGTTTGAAAATGTTAGAATAAGTCAAATATTTCTTACCATAATAGAATTCAAGCGTACTAGTAAACCCGGCTGAAAATCCTTGCTCAAGATCATACGTAAGAACATGTGCAAGAACGTTGATAAGATGATCTTGCCGACGAACTTATGTATGTTCAGCCCAAGGATTTGGAACAAAGAACATGTGATAGAACATGCATAAGAGTCCATACCGAGAGTAAGTAAAACTATCTATTAGACTCATGAACTTGTACAAATCATATATAAGTTCATATGCAAGATCCTGTACAATTTAATTGAAAACTTTAAAGGCTGCGCAGTAGTTTTCTATGGCTTCTGCAGCTGCGCAGTTATTTTTAGATCGTACATGTGGAGAGTGACTAAAGACAAAGTTAAAAATTTCCTTCTATTTTGCATAAATAAAAAAGTTAATAATAGATAATAAAAAGATAATATTATTAATTATACATGAACTTATACACGATCTTGTACAAGTACACAAGAGAGAACTCGTGTTTTTCGTTATCTTGAGTTATATTTGCAAGAACATTTGCATATTATTGTATAGGTTCATTGTTCCAAATCCTTGGGCCGAACGTGTGTAAGTTCATACAAAGTACTTGTCAATGTTCTTGCATAAGTTCTTACGTATGATCTTGTACACGGTTTTTTGGCCGGGAAGAATACATAAATTATATACAACTGATATTTATCCTATTATAGGGGAGAGTGTGGCAAGACGGGGTAGCGGGTAAGACGGTGTACCGGCCCTATTTAACAAACGAATTAAACAATCGCGATTATATTTTACATAATACTGCACCGAGACGATAGTTTCTTGTTTATAAAACCTAAAAGCTATGAGAACAAATCTTTTATTTCTTTCACTAAAAAAACTGTTTTCGACGATTTTCTTGTCATTTTTTAACATTTTTTAGAAGGCGTTTATTATTTAATAATAACAGTTAATAAACTGCATAAATTTTTTTCTAACTGGCAAGGGTTACAGAAGAAGGAAAGCATATGTTTTTTTTGTTGAATCGTAAATTGTAGTAATTAACCTTGTTCTTCAATTTCGTAGGTGGGGGCAAGATGGGGTGGGAGAGAGTGGGACAAGACGAGGTACACAAATTAAGCAAAAGAAATGAGAAATAATAGAAGTTAAGAAAACTACTTAAATCAAGACTGTATAAAATAAAAGTGGCCAAAAAGAAAAAAGTTTGTCAGGTTAAATCATCAATTAGCGATGGTAAAGTGGAAAATACACCTTGTCTCTATTGCAATGGTTATTATTTAGACTCAAATGAAGGCTGGGCTGCTTGTTCTGTCTGCGGCCAATGGGCTTTGAGCAGTTGTGCTGGTGTCGATGTCAAAGATAAAAATGCAACCTTTACTTGTAAAATTTGTCAACAGAAATAGGTTGTTTTTCTTAGTACCCCTTCTTACTCCTACGGGTACCCCATCTTACCCGCCCAAAGGGTAAGATGGGGAGATTTGCAATTTTTTCAATATTATTAATTATAATCTTTTTTAAGATACAGATGGCCTTTGTACGCCTTTTTTACGTAACACTGATTCCCAAAGATGATAATTAAAAAAAATAATAAAGTATATATTCGATAATTTTCGTTTTTTTGCGCTTCAAACCTTAAGTACCCCGTCTTGCCCCACTCTCCCCTAATATAATTTCATTAAATGTTACTAACAAAATAATACTAATTCTTAATTTCAAACAAAATCTTTATAAAGCATACATTGTTTATCAATAACAAAAGCCATTTGAATTTTTTAAATCTGACTTTAGATTTATAATCAGCGACCCTGAAAACGCCCGAGTAACAAGTTTGAAGTAAAACAGATAATTTTTAAGAATTTAATCCAACATATTGGATCCGACATTTTAAAATTAAAAAAAACTGACTTCAGATTCATGATCAGCGACCCTGAAAACCCCCGAGTAACAAGTTTAAAGTAAATCTGACAAATTTTAAGGATTTAGTTCGCCATATTGGATCTGCCATTTAAAATTTTTTAAATCTGACTTCAGATTCATAATCAGCGACCCCGAAAACCCCCGAGTGACAAGTTTGAAGTAAAAATGATAAATTTTAAGAATTTATTTTGCCATTCTAGATCTGCCATTTTAAAATTAAAAAAACTGACTTCAGATTCATGATCATCGACTCTGAAAACCCCCGAGTAACAAGTTTAAAGTAAATCAGATAAATTTTACGGATTTATTCCGCCATATTGGATCCGCCATTTTGAATTTTTCAAATCTGACTTCAGATTCATGATCAGCGACCCTGAAAACCCCCGAGTAACAAGTTTAAAAAAAATTTAATTAATTTAAAAATTTTGGTCTGCCATATTGGATCCGCCATTTTGAATTTTGAAAGTTTTATTTTAGATTCGTAATCAGGGACCCTCAAAGCTTGTAGAAAGAAACGAATTAACAAAATTAGTAAAGAATTATGAAATCTATCTATAATTTGTGAAAATTTAATAATTTTTTTGCAAAGATCAAGACCGTGCAAAAAATTTACGTAGCTTAAACTAAAAAGATCGCACCTATGTCTTATACCCTATCATATAGGCTGTATGTTAAGAGCAATCTCTTGTCGATGGGATCAAAATTACGCCAGAGAATCAATTTTGACGTCATTTTTGTCATTTTCGCCCACTGTGCGAATCTACAGCTCAGTTCTGTGAGAAAATTAATTCAATGTTTGACGCATTGAATCGCATGTCAAGAGAGGAAGGATTAACTGCTGAATCCAAAGATATTAAAGTGCGTATTTTATTTTTTAATATTTTATAAGAAATAATGTTAATTATTTTTAGAAATAGGTAATCCAACTATCAATTAAGTTGCTTGATGATTGGGAAAATTTCGTAGGTTGTGGATATTTATCTCCTGATGACTTTTTATCGACCAACACTACACAAGGGCTGAGAATGACCGTTCACTCTGCGACGGGCTTAGTGCCTTATTTAATTAAAAAATTTGATTTCAAATCAGTGCGCACAGGAAAGATGAATCAAGACGCTTTAGATGTGAGTAATTAATTGTTTATTAAGTTTGATATTAAATGCATGTATGTGTTTTTCAAATTTTTTATAAGCTTTATGTTTTACTATTTATATTGTTCTATTTACTTCTCTAATCTTTTACTTTCCTTTTAAAATGTTTTTCATATTTTACATGTTCGCATTTATTATTTCGGAGCACTAACTTGCTTGTATTTATTTATGTGATTTGTGTAGAGATTTTTTGGCACAATAAGGCTTGCCGGAGGTAGTAATGATCACCCTTCAACGCCGACATTCCTACAAATTTATAAAATACTGAATGATCTTCAGTCTTCTAAAACCTCCAAAATTAGGGAATTGCTCTGTACATGAAAATACGTCCCCTAAATCTTTAATGTCAATTTCTGATTTGAAATCTATTTATTCTTTTGAATAAATCAAGAGAAAAGTGCAATTCAAAAAATCCAGGAAACTTTAAATATTGTTCTCGAAATTGACAATTCTGATTTTGGGGATTTTATAACAGCGAATGAAACTGATTATTTTACACCAGAAATTCTAGATTGTTTAAATTTCTTTACGACATCATCAGTCTGTAAAGAACTAAAATCTTATTTAAAATGTGACGCATGTTATAATGCGCTTTTTTCACAGGAAAATAATGTTTCACCTGGTGATGGTCTAATTTATCCTAGCTCGTTGATGTCTAATTTTATTAAAAACTTAGAAATTTTCTATGTCAAATATAGAGAATGCAACAATGTATTAGATTTAGTACTGCATGATTTATCTCTAAATAAACTCTCTTACTTTCCTTGTGCTGAGCATGTTTTGGATATATTGTCGTATATTACAAAAAAATACCTCTGTTTTAGAATGAGGAAATATGTTCATCACATAAAAAGGAGATCAAAAAAACTCACGTACAAAGTACAACAAAAATTAATCAAATGTGCGTATGAATAAAGTAAAAATACCAACCTAAAAAAATTAATATTTCAGCATATTTATAAATTATTTGATTAAAATAAAAAATTTTATTATTAAGGATTAATTGGTTGTTTAAATTATTTAAATCCAATATGTTTATTTTTTTCAATTGTTATTGTAAATATACTCCAATCAAAAGTAAGTATATAAATAATTATTATAAAATAGAATTGTTTATAATTTAATTTTGAATTATAATTTATTATAATAATAAACATATTTTCTTTTTCTGAACTTACCATCCATAATATTAATACTCTGTACGAAACGGAGTTTAGTTGTAAGCCCTTTACTACTAGATAAATAAAAAAATAAAAACACAATTGTTACGTATGACTTCGTAACTATTTTTAATTTTTTCATTAATTAAAAATTTGTTATATTGTATAATTTCATTAAAAATTTGGAACTTTTGTAAATAGAATTAAGCACTCAATAGACATATTATCAGGATATAAGAGGATTTTTACATAATTAACTCATCAATTAATTTGTCTTAAAACTATTTTTTAATAATTAAATTATATCCCAACTTAAAAAATAACGATAATCATTCTTCAATTGTTTTCATTCCCAATAATATTCAATATTATTTTTAAAATTATTATTCTAAAATTGATTGAAAGAATATGGACATCACTCTTATTTCAAAAGGAATTTGTCGACTTCATTGAAAATTATCACCTACAAAAAGACTTTTAAAAGTATTGGTAAAATACTTGTAAGGAGAATACACTTACACATGGGCAATATAGAATAGAGAACATCGAACTCTATCATGCCACTTTTCAAGGAATTTGCAAGCTTGCAAAAAGCTTCCTTGGTAACAATAAAGTTGGCGGACCGTGTGCAAAAGTTTCTCCCACCTTTAACAATTTGAGTCGATTTTCAGGGTGTGACCGATTTTTCAGGTGGAATAATCGGGGAGTCCGAATTTATTCCTCCCGCAGTAAAGCTGCGTAGAATTAAGTGTTCCTCCCGAAAATCGGTAGTGTTAATTTGTTTTTTCCGCAAAGCGGATGATTTTATATTTTTGAGTCTTATTTCCCGCAAAAGGCGGAGGTTATATATTTTGTCCCCAAAATAAGGGTTGATTTTAATCGAATTGAAGTGAATTGATAATTTATATGATTTTTTTATTTATATATGAAAAATAAGTAATTTTAAAGAAAGAAAGTGAAAAAAGTGATTTACCATATCATTAAAAAGGAATAAAAGTTAAAAAGAAGTTAAATTAAAAAAAAAAGAATTGTTTAAAGAAAATATTACTATAAAAAAGGTGATTATTATTATAAAAGAAATAAAAGTGATTCACTTAAAAAAGAAGACAGAGTGTTAAATTACAAACCTCTATTTCGTGATTATAAAAGCATTTCTTTTGTAATTGTCTTTACTGCAAATATCAGAGTTGATTAAAAGTTCAAAATCGGTGATCCCGATTTTTGAATATTAAAATCAATTTTGATATAATTTTGAATTAAGATAAGCAAAGAGTCTTATACTGAACATAAATAATTAACAAGAAGGAATAAAAACTATTGAAGAATAAAAGAAATAAAAGAAACAAGGAAGAGAAAATCTTGATAAGGAATATACTACAGGTATGAATCTGAGTGATTCACCTATAAAGAGTAACAGGAGACTTTTCTGTCTCTAATATAAATAAAAGATTTATAAGTTGGTGAGTTGATTATTAATTATTACATACTTTACACATTTATACACTATCACACATTACGATTTATATTAAAACATAACAATTATTATTTTATAAACAAAAAAAATATCTATTGGATATCATTAATGTTATTTTATTATTGCGCATAAAAAAGAATTTTTTATTGTATTTTAAAAAAGAAATATTTCACAATACTAACTATTATGAATTAATAAACACAAAGAATTTAGAATCTAGTAAAATTCTTGTTAGTTGTATCATTTTTTAAAATGAATATTTTAATCATTGAGAATTGAATAAACGAGAGCATTCTATATTGAATCATATTGCAAGTAGTGTTTTATTACGGTTTTCTAACTGCTGTCACCTAATCCTTTTTTTACTTCTTTCAATTAAAATACCGTCTAATCGGGGTTATTGAATAATAATAAACCTAAAAGAGGGATCCACTACCTTTTGAATATAAATTTTGTTCCCGAAAAGCAAATAACGTTTACCTTGGGATGATAAATTTTGAGTCTTATTCTATTTAACCCGTTGAAATTATCTTCAATACAGTTAAAGTCGAATTTGCTCAAAATAAAGATTTGTTTTTATTTAACAATTAATCAAATTCATCTTGTATTATTTAATTATTTTTAAATTAACATACCCCAATTTAAATATAAATTGAAACAAATAAATGGTAGTTTATAATAGTTAGAATAAATAATTTCAAAAGTAATTTACTATAACATTTTTTAATTAGAGTTTAAATATTTTTTTTTATTTATTATATATTTAAATATATATGTACAACAGTTCTAACTATTAAGGATAACTAACTATGTTTACGTGACTAGTAGCGCCATCTACAACTTAAGCGTCATGAATGAGACACAAGAACTACGGTCGGTGCATACCCTTTAAAGGGTTAAAAGTGCTCATCAAGAGACATATAAAGAGTTTATCGCTTCAAAAAAATATAAGTGTAAAACCTGAAATTGATACAAATAAAAATGTGTGCAATTCCAAAAAACTGAAACAGTTTACAATTGACGGCTTCTCAACTTTAAAAGTGATTCTTACCAAATCGCAATTACTCGATGCATACAATGATTTGGTTACTGTAAATGGTCGCCCCTTTTAATTAATGAATGACTCAGGATTTCAAAAAATTATACAACCTATTATAGCTGGAATGAAAGGGCTAAAATTTTCATAATAAATCGGAAAAATATTCAAGAAGAAGTTTTTCTAGAAGCAGAGTCTATTCGAAATAATGATATCAAGGCAAAACTTATTTTACTAAAAATCTATGGTGTAACAAGATTAGATCGTTCTTTTCTTGGAATTAACATTCAGTATTGTCAAAATTCAGTTATTAATCTACGAAATTTAGATTTATTTGAGACGACAAATTCACACCCTGGAGTTTACTTAAAAAATGTAATTTTTGACATCTGCAAAAAATTTGGAAATGAAAAATCTCAAATTTACACAGTAACAATTGATAATGGTACGAATATGGTTTATATTCTCGAGGCATTGTAGGGTTTGGACTATATATTTGTTGTAACGTGGCGTTACGAATTCTCCCGCGTCTGTTGCGAACTGGGCGATTGGCCTCGGAAACGGCCGAAGGGCCTCTAGGGTGTCAATCGACAAATTCGCAGGCAGACGCGACACTTGTCGTTTCACCGTTGAGCTGCTTGTTCCGCTCACGACGTGTGAGATATTAAGGTTTTACATTGACTGGTGTAATGATCAATTTATCGTGAGGATTAACATTATCTATCTGGGATTGCTTACTTTTCTCCGTGATAGGATCACGATATGTAAGTATTCTAATAAATATCATTATTTTTACTTGGTCTGTTCTTCCTTTCATCCTCCTTCTCCCACTATTTCCCCGTCTGAATCGGAACTCGCAGGCAACCGATTACATTGTCTACATAGACGATATTCTTATTGCTTCCTCTGATCCTGAAGAACATAAGAAACATTTACGCGAGGTGTTTGAACGGTTAAAAAAATTTTCATTAAGGTTGAATTTAGAAAAGTGCATTTTCAGAGTGTCGGAAATGAATTTCTCGGTTTTAACGTAAACAAAGACGGAGTTAGATCTTTGAATGATAAGGTAAGGCCTCACGGTGCGTCTAGTCAAAATTAAATGAAAAATGATATTACCTTAAATTTTTTTGTTGATTCTGTATTAGGGTGGTCCAAAAAACAAAAAGTCAAAATTTTTTTGCTCTCACCCCTCAGGATTGAAGTTTGTAGGAAAAAAAATACCCCTAATTTTTTTCTTCATAATAAAATTATATTAACCCGTGCCTCAAAGCCCCTCAATTTTCTTATGTATTTTAAATGAGAAAAAAAACCATTTTTCGTAAATTTAATATAAAATCTAGAGAAAATTTTTTTTCACTCGGTTAACGATGTTTTTCCTTTAGAGTATTTAAGGAATAAAATCCTTGTACATATTTAACAAATTTTTTATTTTCTATATTTTTTTATTTTTGAAAAATTTAAAAAAAACGGTAATTTATTATTTTTTATTCGTTATTATAATTTTTTCTCATTGATTGTAATAGAATGGTTTTATGAATTTAATATTTGATAGATTAGTAAAAGCCAATTGAATTACAATAGATGAGAAAAAATGATAATAAGTAATAAAAAATAATATATTTCTGTTGTTTTGAGAATTTTTCAAAATTAAAAAAAATATAAAAAATAAAAAATTTGTTAAATATGTAAAAGGATTTTATTCCTTAAACACTCTAGAAGAAAAACATCCTTAACCGAGTAAAAAAAAATTTCTATAGATTTTATATTAAATTTACGAAAAGTGGTTTTTTTTCTCATTTAAAATACATAAGAAATTTAAAAGGCTTTGAGGCCCGGGTTAATATTATTTTATTATGAAGAAAAAAAATAGGGGTATTTTTTTCCTAAAAACTTCAATTCCGGGGGGTGAGAGCAAAAAAAATTCCGACTTTTTTTTCTTAATGTATTTTTGGACCACCCTATTGTGTATCCTAGCCCTATATAGACATATCTTATGAAGAGACAAAAATTGTAAGTTTAGCGCTTTTTTTTAACGACGTCAATTGAGTAGCTGCATGCAACAACTCGCCGAGCGCTCGGCTGAACATTCAGCGCACGGCGAGTTGCTGCATGCAGCTACTCAATTACATTTTTTGATAATTTTTACATTTTTCAACTTATTTTATATCATTTTATTTCCTCATGGAGGAAGTATTGTAATACCAAAACTTTTCGAGTTTGATTTTTTGACATATCTTTATGTTATTCGACCTCAGCAGTTCAAAAATGACATTTTTAAAAAATGCCATTCCGTATGTGTGTGTGTGTAAACATCACATTTTCATAAATATCTCGAAATCATAATGAGCTTTTGGGTTAAATTTTTTTAAATTGTAGATCTCACCTGCGGACATATAGTGAGAGTACTTTGTAATAGATTAATCAAGTTTAACTAAATTTTTTTTGGATTTTTAATTTTCCAAAAAAACATTATTTGCCCATAACTTTATAAAAATGTTAGGATACCTATAAATGTTTTTCCATTTGTAGAGTTTTTTAGACGCATCTTTTGAGCCCTAATTAAACATTTTTCGTCCATATTGACCGGAGATATTAAGCTTTTAAAAATAAAAAATTTTGGAAAATAAGACTTTTTTGAAAATTTTGTTGAAAAATGTAGAAGTAACTTTAAAATTATTGTTACCAACTTGTAGAGCATTAAAAAACGCTTCGATTGACCTACTTTTGAACCTTATTCGATAATAAATTTCGAAATTGTTGGTATTTTAAAAACCAAAAATTGTAGAAAAAGACATCTTCTCAACCTTTTTGTTTGAAAATTTTTGTTTAACTATTATAACTATCTTGTAGGGTATTTTAAAATACATTTATTGACCCAAAATTCAATCACTTTTACCATATTTATGAAAAGTTATTCATATATTTATGTTATTATTACCTCTATGAGGAAGCAAAGTGTTCATGAAATGAGCACCAAAATTATAAAAAATATACAACTTGGCAGCGGTTTTAAACTTTTAAGGGCTACTCTAGTTTACAATACTCTGCACTTATAACCACGCTTTTTCAAGAGTGTAATTATGCACATGTTATATTAAATTATTGTTTCGTTGTTGTCAAATCAATGTTAGCGGGGCTAACCGATACTAAACAATAACAAAGCATACACTGAATGAAATGGCAAAAAGGTAATTGAAAACCATTAGCATTTTTTTCGCGAGGATTTACTACTACCTAAAAACGTAATAGTACCTACGACAAAGATCTGACAGCAATTTTCGAATCAGTGAAGTACTTTAAGCATTTTTTTTTATTTTAGCGATTGTAAAATAGTCACCGACCATAAACCGTTAGTTTATGCTTTCAACCAGAAATCCGACAAAGCTTATATTCGCCAACAAAATCAATTATCATTTATTTCGCAATTTACAACCAAAATTGAATACCTGCCTGTCAAAGAAAATGTGGTAGCAGATTCCTTATTTCATTAAGATGCAATTATTTTTACGTCCGATTGTAGCTTGTTTCAAAAGGAGGATTTAGAACCTCAAACTCTTTTGAAGGGAAATAACAGCTCTCTCAATTTGAAACAAATTCGTTGGGGTACTGATCACACCTTTATTGTCTGTGACCTGTCGGGAGAAGTCCTTCTTCCGTTTGTTCCTTCAATTTTGCGTAGACGTATTTTTAATCTTTTGCATAATCCGGCCCATCTCAGCGCCAAAGTAACTAACAAATTATTTTCAAAAGCTATGTTTGGACCAAGATGAATAGCGACGTTAGAGAATGGTGTAGGAATTGCTTAGCTTGTCAGAAAGCGAAAGTATCGCGACATACCATACTTTTACCATCACGTTTTACTGCGCGGGAGAACCGATTTCAGTACGTGCACATTGATATTATCGGCCCACTCCCGGTATGTGACGGACACCGATATTGTCTTACCGCGATCGATAGATTTTCACGTTGGCCCGAGGCTATTTCTTTGAAAAATATGGAAGCAACAACAATTTGCAGGGCTTCTATGGATGGTTGGGTTTCTCGTTGTGGTTCACAGAGAACTATAACAACGAATCAGGATAGTCAATGTGAGTCTTGGATAGTACTGTGGAGCGATGGCGTATCGACAAAAAATTCTTAAAAACATGCTTTTTTTACCGTTTAGAGTTACCTCCCCCCCTTACGTAATAACGTCCTGGACTCAGGAGCATCACCGGCCGAATTCGTTTTCAGTACCACACTACAGGTTCCCGGAGAATTAATTCTTCCAGAGGATTTTAGTCCAAATTGACAGATTTTCTTGCAGGAGTTCAGAGAACACATGCATAATGTAAAGCCAATTCCAGTCGAACACCGTCATAAACAAAAAATGTTTGTTCACAAAAATTTGTACACTTGTTCTCATGTTTTCATAAAACAAATTATGATTAAAAAGCCACTTGAACCTCCGTATTAGGGACCACACAAGACCATTAATCGTACCGTAATCTGGGGCTATTAGGAACAGATTTTAACTTTAAAGTCTTGCAACTTTTTTGTGTATTGAAATATTGCCTAAATTTTTTGTTTCTTTTCTTGATCTTGGCGAGCACATTTAAGGGTTAAATAATTGCCTTGATCAAAGCTAAAATTTTAAGCAAAAAAGACGAAAAAGACGCATTTTTTCGAAATTATAAAATGGGGCTATTAGGAACAAGTAAACACAGAATATAAAACAAATGTAAAAACAAAACTAAAAGAGCGAACGTGTGTTTTAAACGTTGTTGGTATTATCAGTTGAGGTCGATGATGGAATCACTGGTTGTTTTTTGCGACTTGTCGGTACCAACACTCTTTTACAATTTCGAACCATCTTTGAACACTAAAAACCAAATTAGGTTATAAAAAACAAAAGTAATTACGAAAAACTTACGTTTTGACAACACACTTTAACCATTCGGAAGAAATAATTGTGTTCCTTATATACCCGCCGTTTGTGAATTTTGGTTTTTGTTTCTAAAATCTTACTGTAAATACAAAATAAACGTATTTATTACTTAGTGAACTCAATAAAGTTTCCCATAAGAAATCCTATTCATAAAAAACAATCACTTTGAGAAGTTAAAAATGAAACAACTTACCTCAGCAAAATTTCATTTGTTAAAAAAATAGGTGTGTAAATGTTAAATGTTACGATAATTAAAGTGTTATTTAAATATTTTGCAATATAATTTTCTATAGTACCACAAATGCACAAAGTTTTTAATCAATGTGTTTGTATTCGAAACACAACACACATTTAATTTTTGTGTTATGCCGTGTTCGTGTCGGTCCCTGAGAGAAACATTTCAACATTACAAGTTTTTTTATAGTTATCGTAAGAGAGAACTTAAACTTAAAAATTTCGGAGATATGAAGCCAACAAGTGTAAAATTAGAATAGATTTTATCTACGTATTTATGTTTTAAGCCATTAACCCTTTACCTTACATTATAGATAAACATAATATGGACATATCAATATCGTTTCAAGCTAACTTAAAAATATCTTTGAACAAGTATATAAAACTTTACAAAAAAATGCGTATATAAAATCTTAAAGTTCGTCTTTTTCAATAACTGCTTCCAAATCACGAATGCTGCCAACAAAGAGAGGAATGTTAATTGGTTTATAAAGAATAATGAATGAGAATGGTCGGTCTACTCGAAATTCTTCAGGTTCGTCAACGTCAATGCTTCTACGTAACCTCATTTGGACACCTATAAAATAATTAATTATTTATTTGTAAAGCACTTCGAAGAGAGGTACCTAAGAAACAAAAAATTTTAGTATTGTTTGCAATTTTTTAAGTAAAAAAACGAACAACTCACTTCAATTTCACTTTTACGTCACTATCAATAGTGAAAGTGAAATCAGAGCAAAGTGAGCATGAGGTGAGAGAGAAGTAACAGTAAAGTAAGTGTGTAGAGGAAATGATGTGAGAGTAAAGTGAAATAAGAATGTTGTGAAAAAGAAAGTAAAATTAATACAAAAACAGCCCAGATATATTTATTAATATAAGCACAATTTAATACCTGAAGCTGCTGCAGCTTCGGAACCCTCCTCATCAACTTCAATGAAGACTTTCTGTATAACATGGCATACTTTGAGTGGTACATTTGATATTCCATTAAATTCAGCATCATCTTGAAATATTTTACTTATTCCCATCTAATAAAAAAATTGTTTATATCAATTAAATAGTAGAATATATTCCTTTTTACAGACTAATGAAATATATAATTTTAAAAGGATAGTACACCCTAAAATTTTTTTTTAAATGTAATTGTTTCTTTTAAGAATAAAATAAGATATCTAAATGAAACTTTGCACATATATTTTCACAACATAATATTTTACAAATAATTTTTTTGTAAGATATGTGTTGAAAATATATGTGCAAAGTATCATTTGGATATCTCTTTTCATTCTTAAACAACTGCATTTAGAAGAAATATTTTTTTCTGTTTTAAGGTGTACTGCCTCCTTAAATTACTTTATATTTTTTCTAAATCGATTTCTTTTTTTAATATAATATATAATAGTAATATAAGTATAGCTCACCTTTTTTAAAGTTTCTTTCAAGCTCACTTTTAGTTCTAATTTAAATTTAGGTAAAAAAAGTTCCACTTTGGAGTTACGCAGAGGAGCATTAAATATTGTGTCCCACTCAAAATTCTCTTCTAAAGATTGCAAGCCATTAACATCATTTGGTAAAATTATTAACATTGAGAAATCGGCATTCTGTAAGATTCATATATTTAATTGATAACAGAGGGAAAATTTTGGACATATTACAAAGACTATAGGGAATAATTTTATTCAATTATTACACTGGGTTACAAAAAAATATTGGGTTGAAAAAATGTTTGCTTAAAAATTCTTAGGTTTATTGAAACTTCAGAATGTCACTGAATGAGAATACGCCAAAAACAATTTTTTCATTTGTGACGCGCTCCCAACGAGGCACCTACGAGGCAAAAATTTGAGATTTTGTTTTTAATTTTTCGAGAAAAAGTACAGAAAGTGAATCAATTATTAATTAAAAATTATTGATCTTCAAGTCTTCATTATATCCAAAATATTCAATGAAAATTGGTTTCAAATTTAAATAATTAAAAATAAACTTTTAATCAAGATAAATATTACACGAACCTAACCTATAATTCGTTTACTTCTTAGGTACCTTTCTTGGGAGCGCGTCATATTTAGTCAGTTCCATAAAAAACGAGATTAAAGTGTCAAAAAATCGCATATTTATAGCTCTTTTTAAGCACTGTAAAATAAAAACGCAACATGATAAAAATATCTAAAAGGGCTCAATTATAAAGGGAAATAAATAGTTAAAACAGCCAGATATCCGTGACTTCATTTTCTCTAGGCTCACTTCTACTCATTGAAGCGCCTATCGCAGAGGAGAAGATGACTATTTAAAAACAAAACTAATACTTTCTCATGTGATGAGAATGTAATAAGCCATAATATAACCTCTAATTTTGTTTATAAAAGTAATTGTTAATATATTTCAATTAACCCTTTAACGCCTGCGGGACATATATGTCCCACTTACAAAAACCACTGTAAGTTTTTTTAAATATTAATATTTTTTAATCGGGTTTGACTTAATTTCTTCAGAATCGGTCAAGGTAAAAAAAATAAAAGTAAACTATAAAAAAAATTTTAATATAAAAAACTAATAAAAAGTTTATGCAAATAAGAAAAATTGTTTTAAAAAGTCAGTTAGCTCATGTAACGACAGTAGCGTAAAAAAATTTTTTTGAAGCACATTATGTAATGTGTTTTGAACCAAGGAATACAATTATCGTCCTAATTTTGAAAAATACGCAAAAATTTAAAAATGGAACATTCAAGATGGCGCTTAAGACAAAGAAAAAATATCTTCACTAAGAAAAAAGAGGGCGCGTTGGAGCACATTTTCGAGTCATGTTGCGCGACTCAATCCTGTGTTCTGCTAGACACTTTTCTGGGGCGAGCAGCGTTCCCCTGAGTCGAGGCGAGCTGTATTTAAAGTGTATTATACGCTGGAGACGGCTGCACGCCCCAGAAAGTGTGTAGAAGAATTCAGGGTTAAGTCGCGCTCACGACTCGAAAATGTGCTGCAACGCGCCCTCTTTTTTCTCAGTGTTACATTATTTGAATAGTAAAAAATTAAAAAAAGAAATATAAAGTTTCTTAAAGTTTTCGAGGTAGCTGATTACGAATTTAATGTCAAATTAACAATTTGACAGTTGTAACGATCGCAATCATTCCTGTATTATCAATCGTTACAATCGCTCAGATTGTTATTGTTAATTTGATATTAGATAGTAAGAACTAATTTGAATTCGCGCCCTAGCGCCAACTTTTGTCACCAGGCGCCGCGCGCGCCGGAACTAGCAGACGACAAAAGCACATGTTGCTTTTGCCGGATGAAGCACCTTAGATTGATGCGAACCATAGAATAGTTAATAGCCTTCGCGCTTATTAATATTGTAAATCATTTATTATTGTTAATAAATCTTGTAGTATTTCTTAATTAGTGCGCATTGTTATAACTCATTGTTGTGCTGTATAACTAAAGAGTAGAGTGGCGCAGTGCAGTTCAGAAAGGAAACATCGGTAAGTTTGTTTAATTTCTCCATGTACTTGGCTTCATCTTGCAAAGAAGGAAGGATACAATTTTGACAAGTTCAAAGGATTTTTGGTCGGTAAACTGTGTAATCCCGTTTAAGTCGTACCCACACCCTAATTAATAACAAAACAATTAAATTCTTAAATGGGTTGTCAAACAGTTGACAGTTGTCAAACCAATTGTCAACTTTTATAAAAGTGATTTATTTTTGATAAAAATGACTCTAAAAAGGTTTACACTATTAACAAATAAATATTAAGAAAAAGCAAACTTCTGTTAGGGGCCATTCAAGTATTACGTAAGCATATTTTTCAGGTTTTTAGACCCCCCCCATGTAAGATTTTTTATATGCATTAGCGCCATTTTTTCTAATGAAAATAAGCAATAGCTAGACCCCCCCTCCCCCTTAAATGCTTACGTAATACTCGAATGGTCCCTTACTGAATATTTAAAAAAAGGATAATTTATTACTTTCATTAAATTTTATGTATCACTTGTTTAAATTTCAAATACTAAATAAATCACTCCTGCACATTTTAATTTAAACTTAGTATGGCTATGTTTAATAATAATCGGATATAACAAACAAAAATTGACGATCCCTTCAATCAAGCTATAAGCGGTTTCTACTGTATTCATAAACTCTTAGGAAAAAGTGTTGGAATCATGTCGAGATGTTGTTCCCACCAAAAGTAACAAAATATTTTTAAAAAGTCATGTTGTTTGCGAGCTTCACTTTAATGAAAATGATATTGCTGAAGTGCAAAAACAAATACCAACGGAAACATTTATGAAATACCAAGAGAAAGACCAATTTTAAAAGACGGTACTATGCTAACAATTTTTCCTTATAGGGGAGAGTAGGCTACATTGAACCAGCGTCAACAGTGAACCACTTCAATTTTCTGAGAAATGACTGAGTGAAATTTTTTCTTATTTAATATTTAAGTTAGTTTTACTAAAACAAACTATGTCCAAAAATTTCGGGCACGTAGGTTTATTATTTATAAAGAAAAACTGAAAAAACTGTTTTTCACGTACTAAACAAAAAATTTTGTGGAAATATAATCAAGTTTTTTTTTAAATAGGAAGTTTTAAAAATTAGTAAACTTGTGATTTATTTCGCTTAGGGTGCCAACTTCAATATTCCGACGTGATAAAGAATTTTAACTCTTACATAAATTTATTATAAACAATTTTTGTTGGGAATGTCATGTGCATACAGTGAGTGCGGCATCATTGAACCACCCGAAAACACAAAGAATTTTCAATTTTAAGAGTTGTAAAGTTGTCTGCTCTACTAATTAGTAAGAAAAATACTGGAAGACATGCTTTCATCACAATTGTGAACGAGATAAACTCAAACTGTCACTTTACCTACCTAACCTGACATCAAAATATATTAATCTCCTATATTAACAAATAATAACTCTTTAACAACAATTTTCTATTTTTTTAAGTGAAAAATAAGATTTTTTACAATGTGTAAGTGGAAATATTATTTTTGAAGTAAATTGTAGTGTTTTATTAGAGGTGGTTCAATGTAGACACAGATCCTTCAAAATAAGAAAAGTGTGACTTGTTAGAAAAAAATTAAATTTAATTATTTAATCATAATAATTTGAGTTTGTGACTAGTGTATTAACTAAAGGAGTACTTCAGCTTAATTTTGATACAAAAACCTGATCGAAATTTTGCCTAAGTACAAAAGCAATACCTCAAAGTCAATGTTTCTTAAAGAAAAGCAATTTTTGCCTTAGTTAATAAGGTTAAAATCACAGGGCAAATTTTTTATTTATGTAAATGTTTAGAAAATACGATATGAAATAATTATGTTTTACCTTTTTATTAATTAGATTTGAAATTCAAGTGAAATGGAACTTTTATTTTTACTATTACATTAATAATATTTTACTTTAATTAAATAAAGAAAATAATAGAACTACTTTATTAATTTTAATAATAGTTATGCATGTGTGAACTTTATAACCAAAATGGTTTAGTTTTATGCGTAAACAATTTTGTTTAAAAAATAAAATTAGTACTTTTAAATATTTTAACAAAATTTCTTCGATTCCATTCAAGTAGTAAATTTCTTCCTTTGGTATCCATTATTTTAGTTAATTATAAAATTCGATTTGACATAAACAATTTACTTGATAAATAGCAAGAATTTATTACTTTGTTAACTAAGACAAAAATTGCCTTTTTAAAGAAATAATCGCTTTGTGTGTATTGCTTTTGTACTTAGGCAACGATTGACTCAGTAAAAGCACATTCTGCCTATTATTTTTTTTCAGTGCGGCGTAAATCTGTTTATTTGTTGATAGATATAACAGGGTAAATATAATCGCAGTGTCTATTTCATTTTTCTAATAAAAAAGAAGAATTAATTATTTTGCCCGTCATGAAAACTAAGTAAGTATTGGAAACGGACCAATAGCATTGATATATTAATTCACCTGTTTTTGGTTCTAATTAATTTTTATAGCAAAAAAGGTTAATATTTAAATACAGATAATCACTGTATTTTGGGTTATCATTATATATAGTCTTAAATAAGTAAACAATCGTTGTAGATTACAATATTTTTAAAAAAATTTTAAGTTAAAAAATGAAATAATGTATAATATAATAAAATATTAATACTATAACTTGTAAAAATTTATTTTTATTTATATACGGGTCAGAATTCCTCAAACGGATCACCTAAAACTAAAAAATTTTCTTTTTAAACCAAAATAGTTTTTTTTTACTCTTAATATTGTTAAGAAGAATCCCTGAAAATATTAAGCCAAAAAAATTTTTTTTGTAAAAGTTATTAGCAATTGAATTTTTTGGTACTGCTAAATTAACAAATTTTTTTCTCGAGTTCCAGTTGACGGATTTTAAAATTAAAATATGGGTTTTTTCGTCTTGAATTGCACTATTTAAATAAATTTTTTGTTTTTATTTTTTTTATTTTTTATAGTTTTTTACATAATTTGTTTAGAAAATGTTAATAAACAAATATGTTCTTCACGTCCTAACAAACAAATTCAAATTGTATTCTATTCCTTAAATGTCTCCGAGTGTAAAACCGTTTTAAAAAAAATAAGCCTCAATTAGAAAAAAAGTTATTAATTAAAAACTGCAGCCGTGTAGGGCTTTATATGACGTTAAACTCGCCCGCGCGCATTGGCATTTTTTTCAAAATTGTCTGTAACCTACAAATTTTATCGGATTTTCATGGGCTTGGTCTTAAGTTAAAGGGGATAAAATTGCTAAGAGACCCCACTAAACCAATTTTTGAATTTTAAATTGTTTATATTTTTTTTGTTACTCAAAGTTAACAATTTACAATATTTTTAGAAAAAATCATGTTAATTTTTTTATTTTTCCATTACACATGATCGAAATCAATTTAAATTAGTCTAGTATGACCACCAGACAAATAATAATGTATAATTTAATTTATTTAAATTGTTGCAAACAATGTTAATTAACAAATAGATAACTTTGGTTCCTTTTTAAAAACAAAAGTTTTTTTTCAGACAAATTTATATTTATTTAAGTAATGTATATCGATTTTGGTGAAAATTTATTTTGGATTTACTAATTACTATTGTTACTAACGATCATATGAACAATAATCTAGTTTCTTTGACATTTGTAAACATTTTAGGTATTTTTTAAACATAAAATGTCTATATAATATGTACATTCTTTCAAAATCTTTAAAAATTTGTTAGCATAAAACAATTACATTTGTTGTAAACAAATTATTTACTTTTTAAACAAATAAATGGCTTATTTATGCAAAAAGAAACATTATTTTTCGTATTTTAACGAGTTTAAAGTCATGTAAAGCTCTACTTGATTATTGATAACTAGATTATTGTCCACATGATTGTTAATAACAATAGTAATTATTAAATTTAAAATAATTTTTTATCAAAATCGACATAGTTTACTTAACCCTTTAACGCCCAAATGTGCTGTTTTCCGACTTGAACTTTAAATTCGTACAACTATTAAAAGAAAGCTAAAAAATTTCAAAAGTACCATTTCCTACTATTTTCGGGGTCGCTCTCTCGAATGGCATTGTCAAAATTTCCAAAAAATGAAATTAACCTCCTCTTTTAATGAAATTTGTCACAAAATGAAAGATTTTTGGATGAATTTTTTTTTTATTGCAATTTTCATTGTTATATCGGTATCTACATATCGTCTAAGGTATAAAAACCATATTCCCGATAGCTGTAGGGGAGGGTAGGCTACATTGAACCGGGTATTTTATAAAGTCCAAGAACTAATAAAATTTTACTAATTTCGATCAGGTTTTTGTATCAAAATTAAGCTGAAGTACTCCTTTAGTTAATACGCACGTTACAAACACAAATTATTATGATTAAATAATAAAATTTAATTTTTTTCTAGCCAGTTACACTTTTCTTATTTTGAAGAATGTGTGTCTACATTGAACCACCTCTAAAAAAACACTACAATTTACTTCAAAAATAATATTTCCACTTACACATTGTAAAAAATCTTATTTTTCACTCAAAAAAATAGAAAATTGTTGTTAAAGAGTTATTATTTGTTAATATAGGACATTAATATATTTTGATGTCAGGTTAGGTAGGTAAAGTGACAGTTTGAGTTTATTTCGTTCACAATTGTGATGAAAGCATGTCTTCCAGTATTTTGCTTACTAATTAGTAGAGCAGCCAACTTTACAACTCTAAAAATTGAAAATTCTTTGCTTTTTCGGGTGGTTCAATGATGCCGCACTCACTGTATTCACAAGACATTCACAACAAAAATTGTTTATAATCAGGGTGGCCACTTTTTGTAGAAAATTGAATTCCCGGTTTTTTCCCGGTTTTCCCGGTCAATTTTTTTTTATTTCCCGGTCATTGTATAATACATTTAAACAATATTTTAGTTTGAAATATTAAAAATATTAATAACAAACAAAAAAAATTATCTTAAATTATTGTGTATTATGCATACACTGTAAAAAATTTAGGGAGTTAACGGACTCGGGAGTTGGGAGTTAAATTTTTCGAGTTAAAAATCAACTCCAAAAGAGAGTTAAATTCTAACTCCCTTCATTCAACACCCGCGCGAGTTATTTTTTCCATGGGGAGTTAGCATTTGGGTGTTAAATTTTAACTCTCTTTATTTAACTCCCCTGGCATTAACTCCCCAATGGGTGCGACTTTTATAGACCCCCCGGGGGAGTTAAAATTTAACTCCCTTTTTTTACAGTGTATTACAAATTTAAACTAATCAATATATTGAGCTCATTTAGAGATAACATTTTTTTGATATTTTTCCGAACTGCCAATAATATGAAAATTGTAAAAAAATAATAAATTTTTACTATTTTACAAATTTCTTATTTTTTAAATGAACTAAAAATTTTCATAATGAACTTTATGATTGATTCTTTAAAACTGAAATAAGCGTATGAAAAATAATAGAAATTATGAGAAAAATCCTGTGGAATAAATACTAAAAGAAAAATCCGCTTAAAATAAAAGGATTTCTTTAAATTTAAATAAGTATATTATTTTCTCATAAACCCCTTTTCATCCCTAACAAAAGTCTGTTAATTTATGTATTCTCTACTATACCTACTTATGTACAATATACTTCTCGAGTAAAAATTAAAAAAAAAATTTTGTTTGGGTCAGTTTAAAAATAAAATTAAAAATAAAAAATAAATTCCCGGTTTAGTATCAAATTTCCCGGTCATTTCCCGGTTATCCCGGTCAATTTTTCAATTCCCGGTCATTTCCCGGTTTTTCCCGGTCAAGTGGCCACCCTGATAATAAATTTATGTAAGAGTTAAAATTCTTTATCACATCGGAATATTGAAGTTGGCACCCTAAGCTAAATAAATCACAAGTTTAATAATTTTTAAAACTTCCTATTTCAAAAAAAACTTGATTATATTTCCACAAAATTTTTTGTTTTGTACGTGAAAAACAGTTTTTTTGGTTTTTCTTTATAAATAATAAACCTACGTGCCCGAAATTTTTGGACATAGTTTGTTTCAGTAAAACTAACTTATATATTAAATAAGAAAAAATTTCACTCAGTCATTTCTCAGAAAATTGAAGTGGTTCACTGTTGACGCTGGTTCAATGTAGCCTACTCTCCCCTACTTTAAAAATGTGCAGTAGTTTTTTTTCTTTTTTTCATTTTTTATTAAAAAATGGCGCCCGAACGCTAAATTTTTTTTATTACACATACAAATTTTTTTTCTAAATTTGCTTAAATTCACTTGAAATTTGTTACTCGGGGGTTTATGGGGTCGCTAATTACGAATCTGATTTTAGTTTTGAAAAATTCAAAATGCCGGATTAAATATGGCAGAAGATTTTTTTAAAAATTTACTAAATTTGACTGAAACTTGTTATTCGGGGATTTTCAGGGTTGCTGATTACGAATATGATGTTAGTTTTTAAAAATCCAAAATAGCGGATCCAAAATGGCGACCAAAAAAATAAAAGTCATTCAGATTGGCTTAAAAATTGGTACTCGGGGGTTTTTGGGGTCGCTGATTACGAATATGATGTTAGTTTTTAAAAATAAAAAATGTCGGATCCAAAATGGCGACCGAAATATAAAAATCATTCTGATTGGCTTAAAAATTGGTACTCGGGGGTTTTTGGGGTCGCTGATTACGAATATGATGTTAATTTTTAAAAATCCAAAATTTCAGATATAATATGCAACAGATATTCAAATGACTGAAGGTGACCAGGACTTAGAATAAGTTTTGGTAGATGTTACATCCCGAGATAAAACTTTTTTTAATTTAACCCTCAATGTGTAAAATAAAATCTGCACTTTACCTCCCTTTTATTATACGCTTTCTAAAATTGACCCAAATAACAATTTTCAAGCCAATCCGGATGATTTTTTTTTGTCCAAAATATTAGATCCGCCATTTTCGATTTTTAAAAACTAACATCATACTCGTAATGAGCGACCCCAAAAACCCCCAAGTACCAATTTTTAAGCCAAACTGAATGATTTTTATTTTTCGGTCGCCATTTTGGATCCGCCATTTTAGATTTTTAAAAAATAACATCATATTCGTAATCAGCGACCCTGAAAAGAGGGGGTTAATTTTATTTTTTAGAAAATTTGACAACGCCATTCGAAAGAGCTACCCCGATTACGAATCCGATAAGAGTTTTAAAAAATTAAAAATGTCGGATCCAATATGGCGGACAAGATGTTTAAAAAATGCTTGAATTTACTACAATATTGCTACTCGAGGGTTTTTGGGGTCGCTGATTACGAATCCGATATCAGTTTTTAAAAATTTAAAATGGCGGATCTAATATGGCGGACAAGATTTTAAAAAATTACTTGAATTTGCGTCAATGTTGTTACTTGGCAGTTTTCGGGGTCGCTGATTGCGAATCAGAAGTCAAAATTAAAAAATTTTCAAAAATCAAAATGGCGGATCCAGTATGGCGGACAATATTTCAAAAAATTGCCTGAATTTGCTTAAATATTGTTAATCGGGGGTTTTCGGGGTCGCTGATTACGAATCCGATGTCAATTTTTTAAAATCCAAAATGGCGGATCCAATATGGCATACGAGATTTTCAAAACTTTGTTTTAATTTGCTTTAAAACCGGTACTTGGGAGTTTTAAGGGTCACTGATTACGAATCTAATTTCAGTTTTTTAAAATCAAAATGTCGGATCAAATATAAAAGTTTTTGAGGTCGTTAAGTACGGAGAGAATTTTAGATTCAAATTTTATTAATATTTCAGATCCTAATTTTTATATAAAAAATTAATTATACAAAAAATTTAGAATAAAAATATGATCTGAAATTAGTTACAAAATTATACAAATGAATTTCGATACACCAGAATAGTGTACAATGGTACAAATAAAGAGTTTTATTAAAAATTATGAAAATTAATCTTTTCACTTGGCAATTTTTTGTGGATTTAAAAACATATTTTTTACAAAATTGAGCATGGATTATTTTGTTTCTACTATTTTATCAATAAAACTTAAATTGACATCAGATTCGTAATCAGCGACTCCAAAAACCCGCGAGTAGCAGTCTTGAAGCAAATAGAAGCAATTTTTAGAATCTTGTCCGTCATATTGGATCCGACATTTTCTATTTAAAATTTTTTTTAAATCTAACGTCTGCTTCGTAATCAGCGACCCTTAAAACCCCCAAGTAACGATATTGACGCAAATTCAAGCAATTTTTTAAAATCTTATCCGCCATATTGGATCCGCCATTTTGAATTTTGTAAAACTGACATCGGATTCGTAATCAGCGACCCCGAAAACCTCCGAGTAACAATATTGAAGCAAATTTACGGAATTATTTAAAATCTTTTCCGCCATATTGGATCCGCCATTTTTAATTTTAAAAATTTTTTAAATCTGACTTCCGATTTGCAATCAGCGACCTCGAAAACCACCCAAGTAACAATATGGACCCAAATTCAAGCAATTTTTTTAAATCTTGTCCGCCATATTGGATTCGCCATTTTAAATTTTGAAAAACTGACATCGGATTCGTAATCAGTGACCCCGAAAATCTCCGAGTAACAATTTGGAAGCAATTTTGATAAAATTTAAAAATATTTGAAATTTGTTTAAAAATTTGTCAGCCATATTAGATCCACCATTTTGAAATTTTTAAATCTGACTTAAGATTCGTAATCAACGACCCCAAAAACATAAAAAACAAAGTGTTGTTAAAAATTATTCACTAAATGTTAATGAAATGTATAGGTTGTTACATCACTGTTTTTTTTAAAAAACAATGTTTATTCTATTGTTTAAAATAAATATTACAACTTTTTGTAATTTACTATTTTTTTAATTGTAGCCACATTCATTCGGAATAGAAAGCAATTTAGTGCAAATTAATTGGTTAATTTTTAAAAGAATTACATAAAATTTTTTAAGTGGTACATATATGTACCGGAGGCAAGAAAGGGTTAAGAGTCAAAAGAACTATTTTGGTTCAAAAAGAAAATTTTATAGTTTTAGGTGATTCGTTTGAGAAATTCTGACCCATACAAAAATTTTTTTACTTAAAGCTGTGAGTGTCAAAGTTGGTGATACCTTTTCTAATTTTTCTATATTAAGAAAAAAAAGAAACGTTTTTCTATTTTAAAATCAGAAATTGCGTTACCAAAGATCGAGGTAAAAAAGCTTTCGAACGACAAAGTTTTGAAGGAAGGCATTGAATATTATTCAATCAAATATGTGTGTAAACACGGAGGAAGAAGTTACCAAAAATCAAAGTCAACTGGAAAGTGCGAATCGATATGGGTGAAAAACCGTTAAATAAAGATAATAGTAAATTTTATTTACCAAACATTTTAAAAAGATTAATTAATTTAATTAATTAATTAAATAACAATATTAAATTATTGTTTAATATTTAATTCAATTTAATTTTTGTTTTTGAACGACAAAGTTTTGAAGGAAAGCATTGAATATTATTCAATCAAATATGTGTGTGAACACGGAGGAAGGAGTTACCAAAAATCAAAGTCAACTGGAAAGTGCGAATCGATATGAGTGAAAAACCGTTAAATAAAGATAATAGTAAATTTTATTTACCAAACATTTTAAAAAGATTAATTAATTTAATTAATTAATTAAATAAAAATATTAAATGATTGTTTAATATTTAATTCAATTTAATTTTTGTAATTAATATTTATTATTTAAATATAAATGTTGTAAAAATAAAAATAATAAAATAAATTAGTAACACAGGACCACAAAGGGAAATTGAGGTAGACATGTTCTAAGTGAAGGTTACATTTATGTTTCTCGGATCGCTGATTACGATGACGGTGTCAGTATGACCCCACCACGTCAGCATCAAGGTCAAACACCTTAATTTGGAATATTTAATTTTTTGACCCCCGGATTCAGAAAGAGCGGCAAATTTTACGCCCGAATAGGTTTCGACCGTTTTTATGAACCAACCTTTAAAGGTCAATTGAAGATCATCTTGGTCCGGAGTTGGAAAAATTAAATATTTCGAATTAAGGTTTTTGACCTTGATGCTGACGTGGTGGGGACATACTGACACCGACATCGTAATCAGCGACCCCAAAAACACAAAGGTCACCTTCACTTTGAACATATCTACCTCAATTTCCCTTTGTGGTGCTGTGTAATAGGTATTTAAAAAGTAAAATAATAATATTTTTAACATTTCTTACAAAACTTTTCAGTTGCGATATGAGGCAAATATTATGGTTGTCGTAAGCAGTGATGTCAATTCTTTTATTGTAAAGAGTTTAATCATTTAACGCCAAAATGTGCTGATTTTTAACTTCGGTTTCAAGCTCATAATTTTAAAAGGAAAAAATTATTAAAAATTCTACAAGGACATATCCATACGTTTTTAGGGTCGCTCTTTCGAATGGCATGGTCAAAATTTCCAAAAAGTGTCATTTAACCCTTATTTTTTAAAAATACTCAAAAAATACAACATTTTGAACAGTAATTTTTTTCAGATCCAATTTTAGTTGTCATATTGATTTTTCCAAGTCATCTAAGGTATAAAAAACGTGTTCCCGATAGTTTTAGTTTGAAAATATGTTTTGCGTTTTAAGATTTTTCGTATTTTTTGATTCAAAATGGCGCCTTAAAGTTACCAATTTTCCAAAATGTAACACAGGATGGATACAATTTTCAAAAGTTAATGAAATCAATTGAAATTTGTTACCCGGGGGTTTTTGGGGTCGCTGATTAAGAATCTTAACGGCGTTGGAAGGTCTGGAAAATTTGTAGGTTACAATTATCGCCCGACAAAATACGGCACTGACTGATTTAAATGACGTGAAATAGGTAAATAAACATTTTTCAATCACTTTTTCTCTAAACACAGACACTTTTTACAAAATAGGCAAACGTACAACGAGTAGGAATCTTCTTAATTACCTAAGTTCAAAAGATTGTTTAATTTCATGCAGAAACGCGGTTGTAAAATGTAAAATTGGAAATGATTGGAAAGTAATGTAATGACAGACAACAAGAAGCGGTTTACTGCCAGTCGCCAGAAGAGGGCAGAAGCATGCAGAGAGCACAATGGTCCAGCTGTTATGTTCTTAGCATTACATCACTTTCCAATTTTACATTTTACAACCACGTTTCTGCATGAATTTAAACAATCTTTTGAATTTAGGTTATTAAGAAGATTCTTACTCGTTGTACGTTGGCCTATTTTGTAAAAAGTGTCTGTGTTTAGAGAAAAAGTGGTTAAAAAATGTTTATTTACCTATTTAATGTCATTTAAATCAGTCAGTGCCGTATTTTGTCGGGTGATAATTGTAACCTACAAATTTTCCAGACCTTCCAACGCCGTTAGTCAAATTTAAAAAATTTAAAATGGCGGACGACAATATTAAAAATTTATCGTATTATGTTCAAATTTGTTATTGGGGAGTTTTTGGGGTCGCTGATTACGCATCTAAAATCAAATTTAAAAAATTCAAAATGGTGGATGCAATATGACGGACGACAATATTAAAAATTTATCGTATTGGCTTCAAATTTGTTACTCGGGGGTTTTTGGGGACGCTGATAACGAATCTGAAAACAGATTTAGAAAATTCAAAGTGGCGGCTAAAATATGGTGGACCACAATATTAAAAATTCATCGTATTAGCTTTAAAGTTACTCGGAGATTTTCGGGGTCGCTGATTACGAATCTAAAGTCATATTTTTAAAATTCAAAATGGCGATGCTGAATCATAGTTTAAGTCCGATGATATTTTTTCTAAAGCAAATCATGATTTTGATTCCTTGTTAAGGGGGAATGAGCAGTTGTAAAATCCTATTGAAATAAGCCCATTTTTAAGTACCATTTTCTCAACTCTAAATAATTATTTCTTATCACACTTTGTTCTGAAGATTATATATACAAAGGACTAAAATCTGATCGTTTGATATAGACAAATAATTATTTTTGAATTTTCTGTGCTATTTTAAAAAAATAATTACCCGTTTTCTTGTTTTTTTGTTAAATAATAAAAAAACTTTAAATAAACTAATTTATTTGTAAAACAGAAAGACAAAATTACAGTCCATTAATGTACAAGTATTTTTAAACAACCATATCTGTTAAGTCGTTTTCGAGAACATGGAATCTAAGTGATCCGACATTTTGAATTTTTTAAGTCTGTCTTCAGATTCGTTATCAGCGACCCCGAAAACTCCTGAGTAACAAATTTGAAGCCAATACGATAAATTTTTAATATTGTCGTCCGTCATAATGCATCCGCCATTTTGAATTTTTTAAATTTGACTTTAGATTCGTAATCAGCGACCCCAAAAACTCCCCAATAACAAATTTGAACATAATACGATAAATTTTTCATATTGTCGTCCGCCATTTTAAATTTTTTAAATTTGACTTTAGATTCGTAATCAGCGACCCCAAAAACCCCCGGGTAACAAATTTCAATTGATTTCATTAAATTTTGAAAATTGTATCCATCCTGTGTTACATTTTGGAAAATTGGTAACTTTAAGGCGCCATTTTGAATAAAAAAAATACGAAAAATCTTAAAACGCAAAACATATTTTCAAACTAAAACTATCGGGAACACGTTTTTTATACCTTAGATGACTTGGAAAAATCGATATGACAACTAAAATTAAATCTGAAAAAAAATTACTGTTCAAAATGTTGTATTTTTTGAGTATTTTTGAAAAAATAAGGGTTAAATGTCACTTTTTGGAAATTTTGACCATGCCATTCGAAAGAGCGACCCCAAAAACGTATGGATATGTCCTTGTAGAATTTTTAATAATTTTTTCCATTTAATATTATGAGCTTTTTTTTCGCTTAGAGACTTTTGGGAAATATGCCTACAGATACCTTGGATTCCGCACTCCAAGGTTATGTGAGGTTGGTATGATAAAACAAAAGAAAATATAAAAATATATATATATAAAATAGTAAATTTAATAAACTGGCGACCTACTGTCAGGCCGACCCACTAAAACTCGTAACCCTTCTTTTAGAGCCCTTTACCCTTCCTCGGAACTGTCGTAAGACTTTAGCCTTCGAGGGTGGCGCTCCAACTTTGTCGCTGATGCGACTTTGTTCTTTGTCTGCGGTTCTCCTGCGTCAATAGTTAAAATTTTTTTTTACTATTTCAAAGTCTAAGTGGAATTTACAGCACAACAATAATAAAAAAACAAATTTTTAAAAAAGTGTAAGAATTCAAAGATAAAATTGTAAACGGATATAAAAAAGAAAAGAAAAAAAGTAAACACGTATATAATGTTGAAAAGATAAAACTGTATAAAGACGAATAAAAAACACAAAACAAATTTAAAAATGTATAAGGACAAATAAATCTCTTCTCAAAGGCCGCCGCGTCCTGAAGACTCCGCATCCTCCGCTGCCTGCAGTATGTGTGGTTGACACCTTATTGCCAAACTTTTCCTTGCATAAAAAGCAACTTTGGCTCTTCTTACAGTTGGAGAACCTGTGACCGGCTTCACCGCACTTAAAGCACGCAGCCGATCTGTCCACCTTCTGGCATTTCGCTCCAGTATGACCGTATCCCAAGCATCGATGACACCGGATGACCATTACTCTTTTTTCAATTGGGCAACACATAAAACCAATTTTTACGTGTCCCAATTTCTCCAGCCTGTTCGCCTCTTCCGGGTTGGTGACTACAACCGCGAGCTTCATCTCTCGGCGGTTGTGTCCTAAGACCGTCACTTTCCTGCATCCTGGCTTTCCTATCGCTTCCAACAACACTTGTTGCACCTCAGCTTCTTGGGTAAGGCAATCCAAATCACGGATCTCGAGTGTAACTCTTCCATCCAACGACTGCACCTTACCCATGATTCCAACCGCTTTAATGATCTCAGCGATGAATGCGCCCTTGTCGGAGCCTCTTTTGATCTTAATCAGAAGGTCTCCCTTCTTTGTAGCTTTTGCTGCTACTATTCTTGTATGGCAGTCGTCCGGGTTGACCTCTTTGCGAAGTTTACCTAGAACGTCAGCATACGTTAATCCTTGACCGACTCGGATTAGAACTGCGGATTTTTTGACCCCATTCTTTCCATTTGAGGAATCTTTGGATCTGGTACTTCCGTTTCCATTGGAGGAGCTTCCTCCTTTTTCCTCTTATCGGTTTGGGTTCGAGTCTCCCCTGGACTGTCACCCTCTCGCTTCCGTTTTTGAGCATCTCTTAGGACGCTTTTGAGATTACGCTTATAGGAACGCTCTCTCTTTTCCTTACGGTCCTTGCGGTTACACTCCGCACCGCTGAGATCGCATGCTAAATCGAAGTCCGACTCATCGGCTGCGACATGCTTTACTTTTGCCTCTTTCAACAGGAGTTCGATGGCTCTGAGTCCATCTTTTACCGTCCTGTTGACGTTCTTCTGAATGTCGCAAGATTTTATCATCTTTGCGACCTCCAACTCCATTTTGTCGAGGCAAGTCGCCTCCTTTCTGAGCCGCGAGCATATCTCGCGAGTGTCTTCTATCGCCTCGTCGTCTACTTCTAAGTGGATAGCGCTATGTACGGTCTTTCCGCTACTGCAGCTTGACACACTCAGAAGGCTCGACGCGCTTCCCTTTCTTATTCTTTCTCCTTCCACGATGTTCTGTGGATCTAATCTTTCCACGATCACCCGTGGCACTGCAAGAAATTGTGCGTTTCCGGCCTGCTCACATGGGGTACTTTCTTTGAATTTTGTGAATCCATTCTTTCTTGCTGTTTGGTTGCCCTTTAGTGAAACGCCCCGCCACCACGGCACAGTGGGCCAGATGAGACCAAAAGTGGCAAAAAACAAAGTTTCATATTTCAAAAAAGTACTTACTCTGTCATAAAAAGTACACCTTAAAGTAGTATTTTTGAAATTTGTAAAGATTTGCGTTAAAAAATGTACTGTTAGTAATGCAATACATTTGGAAAATATGTTTAAAATTAAAAATTATTTTTTTTTCCTAAAATAATTATTTTTTTTCTATTCTGTATTTTTATATAATTTCTAATGACCTCTTTTACTAATAGGTATACGGCAACGTAAAAAAATAGTTTTCTATATCAAAAATATTTGTAAGATACTTTTTTTCACAGGTTTTTACATGATTCGTTGAAGTTTTTATTCTTGTGCTTACTTTCGATTGACAGTTCCCTTAAGTTCCACTACATACAACAGTTTATTTTATGTCAATCTCTTCCTTAGATCATACAGTTTAAGAAAATGTTGCGCTTTTTTGCGCGTTTTTCTATTTAACCCCTTGGCAGTCTATGACGTGTATACACGTCATGATGCAGGTATAAAAAATAATAAACTTTAAAAAAACTTATGTGAAATATAATAAAGTTTTATTAGAATGCACGGTCCGACATAGTCAGTTCTCAAAGCAATGTTACCGCAGAAGGAGCTCGAAGCGGTCTTACCACAGCGAAAGGGTTTTACCCTAAGTGGTCTTACCACAGGTGATGAGCTTTTACCTCCAAACGGTTTTACCGTAGTCACTAGGAGACGATTGTCTCAACGCGGTCTCTACGACGACGAAATGGTTTTACCATGATCTACGATTTTATGAACGGTTTTACCGTGAGTAAAATGCCGTCTTCGCGCACGTTTCACGAAATCGCGAATGAATATTCGCGCATACACCGATGTTCACGTTTCCGCCGCTACCGACGTTTTCCGTATAATAGTTTTCGTTACGTTTTCTTTACGCGATTCGACGATTCTTCACGTTTAATTAGTTTCTCTATTGTTTTTGTAATCAGCGATCATAAACACTACCGAGAATGAATTTTTAATCAATTTTAAATTTTATGACTTTATTTGGAAAAATTATCCGCCCTATTGGATGTGACTTTTCCCCCGAAACATCATAATAACGAATATCAAATAAATCCCATGAATTTTTGAAAATGATATCCACCATAATAGATCCGTCATATTAAGTTTTTAAAAACTAACATCGAAATTACAATCAGTGATCCCGAAAACCTCCAAGTAACAAGTTATTCAAATGATTCTGGTGATTTTTGGAATATTTCCGCCATATTGGATCCTACATTTTGAAAATCTGATTTTGGATTTGTGACCAGGGACCGTAAAAACCCTTGTATACCAAGTTTCATAAAAAATTAATTTTTAATTCTTATGTCCGCCATAATGGATCCTACATTTTAAATTTTTTAAATCTGACTTCATATTCGTGATCAGGGACTGCAAAAACCCTTGTATACCAATTTTATAAAAAAGATGAATTTTTTAATTTTTATGTCCGCCATATTGGATTCGACATTTTGAATTTGGAAAGTCTGACTTTAAATTCGTGATCAGCGATTCCGAAAACAAAATAGAGAGGATAATTTAAATTTCTAAATATTTCTTAATTTTGGAGATATTAATTTTTGCCAAAAATTTACGCTTCTGGCCCACTGTGCACAGCAAGGTCTACCGAACATATCCATGATGTTAGGCGTGTCTGGCAGCGGGACCACTTCTTCCAGCACATCAAAGAAATCAATGATGTTTGGCAGTGGACATGCTTTTCCCAGCACATCTAAGTATATTTAGGCGTAAAATGGTTAAATTTGGCTTATAATCATGCATCGAAGGTACTACAAAGATATGCTCTAAATTATTTACACAGCCTAAACAGCACGGAATCACATAATATTGCAAAAAAATATTTGCAAGAAAAAACAAATATATAACAATAGGGGAAGTGCGCCGGTTGTGTGCACGCTCCGGTTGTGGGCACCCCTACGTAAACTTCGACGGCAAGCTGACTTTACTGATCTAAGTATTATAAGTCGTGTTCGTTGACAATACGGATTTTTCGTATTGATAACGAAACAAATATATGCATTTGTGTAATAGCTGTGAGCATAATAAAGAAAATTTGCATTAAATAAATAAAAAAGTAATTTTGTATTGTTTTCAAAGAGCAACATATGGGTGTAGATTCGTTCAGAAAAAAAGGTTTAGTTTTTTTTGCAGTGTTGTCATTATATTTTGTGATTTACCTTCGTGTTTAACCAAAATCCTGCATCACAAAATGTGTTGGTCTTTTTAAAAAATGACTGTCATTCCCGGTTGAGGGCACCTTTATGTTAAGGAGGCTTTACCATCTGACAATGATGTGGACTACTGTCTCATCTATCTAAACTTTTTGCCAAGGAATGTGACAGCCGCAAACTCCATTAAATGCGATGAATATAGTCGTTCACTGCATTAGAATTGCGTTATGATATGAGGGCCAGCTACTTCACATGCTAGCATTATGCTTCTGTTAGCGATGAGCATAATGTAAAAACGTGTCATCATTTTTTATCTTTTTGCCGGCGAAGTCTCTTAAAATAAAGAAACTTTCATTTCTTCTTTATTCGTGTTGGTTTTCTTTAATATTTTTTCATTTTTAGCGAATTTTTCAAGGGTGCCCACAACCGGGTACAAAAATTTGTTTGTCAAAAAATTTCTATTTCACTAAATTTCTAATAAAATTTTTTTATTAAAAAAATCAATTTAATTCCTTCACTGACAGTTACCTTAGACCTATAGCTTTAAATTCGTACATATATATTTGTATAATATGCACATGGCCAAATGTTATGAGGCAAAAACAAAAGGGTGCCCACAACCGGCACACTTTCCTTACCTCTATTTTTTAATATTTTAAAATTCGCATTGCGAGCTTATGCAAAGCTTAATCAAGGTTTTTTTAGATCAGGGGAATCAGGGAATTTTATTTAATAGTAGGTAATGGAAAAATATTCGATTTTTGGAATTCATAAAAAATCTTGAATTTTATTGTTTAGCAGCCTTTAAAACTAATGAACAAATTTAATTTTAAAATCCTTCTATTTTTAACATTAATCGAACAACTTCCGCTGGTAGTGTATATAAATTGAATAAAATTTTGGAGAAGTTACAATAATATCAATTTTTAGACATAATTGAATTTTTCGCAGAAATTCATTTTATAATAAATGTTTAAAAATTCAATTTTAAGAAACATTTAATTATTCACATTTTTTGTAAAATATTGAAAATTTATTCCTTACAGGCTTTATATGACTGCTTACCCGAGAATAGAAAGCTAAATAGTGAGGAAAAAGAATAGGTTATCCAAGAACTGAATTTAAACGCTACTAAGAAAAAAGTTGAGCAGCAATTGCAAACTTTAACAGGCAAGAATTTTCTGTCTGAAGATTTATTCAATTTGGTACCTCGAACGGAGGATGGGAATGACTTGATGCAACCAATTTCCACGCTCCAAAGTAATTATGGTAAACATTAATTTAATGTAGTTTTATATTTAAGTTTTGTTATACTATGTTTTTAAACAAAATTTAGAAACAAATATTTTTTTATAATGTAACTACAGTTTATCATAGACATTCATCATTTCAGGTGCGGATTGTGAACTGTTTATAAAAGAGCGTGATATCTTTGAAGAGATAATGTTTATCACTAATGAAATAAAGAAATAGATGGTGGCTTATCCCGAATTTATTGGTGTGGATGCAACTTATAAGTTGCTTGATTTAGGAGCACCTCTTTATCTCATCGTCGTTGAAGATTCTTAGGCCCAGATTCAAATCGTTGCAGGATGCATTTTAATGTATAAAACACACAAAAATATTAAGTTGTTCGTGGATACATTTAAAAAAATCCATTCTGGGAAAAAATCAAACCTATAATGGAGGATAAAGATATAACTGAAAAAAAGTTCAAACAAAGTTTCCCAAATGAAAAAGTACTTATATGTGTTTTCCATAACGAAAGCGTACTTTCAATAGAGAAATTACAACAGAGAAATTGGGAATAACAAAAGGCCAAAGAGACACTGCGAAATCCATCATTCAAAAAATGCTATATTTAAATAATGATGAGGAATATTTTTTACTCTACAATCGTTTAAAAACTGAAACACCAAAAGCAGTTATCAATTATTTTGATAATAACTGGCAAACTATAAGAGATGAATGGACTCTATCTAGTTATTTTATGAAAATGTCATTCATAAATACTACTAACAACCGCTTTGAGGTCCTGTATGGGAAAATTAAGTCTATTGCTACCAAGTTTGCTACTTTGCAGCAATTTATAATAAACTTTTGTATTCTCATTACAACGAGAAATAGTGAGCATGATGTAGTAGATGCTTATTCGTATTTAAAAACAAAAGCTTTACCTTTTGGAGAAAGTAGTCCGCGATATTTTTACAACAAAATTCTCACCAATTATGGACTTCAATTTGTGCGTAAGAAGCTAGACAACAGATTTGTCTACAAAATTACTGGCTTATCCTAGGACACTGATACTTTATCTTTATATTTAATTTTAAAAGATTTTTGTTTTGTCTTATTCAAATCTTTCAATTAAATGCAATGAATATAGTCGTTCAATGCATTATAAGTGCGTTATGATATGCGTTCCAGCTACTTCACATGCAAGTATTATGAACGTGTCATCATTTTTGTTCTTCATGCCGGCGACGTCTTATAAAATAAGAAAACTTTCATTTCTTCTTTATTTGGGTTGATTTCATTTAATATTTTTCCATTTTTAGAGGATTTTTCAAAGGTGCCCACAACCGGGTACAAAATTTTTTTGTCAAAAAATTTTCATTTCACTAAATTTGTAATAAAACTTTTTTATTTGAAGGAAATAATTTAATTCTATCACTGACAGTGTTGAACTTCAAGGAGAAACCAAAATTACTAGAACTGTTGACGACAATTCCAATTTTGAATTTTCCTTATTTTCAATTCCCTTTCATTTTGGAAACCGACGCAAACGACACAGGATTAGGCGCAGTTTTCACTCAAGTAATTAGTGGACAAACTGTAGTAGTCGCCTACGGCAGTAAAAATTTCGGCGAAACGGAAATAAAATACTCAACAACGGAAAAAGAATGTCAGGCCGTCAAAACGTATATTAGAAAGTTTAGGTAAATTGGATCGATTTTTAAAAAAGTCGTCCGCCATATTGGATCCGCCATTGTGAATTTTCAAAAATTGTCATCAGATTTGTAATCAGCAACCCCGAAAGCCTCCGAGTAACAAATTTCAGGTAAATTGGATCGATTTTTAAAAAAGTCGTCCGCCGTATTGGATCCGCTATTTTGAATTTTGAAAAACCGACATCAGATTCGCAATCAGCGACCTCAAAAACCCCCGAGTAACAAGTTTTAGACATATTAAATGATTTTTTATTTTTGGCATTCTGGGCACATTTAGTATTTTTCTGCCGGCAGTTTAGGGGTTAATAACAAGACGATCGCGAGAAAAGCAATTTTCAGTATTTTTAAGTGAATTGTATTTTGTGAAAAAGGGTTTATTAATAATAAGGTAAAGACTAATTTCAAGGATAATTAAATTAACTTTCCATTAATTTTTTTAATTTTAAATTTCTCTTTATTTCGTTGAGAAATTCGTTCTTTTGGATTGAAACGGTTTGAAATAAAATGTTCCCTATATTGAATAATATTAATTAAATTCAATAACTAATATTTAAAAAATATATCATTAAATTTTTGTTGAAATGATATTTTAAAATTATTTATAAACTAATAAAAATACTAACTATTTTTCATTAAATTGAAATCAAGATAAGTAAATGTCGTTTTAACCAGGAGTGGTTGTTAAGAAAGGATGTGAATGGCTATTATGTTAAAGAGTGAGCTAAAAAGAATGACAACAAACACATTTTTTGCATATTGTGCTGTAAAGCAATTAGTATCGTCGCGGGTGCCGATGCTATTGATCAACACGCTAAGGGCAAAGCTTATAAAGTTTTAAGTAAAATTTTCTCTTATTTGACTCGGACTGGTTGTATTTTTGTTAGTAAAAGTATCAGGACGATTACATTCGACTCTATGAAAAAACATGCCATCACTTTTTCAATCATATCTCGGAAATAAAAGGAGGTACAAAAAAAATTAAACACGGTTAGAAAACTGATTAAATTCTGCGTGAAGTAAGCCGTCTTTGAAGTCATTTTGTTAATTATTTTGTAAGTTGTAGAGTGAGAAAGAAATTTAAAAAAATCAAATTTTCTCATTTTTGTCTCTTGACTTCAACATTTTCAAAAATCTAGAAAAATTTAGATAAAATTTTTCTAAAAACACAGAAATCTTCGTTCGAATTTCAGCTTTAAAATAAGCCTTCGCGGCAGCGAATGAGAGAAAACAGGGACGAATTTTTGCTGGAGTATAATAAATAATGATGTTTCACGAGTAATATAAAGAAACTCAAAAGTTCATCGTTCCCCCGCATGAATTCGTTCCTGTTTTCTCTCTCATTCGCTGCCGCGCAAAGCCACAGTCCAATCGTCACAGTTAAATTTTGATGCACCAGTCGGTCAAAACACGGCTTCACATTTTTAATGATATATCAAAGACGGATTAACCTTTTTCAATTTTCGAAGACTTATTTTAAAGCTGAAATTCTAACGAAGATTTCTGTGTTTTTAGAAATATTTCATCTAATTTTTTCTAGATTTTTGAAAAAGTTGAAGTCAAGAGACAAAAATGAGAAAATTTGATAATTTTTTTTATTTCTTTCTCACTCTACAACTTACAAAATAATTAACGAAATGACATCAAAGACGGCTTACTTTACACAGAATTTAATCAGCTTTCTAACCGTGTTCAATTTTTTTTTTACCTCCTTTTATTTCCAAGATATGATTGAAAAAAGTGATGGCATGTTTTTTCATAAAGTCGAATGTAATCGTCCTGATACTTTTGGATAGTAGTGTAGTACATTTTTATCAAAATTTTTTTCTGAAATATTAAGATTCTTATTAATTAGAGAATACTCTGGCCTCTTGGTAATGATATTTGATTAACGCTAACATTATATTTCTTTTCTTTTTGCGTAGGATCCATCGAGAAATCAATACAGCATTAGATACATATATCTATTCTTCGATGCAATGGAAAGTGGTGGACAGCCGTAAGTAATAAAGATTATTTTTTATTTACCACTAAATTCAATAAAAAAATTTTTTCTAATTTTTAGACCGGCAAAGTAAATGATTTAATAGTATTATTTTAAGAGTTTTTATCCTTATTACTCAAAATAAAAACTTATAAATAATTTTTAAGTCCTAAAAGCAGTGTTTCTAAATTTTTAAATCTAATTTTATTTCTATTGTAATACGAATTCTACTAATGACATTGATGAGTCTTTAATACAAAGAGAGACACTCGAATCAATCATTAACCCACCCATTATTGTCGCAAATGATCTTGCAAATTATATTGCCATCATCACTGCAAATCATATAAATGAAAAATTTGAAACAATTAAGAATCATTTAGAGAAAGATCTTACCTATTTACAAAATGTAGTAATGGTCCAAAGACTTTTTATCACAAAGAACTAACAAAAAGAAAGAGGACAGTTGTTAATGTATGATTATAATTGCAGTTGTTTGGAAAATCAAAACAAGCTTCTTTGGGGGCAAAATGAGAAGATTTTGGTTCAAAATGCTGAACTAATGGAAGCCTTAAGAAACAGCATACAACAGAATGCATCATTAAAAAACGTGCTCTATCAGCCGTTGCAAGGGTTTCCCATAAGGAAGATGGAAGACTTTTATGATTTTTCTTCTGCTAATAATGATGATAAAATTCAGCACATGGTAAATTTTTTAATCTTTTGAATTTTTTTCTTATTTCTTAAAAATACATATATGGGTGATTTTCACGTAACTGTGCAATTTCAAGATCAGTTTTAAAAGAAAAAAATTTTGTTTTTTAATGTTAAATATGACTTTTCCTCATCATTAGGGCATAATATAGTTGTAATTTGAACGATTTTACTACAGCTATAATTATAAAAAAATTAAAACAAATTTTCGAAAATTGGCTGCCACGGAGCTGACCACCCTATATATATGCATTGAATAATACTGCTGTCAACTGGGGATACTTTATGTACGCGAGATATTTAATATATAAAATTATTAAAAAGAACTTCTTTGTCAAAAAAACCAAAAATAAGTTAATTAAAATCCTTAAAACGATTAAAACTTCAACCGGTAAGCAACATAACGACAAAAAATTAACTTTAATTAATTTTTATAAGTTTTTGAAATTAGTTTTAAAACTATTTCTCTCGTTTCTCTAATAACTTGAAAAGTGTATTAGATATTAAATTGTTATTTATTTAACCTTAAAATATTAATTTCAAGTTTTTGAAAAATATCATATTCAAAACGTTTAAAAAAGCTCCTATTGAAATGATGAGATTCAAAGTTATTTAAACATGTGTTTAAATGATAGTGTTATAATGATTATAATGTAGTATTGTAAAATGTATATTTAAAAAGAAAAAGTGTTATTTATTTTCTGAGCAATATAAAATTTGAAGAAAGGTTGTTAATTTTTAATAAATCATAATTTTAGCAAATTCTTAATGTTTTATTTTACATTTTGTTGTATAATATTTACAAAATTTTTGTTTAATATCTTATTCTTTTTTAATTTACTCTGAAATATCTACACAAAAGATTTAATGAATAAGAAAGGATCAAAAAAATGTTTACGTAACATTATAAAAACAGAAAGATCAATGCACAAAGTAGCCCCATCCCGGGGTCTATTTTGTGCACAACTTTTAATGACTACAACTCCGACAAAAAAATTTATTTCATTGACTAACTCATAGGAAACCTTCAGAAGGAAGTATAACATAAGCAAAAGTTGATTTTCTTTTAATTCTGAATTTGAATAAATAACTGAGTTAAAAAAATCATTTTGATGCACAAAATAGCCCCAGCAAAAATATTTACTATTTACTATCAGCTTGACATAACCAGAGAATTTTATTTTCATAACATTATGAAATTAGCGCATAAAACTAATTTCAGAAAAGTATTCACAAATAAAAGCGTTACGATCAAAAGTAATACTGTGCTTCTGCATGGTTAACATAAAGACATTTTAAATTAAGCACCAAAAGTAAAGACGTGTTTTTTCGAATATTAAGGTGTTTTTTAATAAGTCAACGGTTGCCGAAGCCCTGAAATATAAAAGGACACAACTATGTATGTCCTCTTCTATAATATGTGTTATTGTAGCAAATGTTGATCCATGAATTTGCACCTTCACACTAAACGCCACAGGCGCCACGGAGCTGATATTTTATGTGACACCACGGAGCTGAAACTTGACATTTAAACTAACCTAACTCCGACAATTCTGCAAAATAATTTTTTTCTTTGGGCAGATAATTTGTTTCTATTGTAATCTTCAAAAAAATCGTAATAATTACAACAGAGAGTGTTTAGATTAAAAGAATAGTAATACCACGGTACTGATCACTTTTTTGTGACCTTCACATTTTTACAAAAAAAATTGTTTTTGAGTGTAGAACTTCCAATCTTTGAACCTTTTTTTTACTGATATATGTTGCTAATGGATCTTATTTTAGATTGTAATTCTCAGATAACATTAAAATGTGCCATAAACAGTTAAATAATAGGGAAAAAAATCTTATTACAAAAATGAAAAAATTTGTGGACAAAACTATTTTACATTTTATAAGAAGTATTAGAAGATGCATTATATGTAGAAATTGTTCACCTATATACACAATTCGTATTACAAAAATTCTCGTTTTCAGTTTCGGCGTTTTAAATAAAATTTCTGAATTTTAACTTAAAATTTTAAAAAACGGACACGCCACGGAGCTGAAATTTTGGAGGGAATTCCGCAATTTATCAAAAATTATAATATCTATTTGTACATATTTGTGGTTGCGAATAGGTTTTATATATATCTGTGAATTGTATCCATACCCAAGCAAAAATTTTTTATTTTGAATGTGTTTTCTGTGACGCCGCCAAATATTACAGTTACGTGCACATCACCCGTATATATGTTTTTTTCGAAAAAAGAATCAGCTACGATTTTCGGAAATGAAAATTTGGAATCTTGGGACGATTCCAGATAAAACTGCGTTAGCACAAGTTTGACTCATTTTAGGTAAACCTAAAAGTGCTTGAAGACCAGCGTGACGAGGAGGTAAGGGAATTATTTTCCTTCATTTAGAATTTTATATTTGACTCCAGTGGACAAGTTTCTCCACCAGACACAAATCGAAAAACGACCGACGCCACGTGCGAGAACTTATTATTTGACTTCTACATTTCTGGTAGATACTTCTTTGTAATCAATTGTATTGCGGTGAGTTGCTTTTTCTTGTATGTTAAATAATTTGACCACACTAATTCATGTTTGGTCGTTGTAATTAATTAAAAAAAAAATTCGCAATTTATGAAACAAGAACCTGTGTGAATGTTTAAATTAATATGAAAGTAGCAAATTAGAATCTGATCAGATATTTATATCGAACCATTATTAAATTATTGTTGAATACGTAAATTACTGAAATTATATTTAAGATATCGATCGTTGCGTAAGTGTTAATTTTTGTAAAATATATATTTTCAGTCATTTTCAAATTTAATCGTTTTATTTATTTAATATTTGTTACAACATCTTTGTAGATTATTATATTTATGTTACTGGTGATGTGAAAATCCCTTTAGATGAGAGCACTTATCGCAAATATTTTAATAACTATGTCAATTTTTCATTTAAATTACCTAGGAAAGATGTTTGTAATATGTGCTCGGAATTTGAAGCATCTAGAGTCGACGAAGGTGTTTATAAAAATTATAAAGAACAAATTGAGTATTATACGACCCTAAAGAAAAAAATGTTAGATAATAAAAATGTTTTGCATCACGAATTTGATTTTGCACAAAATCTACCATTGCCGAAGCTAAACGTAAACGAGCAACTCTTTTGTAGATTATTGTGGTTGTATATTTTTAATGTACACGTACATAAAAGTACAAACAGTTACATGTTTTACTTTTTTGAAGGTACATTAGAAAAAGGTGCAAACACAGTTTGCAATTTAGTGTAGTATGTCATTTAAAAAGAATTAGAGCTCAACCACTACGACAAAATTTTTCTGTATTTCGATGCTCATGGCGGTCAAAATAGGAACTATTTAAGTAGTTTATTCTTTTCCATGTTAGCAGTAAAATATCAGACCGTAAGCCAGCATCTCTATCCTGTACGCGGATACTTATATTGCCAATGCGAACAAAATTTTGGATTGTATGTCAATAAAAATAAAATAAAAGAAAAAGTCGAAACTCCAGAAGAATACATAGATTTAATTAAAAATTCGAGAAACCCACCATTGACAATGGTTGACGTTTTTAAAATTACAATAAAATATTTTGAAAAGCTAGCCGATATTAATAAAAATATTGAAGTTAAGAATTAAAATGATTCTTAATAAATTATATTGATATATTAAATGATAAAAGCATTTTAGTATTCAAAATGTTAAAAAAACGATATAATTTTAATGTTTGATTTGATTGTTTTACTGTATTGTTGTATTGTTTAACCGTAAGTAAATGGTAAAAATTTAATTCTACATAGTTAAAAGTTTTACTTTATATTGTTTAAGTGTCTATTAAATTGTTCGAAGACATTTCATTGCGTTCCACATTGAATACACGGAAAAGTTTTCGGGTGAGCAGCTGTATTCGCACATAGGGATGCTCTGCTATATGAGTTCAAGAGAAGGCTTAACGCCTTAAATTCGGATGAGCTCATCTCTCTTGCGGGCGAGCAGCTCACCCGCAAGAAAGTGAGATGTTTAACCGGACCACCGATATAGCCTACTATATGCATAGGTGTATGGGGCATAGGAGCTCGACCTCATGCGCAGTAAACTGACTGACGGCTGCCATATTTAGGTGAAGTTACATCCATGTGATATGTTTATCAGTGTTTCTTTAAATTATTTTGATTATTGTTATTTTCATGGAGGTTTTTCTGAAAAAATATAAATATGAAAATCTCCATCACGTATTCATTGGTAAGTTTAATAAATATATATCAAATAGTAAAATTTTGGAATATTATTTATTGAATATGCGCTTAGAAAGTTATATAGAAGCATGCGGTGTTTCTGACTTTCTGTCTGTTTGCACATTTTTTTCTGCGTATTGTATTATGGATGTGTTATGAAGGGAATGCGTATTCCCTTACGAAATAGGGGAGACTAAGCGCGGTTGTTACAGTGTGCAGTTGTTACAAATGGAATATCTCTAAAACAGTGAATTATGAAAATGGGGTTCCAAAGGGGAAAATGTTTAGTTTTTATGTACGAACTTACTGCAATATGTTTAAAATTTATATGCAAGCTTTACAAATAAAAAGAAATAGGCACATTGGTTTTTAGAGACCAAAAGTAAATATTTCTCTGCTTGATATTCTTTAAATAACTAATAGACCTTTATACTTAACAAAGTAAATTTTTTAATATGAATTCTGTTAGAATTAAGCTTTAAAAAACTGCCTTCGTTGTCCACATTTAGTGTATACTTTTTAAATAAAGTAAGTTTTTGTAAGAAATGTACCTGTTGGGCAGTTGTTACGATTTTGTGAAGTGTAGTTGTTACAAGTGATGATAAGAAAGAATATTTTTCCCCTAATTCAGCAGATTCGTTAGAAATGTAAAATATTTGTCAGAAATGTTATCACACTCATTTTTTATATAAAATCTCATGTTTTTTCTAAATTCGACTTCAAAATCATTCAAAATTAATGAAAAAAAACTTTTTAAGTTACTTTCATATCGAAATAGTATTAGTGCTGCCATCTCTAAGGAACTGTCACTACTATACACTACCGTCAGGAATTATCGGTACGGCTGCACGCGCACGGCCCAAAAACATACCAGTCTTTAAATCACGTTTTTTTGTAAATACAAATGTCAGAAAATTAACAAATATACCATTCGAAAGATAAATAAATTCTACTATTAATAATACATTACTGAAAATTTTAATAATTTATATAAAGATTTCAGCATTTGACAAATTTAATAGTTTGACCAAACAAATTGGAGTTAAACTCTAATCACAGTAACTGTTTTTATCAAAATTGTAACAACCGCGCTTAGTCTCCCCTACACTGAAATTATTTTTGGAAATTCCTGGGTTATTCGTTCAAATTTTAAATTATATGAAGAAATTGTCTGAAGAGTCATATCTTATTACAAATATTACACAATGTGATTTATGGTTAAAAAATTATTCAAACACTAGCGTGGAATCAGTATTATTGCCTTTATTCATTTTTTACGATGATTTGGAAGTAGGAAACCCTTTGGGAAGCCACGCAGGTGTAAAAAAATTTGGAGCAATATATGCTTTAATTGGATGTCTTCCACCAAATATTTCATTTGATTTTCAATATCATGCATATATCGTGCAACAAAACAGCATCGAAACGCAATTGGTTAGATATATTAATTTACCAATTTTTCCTCCAGTTCTATCCATTAAGAAAGAGAAAGAACATTTTATGGCTGTAAGATACGCGTTATAGTAATTATTTGTCATTAATAATAGTAAGTAAATACGTTTAAATTTTGTAAAACTAAATAAACGAATTGCGATCTAACAATTACTTTTCTTCTTTCAACATTTCTTCCATTAATCGCAATTTGTAAAAAAAATTTAATTTATGCGTATGTAAACAAATAATGTTTAAGTACAGTCTAAATATTAATTTAATTTCTTCATTGATATGATTGATATGGTCTCTAAAATTTTGAATCTTCAAATGAAAGAAATATTTTCCATTTAATTATTTTCTAAAATTATTATTTCTCAACGAAAAAAAATAATACATTTAACACTTATAATTTATGTATTTAAAGGGTCAAGTATTATTTTACAATATAATTAAATTTTAATTTTTTAGACTTAAATTTTATTTTCTCTAATGCTCAATAGTATGAAAAATCAAATTTATTTTATTTTGTAAATATTAGAAAATATTTTACTTTCAATATCTAATTGTTTCAGCATAATTTATTGATAATGTATAGTCTTATTTAAATCAAAAGTAAAGAAGAATAAAAATAAAACGCATCAATATTTAAACAGCGCGGATCTTTGATATCTATGTGACTTTTTCTCTCTACACTGGGCGAGCAGCGCTACTGCAGGTCCGAGAGCTCGGCTTGCATCGTACATGATATAGCATCTCGACTGTGTGAGAGCTCAACTCGCCTGATGTTGGTATTGCTGCTATAGTTCAATCAAGGTGGCACATCGTTACTATAGCGAATATAGCTGCTCACCCGAAAACTTTTCCGTGTATTGTTTAACAGTCTGCTGAATGATCAAAATGCAATTAAATATAATAAGGAAGCTTTATTTTATATTATTTAAGCACCTGTTAAATTGTTATCACTAAATTTCTGAAAATATGTACTTTTCACATTTGGATAAAGAAATTGGAATTGTGATAATTGTTTAAATTAATTATGTTTTAATTATGTTTTTAAAATATAATTTTTAAACATTATTAAATCAGTCTAATTCAAAAATTATATTCAATAATTATATGTTCTGTAAAGAAAAATCCTTTATCATCAATTGTTACGTTTAGTATCTACGCATAGTGGCTATTGCTGACGGTGCCACCGTATTTATTAATACTATTATATTTCTGTAAATAAATAAGGAATATCTTTCAAAATTTACACTGACTTGAATATACGTGTCGAGAGGGTACGTCCCCTTATTGCAGCCAAGCCTTCAAATTGTTATCTGGGTATAATTCGAGAGGGTACCAAAACTATCTTTTGTGGTATCAATCATCTGCTGGCTCTTAAGAGGGTAAGGGAAAAAGACTCAGTTGAAAAGATTCATAAATGTTGTAACACTGCAATTTTTTATAAACAATAATTAATTAAATATTTTGAATGTTTAACCCTTTAACGCCCGACTTTTTTGTAAAAGTGCAATTCTCGTCATTGCTCGTATATAAAGGTTTTTGGGGTCGCTGATTACGAATTTGATGTCAGATTTTAAAAATTCAAAATGGCGGATTGAATATGGTGGCCATCTTTTTTAAAAATTGATTTAATTTGCCTTAAAATTGGTACTCAGGAGTTTTCGGGGTCGCTGATTACGAATTTGATGTCGGATTTCAAAAGTTAAATATGACGGACATCTTATATAAAAATTGATTTAATTTTCCTGAAAAATGTTACTCAGCGCATTTCGGGGTCACTAATTACGAATTAGATGTTACTTTCTATATTAGGCTATATTAGTATATTAGTCACAAACGTAAATTCTTATTTATATTCGAATCGCGTTCTCTCGTTAGGCATTTGTTTTTTTATTGTCACAAATATAGTCAAGTATTTTAGTTTGATTTCGTCTTTGCGTTAGGCATTTGTTTTTCTGATTATTACGAATGTAGAAATAGTATATTTCGTAACTTGTGTGAGCAGTTGCAAATTTTTGAATGACTGTAGGCGAAGCGAAGCTTCGCCTACAGTTTGTTCCAAAAAAAGGGCTCGTTCAAAAATTAGCAACTGTTCACACAAGTTACGAACGATATTTTTCATAACAAGGTGCAAAAAAGTGCCCTTTTTTGCACCGCGTTATGAAAAGAATATTTCATTATGATCCCGTTTTCGCGATTATAATTTGTTTTTCACATTATTGCGATTGTAGACAAACATTTTATTCTAATCCGGTTATTGCGTTAGGCAGTTGTTTTTTCTATTGTCACAAAGGTAGACGAACATTTTATTTTGATCTCGTTTTTATTTGGACTTTTGTTAAAATTATTTCGAATAGTGACAATTATTTCATATGGATTTCGTTCCTGTTTTTTTTTATTTTGGATTATTTTTTGGTTTCTTCTTATCTGGTTTCTGGTTCTTTAATCTATTCATTTTTTTCGATTATCACGAATTGCAACAATTTTATTTGAATCTCGATTCTACAAAAAACTGAAATAACTAAAATAACTTGTACTAAATTTATAGACGTCTTCACAACAAAAAATTGTATCTTTTTTTAGTCTGATCAATCTTGTTAAATTTTATGCACCGAATTGAATCCGCTATTTTAGATTTTGAAAAATTAACATCAAATTCGAAATCAGCGACCTCAAAACCACCGAGTAACATGTTTTCAGGCGAAGTGGATTAATTTTTATATAAGATGTCCGCCATATTGGATCCGCCATATTGAATGTTTGACATCTGATATCAAATTCGTAATCAGCGACCCCGAAAACCCCCGAGCAAACATTTTTCAGGCAAATTGGATTAATGTTTAGATACATAAATATTGTGTATACAGATATATACAACTGTTTTAATGTGTTAGTGTCAAATTCAAAACATTACATGGTTGTATTAACCAAAAATGCAAAAGAAATGTTTATTTAATAAATAATAAAGAGATTTTATCTAAAATAGAGTAAGTATGATAAAAATCAATACAAAAACCTTTGCTGTGATTTATATATGATAAAAATATTATAGTAGAAATGAAAATACAAAATACAATTTCGATTGGGAAAGGTTAATTGTACATTATAATTTTCACTATAATTTTTCATGTAACCTGAAAATAAATTAAATTTAAAAAATTTACTTATTCTTAAGTTTAAAAAAATTATAATATTGTTTATAATTAATAAATAAACATCAGTAAAGAATAAAATGTATACACAAACGTTAAGAAAATATTTAAAACGTTAGTTATTTTGTACTTTCATTTCTACTATAATATTTTTATCGTATTTAAATCACAGCAAAAGTTTTATATTGATTTTTATCATATTTACTCTATTTTTGTTAAAATCTCTTTATTGTTTATTAAATAAACATTTTTTTGAATTTTTGGTTATCAAAACCATGTAAGGTTTTGAATTTGACACTAACACATTAAAACAGTTGTATATCTGTATACACAATATTTATGTATTTGTGTCGATCGACGCGCCATCATCCCCGAGATGCCTAACTACCGACTATATCGCTTGTTTCCATTGCAGCTTGGACGCACTGCGAATGACGTTTGCCATGCAGCTGTACTTAGTTCTTCAAACCAAACCTCTGTTAAGCTCTGTTATATCGCTTTATACTATATTAATTAATATTTATTTTCAATAATTATAGTGATTATTCTTACTGATAAAGTCAGTAACAATTATAAAATTATTAAATTAAAACAACCGTAAATTATTTGTGTCCACGAACAAAAATTATAAAAGTACTTCATTGTAAGAGTTTTGTTTGAACCACCTACCCAGTAAAAAAGGCAGAATTGGCAGAGAGCGAATAGTATTGGCGGTGAGTTTCTGCCAATACGTTTTCGAGTGAAAACCGTATTGGGGGCATTCTTCCAATCCTGCTTTCTCACCGTTAATTCTTTCTACTTGTTTCTTTCGATTTCACGTTTATTGAATCACTTTCGTTTATTCTTGTAGCAAGAAAAAACCTTAATATTGTCGACTATTATTAATTTAAATTTTATTTTGAATTTTGATCTTGATTAGATTATCGTTTCCCGCCTTAATTTAATAATTATACAAGTCAACATGAAAATAATTATATTTTATCAAAAAGTTTGCTTTTGTAGATAGGAGAACGTTTTTACTATATTTTTGAACATTTATGATTGACCATTTTATGAGTATTGCATGAGTATTAGAGCTGTGCAAAATTCGAACCGAACCGAGTTTTGTTCGGTTTTGGGGCGCCGAAATGTCGAATGTCGAATGTTGGTTTTTCGACATTCGAACTGGGCTAGTTCGGTTCGAATAATTTTGCACAGCTCTAATGAGTATAGATGTGCAAAATAAATATATTTTTTAAATTTTATTAAAAAATGGTGGCTGTGCAGCATTTTATTAGAAAGCGTCTCGTTTCAGGATTCCATGGCCAGACAACTAACGTCCTTAATTTCTGATCTAGAAAAAAACGAAAATGTTGTCATTTTTTATACATCAACAGCTATTGACACACGAAGGTTTTTTTATATTACTTACTTTTATTTTTTTAAACAATTTTTAGAATTTTTTTTTGTTCAATTACGCACCATTTTGCAAAAAATCAAAATATCGAAAAAATCCTACGTGTGTCGATAGCTGTTGATGTATAGAAAATGACAACATTTTGGTTTTTTTAAATTAAAAAGTGAGGACGTTAGTTGTCCGGCCATGGAACCCTAAGATACAGACGCCTTCCAAAAAAATGCTGCACCGCAGCAGTTCGTTCATCCATGTTTGCTCTTTCCTCAGTTAATAATCTCGCAGATTTGGAAATCCCCCTTTCGACATCGGCGCTTCCATGGGCTAATGACAACGCTGCCTTTACAACAGTTGAGATTACGGGATATCTTGGCACTGACGACGACACTGAAGTCTTGAGTTCAAAAATATTGCTCCAATAAACATCTAATCTCTCACCATTTAGAGAAAAAGTAACTTAATTGTCGATTTGAAGCAATTTCCACTCGCACAAAAGAGTATCGATATTTACATTGTAAAGTGGCATTAATGTTGACACATTCTTAATATAACGACAACTTTCTGCGCTCTTAATATTTTCAGGCGTAAGGCATTAAAAATACTTTAATTCGTAAAGATCTTTTGTGAACTTGATCAAATGTTTAGCTTAGGCATGAAAAAAAATTTTAAAGTCTTTTTGGAAAAACAGTTTATCCTTCTTTGACGACAGAGACAGTAACTTACGAACAGTTTCTCCGCAGTCAATGTTCTGCAGGTCAAGATAATTATTCAAATCTTCTAGCAAAGAATCCATTTTGCCCTCATCCAGTGACTTTTTACTGACACGGCTGGCTTTAACCCCTTCGTTGGCAGAGGCAATTTTTCCAAAAGTGCCCAAAATGTACAGAAATTTTTTTTTTAAATTTGTACCTAGAGGTTATTGGGGTCGCTGATTACGAAACTGAGGTCAAAATTGAAAAATTCAAAATGGCGGATCCAATATGGCGGACAGAAAAAATCAAAAATCGACCAAATCAGCTGAAATTTGTTACTCGGGGGTTTTTTAGGTCACTGATTACGAATCTGATGTTTGTTTTCAAAAATTCAATAAAGCGGATCCAATATGGCAGACGTAAAAATTAATAATCGACCAAATTGATTGAAACTCGCTACTCGGGAATTTTTAGGGTCGATGATTACAAATCTGACGTCTGTTTTCGTAAATTCGAAATGGTCATACCAGCAGACAGATATGAAAATGTGTATCTCTTGGTTTTCGAGGTCGCTAAATAAGAATCTGAGTTGAAAGCTAGCAAATTCGAAGCAGTTGATCCGTAATGGCGGAATGCATTTAAACTTATTTTGAATAAAGAGCAAAGCAGAATAGATTCGTAATTGCAACCATAAGCGGAACTGCAATCGTAAGAACGAGTAAGATCGAGTAATAATTTTTAACTAAAAATTCCGTCATATGCCAAATTTCACAAAAATCTAAACGATTTTTCAAATTCCCGTTCGCCATATTGGGTCCGCCATTCTGAATTTTTCAAATTTGACTTTAGATTTGACATCAGCGACCTGGAAAACATCCAAGTATCAAGTTTAATGAGAATACACCAGTTTTCAAGAAAATCTCTAGAAAACAATCAATTTTCAGAAAATTCAATCGCCATATTGGATCCGACATTTTTAATTTTTAAAAACAGACATCAGATTTGCGATCAGCGACCTCAAGAACTACCGAGTAACGAATTTTATCCGATTTGGTCGATTTTTACTTTTTACGTCCACCATAAGGATCAGCCATTTTGAATTTTTGAAAACAAAAATAAGAGTCGTAATCAGCGACCCCAAAAACTCCCGAGTAACAAAGTTTAGCCGATCTAGTCGATTTTTAATTTTTTATGTCCGCCATATTGGACCGCCATTTCGAATTTTTAAAAACAATTATCAGATTCGAAATCAGCGACCCCAAAAACCCTTGAGTAACGAATTTTAGCCGATTTGGTCGATTTTTAATTTTTACGTCCGCCATATTGGATACGCAATTACGAATTTTTAAAAACAGATATCAGATTCGAAATCAGCGACCCCAAAAACCCCCAAGTAGCGATTTCCAGCCGATTTGGTCAATTTTTAATTTTTATTTTCGCCATATTGGATCCGCCATTTTGAATTTTGGAAATCTGATGCCAGATTCGTGTTCAGCGACCATAAAAACCCCCGAGTAACGATTTCCGAATAATTTAATTGCAATTTAAAGCTAATTAAACATGACATAAAGGTTGACGCATAAATGCGTTAGTGCCACGCCGGGAACGGAAAAAACTTGACGCATAAATGCGTCAATGCCAAAGAAGGGGTTAATACATGCGCCAATAAAAGGAGAAGCAGATTTCGGAAAGCACTGTACAAAACATGAATAAAAGGTTCGTCATTCTGCATTAACAACGTAAATTTAGTCGTAAAGATTTTCGCAGAATATACGGCAAACTGTAAATAAGCTTCAAGATCGTCATTAATTAGGCAATTTTTTATATCCTGGTAACGAACATTCGTCATGGCGGAAGATTCATTCTTTTGTATGAATTTCAAAAAATACTTTTTTAGGGCACTTGATTGTTCCAAAAATTTCTGATCAGCTGACTCCATAGAAAGCCATCTTGTTTCAACATGTTTCAAAAATTTATGCTGAAGTAAATTTAGTTTCTTCTGGATTCCTTCAAAGTCTTCGCATCTTGCGTCACGGTTGTGAAAAAATAATATACCTTGATTATGAGATCCGAGATATCAACAGACAAGCAATTTAACCCTTGTAAATAACTATTGTGAGCAATATGAATTTTGCACGATCCTGAATCAAACAGAAGCTTCAATCTCAAACCTTTGAGTTTCTCTTGAAATAATCTTACAACCTTTTTATTGGTATTTGGTCCGTCTCTACCTAACGTAAGAACTTGCTTAAGACGTAAGCTGTTTATGTCTAATGCTTTAATCAAATGTTCAAACAAGATTTCACCAGTTGCGTGACTTAAAAAGTAGGTAATTAGATGTCTGCTTACAATTTTTTTTTCATTTTCTGACCAATATCTAAACCTAGACTGCAGTTCTTTTTTGCTTTTCGCATTACTTGTTTCATCAAATTCTAAGGTGAAATAAACATTTGGGTTTCGAAGTTCAGTTAACATTAAATCTTGAAAATAAGGACCAAGAGCTTCGGTAATCAAATATTTGGCTTTAGCAGTTGATAAACTAAAATCTTAAGGAACACTGCCGGGAAACATTACATTAAATAGTTCTTTTTTTCCAGCACAGGAATTAACAGAATTCCCAGAAATCACAAACTAAAATTCTAAAATAAAAACGATCATTAGTCGACTGTTGTCTAAATGTTTACATACATGATGTTATGTGTAAGTGACTAAAATACAATAAATTGATTAATATATTTTATCTTGATTAAAAATATAAAATATCTTACTTTACAACGTTAAAAACTTGCAAAAACTATAAACTTATCGAAACTGTCAACAACGATGTTAAACCATGCGCCATTTTGAGATTAAATCATAACATAACCTTGCCGAAACTGGTGTGAAGATGGCACTATTTTAAGGTGAAATCACATGGACGCATCAGAAATTAAGTGTAATTCATAACAATTATCTTAGTGTTTGGACTGGATGTGGATGAATCTTTAAAGATGTTTATGCAACACAGCACTGTAATACGCACTTTACGCTACCTGTTTTGCAGGTTGTAAGTTACTTATAATAGCCCGGTGCGAATAATGCTGGAGGGGAGTACACTTTATTTCGTGTTAGTTACATTATAGACCCTAGTTACATTATAGACCCAATAACCGGGTTATAATGTTACTATTTCTGTACAAAAGTAGGATGTAATGTAACTAGATGCTGTCAGTCGCACAGTTCCCAGGGACTCTCACCAAATGCATGCGCATGCGCATTCGCGCTTGGTGAGGGTCCCTGGCAACCAACTCTACTGTCAAATAACCTAACCTAAGATTCTGTGTATACAGTGTACTATAGTCACGACTCAGTGAAAAATTCTGTTTTTGTTCTTTAATGATATTATTTTGATTAATACGTTGAAGGGCATGACTAGGTTTCGAGGAGCTTCGACCCCCGACGCGTCCGGTGGCTTAGGGTATTATAAAATGCGGTTCTTCGAAATGTCAAAAATTATTATTATTATTCTTTTGAGTTGGTTTTCTTGCTGTCGGGGGGCTTCGCCCCCCAAACCCCCCAGGGCGACTAGACAGGGGAGTACGTTTGAATGTATATCGGTACACTAGCAGTATATCACATATTTTCTCGTTTTTGTTTTCAGGTGTTTGTAAAAAAAGTGTTTTCGATCTAAGCTTTTTTTTACAGTCTGTGTTGCATAAACAGTCGTATGCACCTCGGATCGTATTCATCTTCATGACATTAGCGTGATCACAGTACTTTTGGGGAAAATTTTCAAAATAGGGGACTTTTAGGAAGTGAAATTTAAAAGGGGACTTTTAGGGGAAATAGGGGACGGACTGTGAAGCCTGCAACTTGTCTACAGAATTCTTGCCGTTGTTTACGCTGACAGTTTAAGAGGACAAAGGATTTCCTTAATGTGGATTCCACTCCACAAAGACCCTACGGCTTTTTTTGGTAAACAACCTACGGGACTGAGATATTTTTCTAGGATTAATCTTGAGATAGAGACCTTGGTTTGTATTTTTTCTTTTTATACTAGTATAATTCTTTTCTTACATTTTGCCAACCTTCCCCCTGGGTGAACTAAGTAGCCTGGGCCTACGGTGACGCTTTAATGTGGAATCAACTTTACTGTGCGAATTATAATTTGTTATTTTTCGTTTTTTTATTTTTGACACTATTTTGGTTTTTTAAAAATTTGTTGTTTACTTTGCTGTGCATCTATATTTCCTATGAATTATTATTAATGCTCTGGTTCATACTATATGAAGCTGTTTAACGTTTAACGCTACACTGAAACCCCCGAACTTTAGACTGCTCAGTACTGGTGTCTAAAGCTCGGGATAAACACCTTGACGCCAAAAAGTATAAGCACTCAGAGCCGTATGGTGCATGAAAGCAAAATTGTGTTCGATATAAATTTAAAATTTCTTTAAAATGTTTTCTTTATCAACTCCCTCGTCTATATGCCTTAATATTTCACTCTTCTTTTCAATACCGAATTCCACGTATTTTTATTCTCGATTAGTTTTTAAATTTTTACACGCAAAAAATAAAGTTAAAAAATAGGAACATTTTAAATTCAGGCTATTGGTCCTAACCTAAAATCCGCCATTACATTCCCTCAACCTCTCTCTCTATCTCACCCATACACGTTGTATTACTTTTGTCAACAAGAAGTCTGTATATCTCTGTCAGTTTTCAATAAATAAGATATTTGAGAATAAATAATTAAAAATTATTTAAATTACTGCATAATTCTAAAATTACATACCTGGTAAGGAATTTCCAGAATTCTTGCATTTAAATCTGCTGAAGTCCTATGAGAAAAATGTGCATTCATATGCATCATACTAACTTGTTTAACATTGTTTTTTATGTTATAAAAATTCTGCTTCGTTGTTAATTTTGAATCGAATTTATGTTTCCATGAACATTTGAAATACACAGCATTTATCATTAAAAGCCGAGTATCATCGCTGATATCATCTAAATAAAAAAATACATACACATTAAAGTACAAAATCTTTAAAATTTCGATAATTTAAAGAATCAAATAAGTGTGTAAATCATCACAAATTAAAACATGTATTTTTCTATAATTAGAAGACGGTAAATATTTAACAGTAAAAATTATGTATTAGAAATTAACATAAACAATTGCATTTAAACCATTTACTGTTGTTATTGTTAGGTCTGCAACTTCTTGTTTAATTAATTTTATAAAGTATATTAATACTAAATTCAACTTTATATTTTTTATAATATTAACGTATGTATTTTCCTTTAATCCACTGTGTTTAATCTGTATAATCTATATATTTCCATTAAAAATATTGTATCTGTTGTTAATAAATTTTTCGACATATTATTGCATTATATTCAGTATATTTTATTATATTGTAATTGTTATATTATATTTGTAAAATTAAAATACAAAAAAGAAAATTAATATTTTAAATAATGTAAATGAATACCGATTATGCTAAGATTCGACAACCTTTACAAACTAGGCAACAGAAATAAAAGAAAGAGCAATAAAACACTGAGAGATATACCACAACATATTATATAGTCCCAGAATTGCTATCAAAATACACGGCGATTAGAGAAAATCCCATTGAAATTAGTCCTGGAACACGCACCTTTCTAAATCGCAGTTTGCACGAGATAGGTTAATTCTTTTGCACGATTCCTCTGTTATATCTACATGGGACTCCAGCCTTAATGTTTTTCATAAAATGACAGCTTTAAGGACAATGTGTATGTGAGTTGATCCTTAAACATCTTACATGTTTTTGGTTTCCTGTTGTGCAAAGTGTTTTAAATTCGTTGAAGCATTTTTTAATTGTAATTTTATTGTATTTGTCTATGTTTATTATTTAAGATTTCTCGTTAAGTGTATTCATATTCATTCATACCACCATATACAAATGAGTTCAACATGAAAGTTGCAGCATCTTTACAAAATAGATGGACTTGACACGATGTCTATATAAATCTGAAGGAAAATAGAAAACAATTGCAGGCAAAGATTGTTGAAAACTTGGGGATTGAAAAAATCTTTGAGAAAAAAGAATTGTACACTAATTCTAATTCGTTAGAACCAAGTGATTAATCGGAACAGAAAGAAATATCAAATGAAAATGAACATTTAAATGATTCATCATTGTTTTCTGCTCTACTGTTAGATGGAGAAGAATATTTCGACTTCGTGATTCGGAAGAAAATGTGAAATGAAATCCAGCTTGTCGTGGAAAATTATAATGGTAGATAAGTGTTAGTACTTTTATCCGGAGTATAGTCCGATGCAATCGCTGACGAATTTTAGAAACAATTCAGAATACCATGTGCATTTTCCTTTAAGAAACATTTTGTTTCTCAAACATCTAAAAATATTAATACACCATTTGTTACTATAGTTTTAAAATGTAAAAGTAATAAGTGCAACAATAAACAATAAATTTTTCGCTGTGGATAAATCGAAACCCATTCAGAATTCTGATTTATGACTACAAGTGAAATGTATCGATACAAGATTAAAGCAACATGAGGAAGTTAAACGGCGGCAGTTACGGTTTAAAAAAAGAAAGGCAATAGGCTAAATTATTTCAAAGCATGGAGCAGCAAACACTTGTCAAAAAATTGCTCAAGAAATGCAGAATATTGGTGACCTTCCAGCCCCAAATCTTTATAAGAATAAAGTTTTGAGAAAAGTTCTACCGGAGCTAAAATAAAAGAAATTAAATATCAATTCTAAAAAAGATACTGATCCTATCACTATTTTATTGACACTGCAAAACAACACGCTTTATTTTGGTTCGATTAAGCACATTTCTGCTAGTAAATTTCAAAATGATTCTATCTATTGTCAGAGCAAATATTTGTTTTCAAAGAATATATCCGTCTTTTTGGAGAAAGAGCAACAATTTGTGTAGACAGTACAAGTAGCCTTGTTAAAAAAATAAACTTGTCTGACATGACGTCGCCAGTGTAAGTCAAATTCTTTCAGCTGCTCAGGATACAGTTAATATTGAACATTGGTTACTGAACTGGATAAAGTGTATTAAAACTGTTCCTAGGGAAGCTGTGAGCGATTATTCAAAACCCTTATTGGGAGCAATGATTTAACATGATGACACTTAAAGAATACATAAAAAAATGTTTTGAATTTGCAACAACAAAGAAAAGTAATAAGCAGCGGGATATAAAAATATATACATTCGAGTCAAAGACTTTTTCATACGATGAGTAGCATTAATGATATCTTGCGAAGATTTTGATCAATTTCAAGATATTCTACTTTGCACATTTATTATGGCGATACATGAGTACGACGGAAACTGTTTAAACAGTAGTGTACATTCTCTAGCTAAAGCTGCAAGACTAAAGCTTTTAAATTTAATGTCAACGGAAGAACATCGAGTGTTGAAATTCATCCCAGAAGAAGGAAGTGAGGAATTCCAAAAGAGTTTGAAAAATCTTTTTGCTTCTGGACTTGATCCAAATGATCTCCAGTGTTTTATTCACTAGCAGGCCGACGTCGATGTCAATATTTTTAAATGATTAATAAATTTGGAAAAAAGCGGAAGTTAGCAGAAACGTAAAACACAAAGAGGCCAATGCTTACTATATGCCACAATTTTTTAATCATATTTTCGGAGAAGTTAAGAACAACATTTTAAATAATGTCTATGAAGCAATTCGTTGTGATAAATTTTTTAAAATCGACTTCGAAGCATCGAAAGCTCAATGCTTAATTGCAGCAGAAATTGCTAAAATTCAAATGGTAAAATTCACTACAAGAGAAATAAAAAATGAAGTAAAATTGACCTTGATCTGGAAATTGAAGTTTTAACAAATATTCCAGATGAAATGGTTAATAAAGATTTATTTGATTTTGAAAATTGAAAAAATATGTCAGTTGAGAAAAAACCAACACCTGGTTCTGAAATTATTGTCAATTATTTGGATTTTTGCGCAGCCTCATCGCTGCGTGACCGTTTAGTAAGGGGTAAACCATGAAACTTATAGGCAGCCCTATAGGCATTTTTGAGATTAAATAATAAATGTGACTTTAAGTACAAAACTTGAGTTTCCTTATTTAACGAACACGAGAATTAATGGAAACACCTTCTGTGATATCTCAGATTGATTATTTATTAACATTAGTTAATAATTTCCCATACTGTTTAGAAAAGTTGGCGAGAAGAACTGAATTTGTGGAAAAACAAGAATTGTGGGGCAATTCCCAAATCAGTTTTTCCGAGCCTTTTAAAATCTACAATTGAATGAGTTGGAGACAAACTGAGCATTAATATTCAGGCTGGATTTAAATTCTGTGGTATTATACCACTCGACAAAAATTCTATTTTAAAAAAGTTGCCAAGTACATAGACCAGTAAAGACATGGCAAATCCTACTGTTTTATGTGACTCTTTTATTTCATACTTGGACAAACAAAGTTCTACATTTGCAGATAAGCCTTCTATTCGTTGTAAGAAATTGATTACTAAACCAGGAACCAGTTTACTCTAAAAGAAGTACGTTCTTTAGAAAAAAATAAACTAGAAAAAACATTCGGGAAAAAGAAACGTGGAAGGCCAAAAAAGACTCTCGAATGTGATAATTCAGAATCTACGAGTGGAACAAAATCAAACAGGCGACCTGGAAGACCTGAAAAGTTAAGGGAAATTGTTGAATCAGACATCAACGAAGAAGAAAATTATTTTTCTGCAAATAAAGAGAATCTTCATGAGATTGTTGCTTGCAGCAATAAAGATATATCGAAGAAAGGTTTAATTTGATAAGACAAAGATTTTATGTTAATCAATTCAAACGAAAATATACAATTTTGACAGATAGTTACCGATGTTGATGAGTATGTATTCGAAGTTGAATTTCTTGAAATAAAAGAAAGAAAAAGTGTTCATTTTGTTTTCCTACTTGTTCTTTGTTGATTTACAAAAATGCTCTTGAAAAGCGCTCGAAATGTCAAAAATATTGTATCAATATGCTTTCTGACGCAAAATTCTACAAACTTTTCAAATTGTTTAATTTCAATTCTCTAACTAACTTTGTAACTAAGATTCTTGTTGGTATTCAACATTAACTAATATACTTTCTTTTTCCAGTGCAATGCTGCAGTCCGTACAGGAAATTCTCAATACATAAACGTGACAATAAATAATATGTTTAATGAGTTATTGACGTTTAAAGCAGGACAGTCATTTACCTTTAAAGAAAGGTCTGGAAAGAAACCTTGGTTTAAAAAATTAAAACTCAGAAATATATTAATTAGTAAATACCTACAAATACATTTGAAATTTCGGTTTCCAAATTTCAAGACATCGATTTAACTTTCCTTACTTTTTTATAGATTCCATGAATAAACTGAAGCCTAGTGTCACCAAAGCCGAAATTGATTAAGGTATTAAGAAATGGCTGTACAGTTGCAAAAACAATCACGATCACATATATAAATATGTGAGTATCTTTTATGAAGATAAATAACATTAAGGGGAGACCCCCGCCTTAATTTTGACCCTTTTAAAATAAAATTATTAAACGAGGTAATATTTTTTTTCTTGCATCATTTTGAACCTGAAAACATAATTATAAGATGGTCAAAAATATTTAATTTTAATTTTTGAAGAGGTTACAATTTTTTTCTTCTGACCTATTGCATATTATTGCAAATCCATGCGAGAAGTTGTTTCGAATGGTAAAATATGCATGGAAAAAAATTTTCGTTAAAAAATTTTCAAAACTGTAAGAGAAGATCGATTTTTAATATTCAAATCTTTAAATTTTGCCAAAATTTCGGTAGTCCTAAACCTTTATATTTTTTCAATTTGATGCTGAGTCGAAAAAACATTTGTTAAAATTGACGATTAGCTCATTTTCATGGTAAAAACTTTAAAAATCATGGTTTTTTGCATTTATTTCGGTATATATAGAGTATACCATAAAAGCTTCTCCCAGCACATCAAAGAAATCAATTATGTTTGTCAGTGGACCCGCTTCTCCCAGCACATCAAAGACATCAATGATGTTCGGCAGTGGACAACCAGGGGCGGAGTTAAGAATGTCTCTTATATTGTAACTTCTACAAAATTATTTGCAAAATTTAAATTCAATTTTCTACAATTTTTAACACAAAATCTTCTCTAAATAAATTATTCTTAATAATTTTTGAGAATGGTTTTTAAAATTCAATTATTAGAGAAAAAAAGAAAGTTGATCTAAAATAACTTTAAAATCTACTTATTACAATTAAATTTTACAAAATTTCGATTTTTTAAAAATGTTTCAATTAAATGTATATTAAAGAATTTTACTAATTAAAAAGAATTTAAAATTGATTCTATCATTCGGTCGTGTTAATAGTTAAAAGATTGTTAAAATATACGATTGTCAGTGACGTATTTTACACAATTATTTTATATATATAGATATATATATATATAGATATATAGATATAGATATATAGATATATAGATTAAATATCTGTTAATAAAGTGTCATTAGGTACCTTTGTTGCCAGACGTTTCAACGTACCAAGCAAGTCAAATTACAAAATAATGGTTTCTGTTAGAAGAATTATTAGAATTATTTTATTGAAGTATTCTTCCTTCTTCGTCAAAACATTGACACCGAGATTTATTGACAGTCATGATATAAACCGAGGTATAAGCTTTAGGGGCCGTCCATAAACCACGAGGACAATTTTTTACCAATTTTTTACCCCTTTCCCATCCAATATGTAACAAAAATTTATACTTTATGCAATTGACCTTAATTTTGTTACTCGGTGGTTTTTAGAGACGCTGATTACGAATTTGATGTAAGTTTTCATAAATTTAAAATGGTGGATCCAATATAGCAGAATTTTCTTTTAAATTTATGCAATTGACCTTAATTTTGTTACTCGGGAGTTCTAATACCAGTCAGGTAGCTATTAATTTCCTAGGAGCGCTCACTGACAATTGACTTCTTGTTAGCACTTGAGTCGACTCACGACCAGCGAGCGTGGATAGGAAAGTTTTCTAATTTCTCTTTCCCATATTATATTAACCACAAACATCGTATTCGTAATCAGCGACCCCAAAAACCGCCGAGTGACAAAATTAAGGTCAATTGCATAAATTATTAAAAATTTTGTCCTACATATTGGATCCGCCATTTTGAATTTCTTAAAAATAACATTGAATTCGTAATCAGCGACCCCAAAAGCCTTCGAGTAAGAAAACTTAGGCGAATTTAATTACATTTTGGTACTTTGAAAAATAGTGCCCAACCCTTTCAAAGTTTCCTTCATATTTGACGCCATGTTTGGTCCGCCATCTTTAAATTTTGAATTCTAATTTACGTTTCTTAAAAATATACAATTTTTGTGCCCCTATGGATGAGAATTTAATATTATTCACCCACGTTTAACCCCTTAGCAGTGTAGTCAAAATAAAGTTTTCGTGCCACAAATGTGCTAAATTTTTTTTTATTTCTTTTAATAACTGATATAATAATATTTTATGTTTTTGGGGTCGCTAAATCCAAATATTTGATCAAAATTAAAAAATTCAAAATGGCGGCTTTAAAATGACGATTCAAAAATTTTTAAGTTTACGGATTTTAAATTTTTTCGTTCGTTATTTTAGAGCCGATATTTTGAATTTCTTAATTCTGACCAAAGATTTGAATTTAGCGACCCCAAAAACTTTAGAATATTCTATTTCATTTATTACAGAGATTTTTCTTTTAGCTGCCGCTACCCAGTAAGAAGCGAGAAATTGAAAAGGATTGAAATAATTCAAACTCTGTATGGTGTAGTAGAAATTTTCCAATCCTTTGAATGCCATTTCTGTCCAATACTTTTCTATACCATAATAGGACCATGTTTCGTCTAAAAATGAATGCTATTCAATTCTGTTTGTAATTGTTAACAAAGCCAAAATTTTTTTCTGAATGCTTTCCAATCCCATCCGAAATTATTACAGCCTGTCATTACATCACTTTTCAATTTTTCATTGGAACCGCGTTTCTGCATGCATTCAAGCAATCTTCTGAATTTTTGTAATTTATAAGATACACACATTGGCAGATTTTGTAAAAAGTGTTTGTGTTCAAAGAAAAACTTGCTGAAAAATTGATTGTTTACCAATTTCATGTCATTTAAACGAGTCAGGGCCGTTATTCTGTTAGACAATAAATCATAACCTAAAAATTTTAAAGACCTTTAAACACTTTTAACCCTCTTAACTGATAATTTAATAATTATTCCTTTTTAAAATAGCAAATAAAGTCATGAGTGCAGTTATTTGAAAGAAATTGAACATTCTATGCAATGTCAACAATATTAGTATTATATTATTATACTATATTTGTATGAGCATTTGAAAGGATTGAAATTGTAAACTTTTCAACTACTGTCGCGGAATTCAGAAGCATAGGACAGAAATGGAATTCAAAAGGATAGAATTTTTTAATGCTTCTTAATCTTTGCTTTCTTACTGGGTATAACGGTCATACACATTGTGGCACGAATTATTTTTGCCTCTATAGACGTCATACACTGTGAATGGATTAAAGGGTAAAAAATTATCAAACTTGAAAAAATGAAATTTCTTTTGTGTTTTTGAAATTAAAACAGCCATATTTAATTTGTGGGTTAAACGAAATTCTTTTTTTCACACCGGAATTGAAAAGAGCACAATCAATACCTATAAGAAACATACTTGCGTTATATAAAATATGATCCGTATTATTATTAACATTATTACAACCATTGTTCATATAATTCTTTATGTTTGCTGTTATTGTAAATTATACAAATGCAATATTATAAATTATAGATAAAAAAACCTAACTGGCCGGTTTACCCCAAGGGGTAGGTCGAACCGGACAGTTTGCAAATTTTTTTAAAGTTAACGCAGCAACTAAACTATTAAAGATGAAGTTTATATGTCTTTGGGAAAATGTTGCACAATTAAATGATTTTTTTAACAAGACATCGAAAAATGAAATCGGTTGATTCATTTAGTCACAAGAGTAAAAAAACCGTTAGTATGGCCGGTTTGCCCTACTCTCCCCTATATTAATACCATAGACAAGGAAATGTCAGAAAACATTTTTTTCCAGGAAATGCAGAAAATTGAGATTTTTTTGACTTACTTTAAAAAATTGCAACTTTTTCGTATTTTCCTTCAAACTTCAAACACCAAAATACCACAATTTTTAGTAAAAAAGTGCAAGTTATTTTGATTTTGATAATGCGAAAAGTAACAATAAACAAATCATTCAAAAATTGTTTTTAATAATTTTTAAAGACATAATTAAATTTTTGAAATATATGTATAATAAAAATATTTTTGAATAGTTAAAATTTTGTAAAAAATTAAAAAATAATTAATTTATTTTAGGTATTTTGTAACAATTTTTAAAAATCAAGTTTTGAAGAATCACAAATCTTTAAAGGACAATTTAAAAATGAAAAATATTAAAAATTAGTTTCTAATTTTTTAAAATTCAATATTTTTAGTATTTTCAATTTATATTTCCAAAAATCTAAATACATACACTACCGGTCAAAATTGAGAGACCACCCATTTTTAGGTGATTGAAAAACATTTTAAAACATAAAATGTATGGAAACTAAAATTTTTTTCTTTTTATTTTTTGAAAGATGATAAAATTTTGAAAAGAACAAGATATTTCCAAAGTCGTGTGCCCAATATTTTATCTAGATATTTTTAAAAAATCGTCATTTTCGATGTTTTACAAAAATTTAAATAACTTTTAAAATAATGAACGCTTTTTAATGATCTTGGGCATATTTTAAAGGTTATTTGCTACACTATAAGAATTACTTATAGGCATTAACGTGTAATTTTTTTCTTAGAAAATGCAGGCCGTCAAAGTTGGACTAAAAAAATTCAATAAATTTGGAACTATTTTTCTGTACTAAAAACTATTCCAGAAAATATATAAAACATCATATAGAGTAGATTTTTCAAGAAAATTTAAGAAAAAAAATATGTTTGAATTTAAAAAATTATTTTTTTGTGAATAAGAATGTTTCAAATTTTTTGAATTTTTTTGGTCCAACTTTGACGGCCTGCATTTTCTTAGAGAAAAATTACACGTTAATGCCTATAAGTAATTCTTATAGTGTAGCAAATAACCTTTAAAATAAGCCTAAGATCATTAAAAAGCGTTCATTATTTTAAAAGTTATTCAAATTTTTATAAAACATTGAAAATGACGATTTTTTAAAAATATCTAGATAAAATATTGGGCACACGACTTCGGAAATATCTTGTTCTTTTCAAAATTTTATTATCTCTCAAAAAATAAAAAGAAAAAAATTTTAGTTTCCATACATTTTATGTTTTAAAATGTTTTTCAATCACCTGAAAAAGGGTGGTCTCTCAATTTTGACCGGTAGTGTACAAAAATAATTTTTTAGAATTATTTTTAACATTCTGGAAAAAACATTTATATTCAAAATTTTTAATTGAAATTCATCAAAAAATTAATTAGTTTTTTTAAATTATACAAAAACTCTTTAAAGAAAACAATTAATGTGTGATATTATATTGTTTTATAAAAATCCATAATTTTAATAATTTTAAATATTTTATTTATGAGCTTTCGCCCGTCGACGACAGGCATCCTCAGATATTCAAACTGATATACATGTAATTTTTAGTTAAAAAACTTTTTCTGTTTTACATCTCTAAAAAGCTTTTGCAAAAAACAAAACTTTGTAAATAACATAAACAAAAAACTTACCAAGAGGTCTCTTCAAAAAATGAAAACAAAAACCTTTATAGGGGAGAGTGGGGCAAAGGCGCTAGGTTTACATTTATCGATGTGTATTTTTTAAATTAAGCAATTAATTTATGCGGTCTTTGTTTTTCATTATTCTAAAACTAATCAACAAGAAGTTTTAATAGTTGTTATTTAGTATATTATAATCATAAATACATTATTTAATGAAATTTAAAAACAATTCAAAAAATGCCTTTGCCCCACACGCTGGGGCAGCGACGTTTTCGCTTATATTTCTAAAAGAAAGCATTTATAAGCCTTAAAAAAATTAACAAGTGATATTTATTAGTATAATATTTACGAAACATAAGGTTAACAACATATTATTAAAAGAATTAAACTATTTAAATAGAAAATAAAAACTTTAAGTGATTTTAACCTTATATTGTGAATTAATACATAGAAAATTCGAATATTCAATTGTTTTTAACCAAATTATGTTCAATATTGTCTTTGCCCCACATAACAAACTTTTTTTTACTTTAAATTTAAAATATTTAGATACAAAATTAAACTAAAAAACACCACGCCAGTTGTGTAGAGAAATATTTAATTTATTTACATGTAACGTTTTTAAAAATTAAATACTTAAACCTGTTTTAAAAAATAAAAGTTTGTTCAGTAAAATTATCATTTTATTTTTGCAAAACAATTTTTTTGTTATATTTCTTAAAATATTTGATATTTTTAGGTTTTTCTTTTTTTAATCAATTGGTCTGATTGCACTGCAACTTAATTTTTAATACTAATTGGAATAGACAGAAAATAAAGGAGATATTTTAAAAAACGTCTTTGCCCCGCATAGCGCCTTTGCCCCACTCTCTCCTATAAAATTTGAAAACAATTAAAATTTGGTAAAATCTTTTAAACATAATAGAATTTTTATTAAAAAGTATTAATAAAAATGATCAAATTTTTGGAGAATTTTAATTATAAACAGGACCATAATTTCTCAAAAATTTCAATAAGTCCAAAAAGTAAATATTCATAAATTTTTATTTACATTGTTCGAAGATAATTGAATCTTAAATAATTATACAAATTAGTTTTTTGAAATATTTGTGATTGTTCACAACCGGAGGCGGGGTGGGGGTCAAAAATTGGTGAAAAATTGTCTATTTGGTTTATGGAACAACGATTAAATTTTTACCTCTCACTGATACCTCGTTCTCGATCTCCCTCTCTTTCACTCCTTAATCTATCTATGAGTGAGAAAAGATAAATAATAAGCTAATAAGAAAATAAGACGCCTTTTTTGTATTTTGGCTTGAAAGCCCTCTTCTGGCGACTGGCAGTAAACCGCTTCTTGTTGTCTGTCATTACATTACTTTCCAATCATTTCCAATTTTACATTTTACAACCGCGTTTCTGCATGAAATTAAACAATCTTTTGAACTTAGGTAATTAAGAAGATTCCTACTCGTTGTACGTTTGCCTATTTTGTAAAAAGTGTCTGTGTTTAGAGAAAAAGTGATTGAAAAATGTTTATTTACCTATTTCACGTCATTTAAATCAGTCAGTGCCGTATTTTGTCGGGCGATAATTGTAACCTACAAATTTTCCAGACCTTCCAACGCCGTTAAGTCAATCCAAGTCTTTAATATTTCTTTTCGTATTTAAAAAAAAATTTTAACATAATTTTTGTGGTGACAATAATAATAATAATAATAATAATAATAATTGTTATTATTATTAATTGCAATAATCGTATATAGTAATTTTGTTCATTCTGTCAACACCTGAAGTCAGTCGTTCTTACTTATAATTTTGCCTTTTTTTACATTTGGATAGATTGTATTTTTATATCATATTATCTTTATTTTTTACTTAATTCAAAAAAATTTTATTAATTATAATTTTTAGTATCTTTATCACTGTTTCTAGAGATCCTAAAGAGAGAGTTGAGACACAGATGTTTTCTGCGTATCGTGACCAGTCGTCCGGAACCAGAAGTCGTTCGGAAACGCGCGAAGATTTTAAATTATACTAGTAAAGATTCTTACTTACGCATGCGCGACTGTCCCGTTAGAATGCAAAGTAAATAAAAATTTGCAAGATTTGAGGTTATGATACTCTAGTGTTTTGACAGTTTCGACTTTACAGTGTTTATAAAAGTAATCAAATGTCTGGGTGTAGCATTTTATATTGCACCAATTCCGCTGCCAAAGGTTTTATGGTAAAACATATACCTAAAAATGCTAAAAATCTAAACGTGCGTAAACAGTGGATCGAAAATATTAGAAAAAACAATAACCGCGATCAAGAGTGTGAGCCAGGACCGGGATTTCGTGTTTGCGAGGTATATGTAAATATAATATGTTCTTTAAGATATACAAAATTATTTCTAGTTATTATGTCATAATTATTATTAAAATTTATATAATATTATTTATAAAAAATAGTTTAATCATAATTTAATCAATTAAAATATATATGAATTAATAATATTAAAATAAATAAATTTCACAAATTTATTTTTCTACATAATTTTTTTCAATAATTTCACAGGTCCACAAAAAAAATCGATGCAAGGTTGCTTTGACCAAACATGGTGTATTATATATATTTTGGGCTGCTAAAACCGAATCTGAAGTCCGTTTTGCTCCATCACGTCAGAATTTTTTCCTAACCTCAAAATACATGTCGGCTTTTGCGTGATAGAAAAAAATTTTTAAATATTTACGGATTTAGCTTAATTTTGGGATAAAGGGGTTTTAAGGGGTCCCTGATTACAAAATTAAAGGCTAATTTTCAAAATACAAAATGGCGGATCCAATATGGCGGTCAAAATTTTCAAAAAATTCTTCAATTTTCAAGAAATTCTTCAATTTTTATAAAATTTTGTATTGAGGGATTTTCGAGGTCACTGATTACGAAATTAAACGTAAATTTTCAAAATACAAAATAGCGGCCAAAAAATAATTCTTGAATTTTCATAAAACTTGGTACCGAGAGGTTTTTGGGGTCGCTGGTCACTTATTTAAAGTCAAATTATCAAAATACAAAATAGCGAATCCAATATGGCTGTCGGATTTATAAAAATTTCTTTAATGTTGACAAAACTTGGTATCTAGAAGATTTAGGGCTGCTGCCTACAAATTACATCGTGAGCCTGCATCCAGGGCACCTCCACGTGGTGACGGCGGGCAACGGAGTTGTTCCGTGATCCGGCTCCCTGCATCACGCTCCTTAAGGTGAGTCTGCAATGGGTTTAGTTGTATGTGTGCCTAACACTAATTCCATTTTAGACTCACCTTTACGCCGTTATGGTAGGCACACGAAAAAAAAAGTACGATGCAGGAACCCCAGTATCGACGGCTGGACAGGGTAAAAAAGCGGGCCCGCAGGCGTCGTCATCAAGCAACCGCAGCTCTACATTGGTGGGTAATCTGATTTCAAAATCATAGTTAGCGAGCTCAAAAACTCACAGATACTAAGTTTTGTAAAAATCCGACAGCCATATTGGATTTGCTATTTTGTATTTTGAAAATCTGACTTTAAATAAGTGATCAGCGACCCTAAAAACCCCTCGGTACAAAGTTTTATGAAAATTCAAGATTTTCGTTTCTGACCGCCATTTTGTATTTAAAAAATTTACCTTTAATTTCGTAATCAGTGACCTCGAAAATCCCTTGATACAAAATTTTATAAAAATTGAAGAATTTCTTGAAAATTGAAGAATTTTTTGAAAATTTTGACCGCCATATTAGATCCACCATTTTGTATTTTGAAAATTTGCCTTTAATTTCGTAATCAGGGATCCCTCAAAACCCCTCTATCCCAAAATTAAGCTAAATCCGTAAATATTTTAAAATTTTTTTCTATCACGCAAAATCCGACATGTATTTTGAGGTTAGGAAAAAATCCTGACGTGATAGAGCAACACGGACTTCAGATTCAGTTTTAGCGGCCCAAAATACTTATGAGGCTGAGTCCACAACAGAGAATTTGCTTTGCAAGTTGGTTAGAGAGCCTATGTTAATACATAGGCTCTCTAACCAACTTGCAAAGCTGATCTCTTTAACGTCTTCTGTTGTGGACTCAGCCTAATACACCATATTTGGTAAAAGGAACCTTTCATCGATTTTTTTTGTGGACCTGTGTTTTTAATTTTTCTTTACTTTCTCTTACTCTTAAATAATTAAATTTTGAAATTAATTTTTTTTGGAAAATTTTAATTGCGGTTTTTTTAAAATCATTTTTTATTTCTAGGAGCTGATTGTGAAGTATTAATAAAAGACAAGATTTTCGAAGGTGTCTTGTTTGTCACGGAACAAATAAAAAATTTAATGGAGGCTTTTCCCGAATTTAAAGGCATAGATGCCACCTATAAACTTTTAAATCCGAGAGCATCCCTTTTCTTAATTGTAATAGAAAACTCTTAAGGCCAAACAGAGATTGTTTTTGGGTGCATAATGATGCATGAAACCAAAGAAAACATCCAGTGGCTTATCGATTCTTTTAAAAACAAACACCCATCATGGGCGAAAATAAGAACTGTCATGACAGACAAGGACTTAACAGAAAGAGATGTTATTAAGGAGAGCTTGCCCGATGCCAAAGTTCTTATTTGCCTATTCCATACTCAAAGATCATTTCATAGAGAAATAACAACCAAAAAATTAGCAATCACAAACGGACGGAAAGATCTGAGTAAGAAAATTATACAACAAATAATATATAGCAAGAATGAAGAAGAATATTCAAAATTGGCAATAATATAAGACATGATTGGAGTTTCTGTGGCGATTCTGTGATTGGTAGTTTCCTAAATACAACTAATAATAGACTCGAGTCTATTAATGGAAAAATCAAGTCTATAGCTGCTAGATTCACCAGCTTATAAAAATTTGTAGTAAACTTTTTTATCTTGGTAACAACTCGAGAAACCGAACATGATGTGATTGCAGCATATTCCTGTCTAAAAAGAAAATCAGTGCCATTTACTATTGGTAGTCCTGAAAAATTTTTTAACAGTTATTTAACTAATTATGCATTTAAATTTGTTCATCAGGAATTAAATCAAAGACATTTGTACAAAATCTCATAAATTTTGCCTAAAAATGGATATTTTGTAGTCAGTCAGGAGAATGGTACTACATCGAGAGATGTTAGTGAAAAGAAATGTAATTGTAATATCCATGTTTCAATGGGACTTCCATGCAGGTATGAAATTTTACATAATCTTGCATCTTGATCTATCTTTTTATTAAAAAACGTCAAATATAAGAGAATATTTATATTTTTTTCAATACAAAATTTTTATGAAATTTCTTGCGTAGATTAAGTTTAAAAAATTATAATTCTATATATATTACATCTTATTTCTAGGCTCATTTTTGCTGTACGCGAGTATTTAAATCTCTCCTGCGCAGATCCTTCATTATACTTAGAACAGTGGACTCAAAAATATTTTATGAGAAATCAACGAATTTTCAAGAATTCTACTGACGATAAAATTAATGAAGAAACTTCTGTGAACGTTGTTTCTACTAAAGGTAGTGGAACCAAACGAAAATGCCTAACTCATGGTCAAAAACTAAAACTAGGCAAAACGGAATTATTAGAAATCAACACTCTGCTTCCTGAGTTATCGACACTAAACTTTCTTTCCATAATTTTTTTCGCAGAAGTAAGATGAAATATTTTAATGATAATCAGGCCTCGGATATTATAATTTTTTTGACATTTTTCGACTATTTTCAATAAGTGTAAATTCGATAAAAAATAAAAATATTAAAATAGTTTTGAAAAAAGTAATTCTCTGACTAAGTAATTTAAAATTTACTATTTTAGAATTTTTGAGAAATTATTTATAATTAAAATTCATCAAAAATTTGATTATTTTTAAAATATTTTATAAAAACTCAATTATTTATTTGTTTAATAAATTTTTTTTTAAATTTAATTATTTTAGGGAATTTTATTAAAATTCGTTGCAAAATTCAATTATTTTCATGAATTTTAATAAAATTTATGTCTAAACTCCATTTTTTAGGAATTTTTATGAATCAACTGAAAGACAGATTTCCGATTTTAAATTTCCGAATTTATTTTACCGAATGTTATTCTTTCCGAATTAAAAAAAATTTTAATTAAAAAACTTACATCAAATGACAATATTGTGAGCTAGATTTCTTAAGTACTCGAGAACACGGTTTTCAACGCCCATGTGTCTTTTAAAAAGAACAGCAAACACCAAAGTGAAAAAAGATAAAGCAACCCCTTTTATTAAAAAACATTAGATGAAGACCTCCACGGAATAACGATCTATGTCACATTTAAAAATGCTTGCAATTTTCAACTTTGAATTGCCATAAATCGTTATTCCAACTATAATATCTAATGAAAACCAATACATTTTATTCTCTATTTATATTTAATTACACTGTTTCATTCATTTAGGCTCAAAATTTAATAATATGTGCTCATATTTTCATTACAATTGCATTTATGTAAAAATGTACCATAGATCGTTATTCATTGGAGGTCTTCAGATATTAAACTCCGAAAAAATTAAAAAATGTTTGTTGAAGATGCTTTAGTCGAAAAATCCTTAAAAGGGTACAAGATTCGAGAGTAAGAGATAGAAATAAGACCAGAAATGATAAGCTCAGCAATAATAGATGAAGACGTTAATTTATCAATTATTCAAAGTTATTTAAGTGACGAAGCATGGCTCGCAGTAGAGCAACTTTATGAAATGAAAAAAGCAAACAGTAAGTAAAACTGTCACGAATGTCGGGAAGATTTAGATCTTTTTAAGTCAATAAGATGTGATTCGTGCTTGGAGTGGTTTCACCAAAAATGCGTTTTTACAAAGAAAGTCACTAAAACTATTCACTGGTTCTGTTCATCGTGTAAGAACGATAAAAATTAATGCTAATTAATTAAATTAATTAATTAATTAACTTCGCATAATATGCCATTATCATTTATATTTATGTTTAATAATATTTAATTTCATAGCTTTCGTTTTAATTGTTTGTCTGAAAGACTGATAGGATATGATTAAAAACTGTGATTGTAGTTTTATTGGCAAGTTTTGGGAAAGAACCAATATAAATGATATAAAGGTAAGAAATAAGAATAGGAAGAAGACTAAAATAAAACAGACAAAAATGTCGTCAACGTTTTTTTATTTTGTTCATCGTGCAAGAACTATAAAAATTAATGCCTGTTAAACTTTGCATACTGTGGCATTATCATTTATATTTATGTTTAATAATATTTAATTTCATAGCTTTCGTTTTAATTGTTTGTCTGAAAGACTGATACAATATAATTAAAAACTGTGATTATAGTTTAAAGCGGTTTGTAAAAATAAATGCTGTGATTAGATTAAACAGTTATTAAAATGCTATAATGATTATTAAAAAACGTTTTAATCACTTGTTACACAGGAAAAAAAGTCTGACTCCGTTTACACCTTAAATTCAGCCCATGTATTTCACATAAGTCTGTCCTTGTTTAACGGGGCTGACTCCGCTTACACCTTAAATTCAGCCTTAAAAATAGGCTGAAAGTAAGACTTTTTTTGTGTATACACTTTGTAATCTTTAATTTATTATAATAACAATAATTACTACCGCTAATAAAAATTAAACTACAATAAATAAATATTTTCAAAGTGATTTAAGTGTATTTGTTATTAACTCTTTCAGTATAACATTCTTTCTTGAAAAACCACGATTATTGAGTTTTCAAACAGTTTTTTAGGAAAATAAGTTAACATTTTTGACTTAGAACCGTTGTTTCAGTTAAGAATTTTTATTTATCAAGAAGAAAACGTTGTTCAAATATAAAGTTTTAAAAAACAATAGTTACACATAAGATTGAATAAAAAAATTGACATATTTAGTTGCTTCTCTCTCAATTTGAATAAGTGACAAGTCTTCCACGTAAAAAAAGTGCATATATACGTAAAATAAGTGAAATTCGACTTACTTAAAAGTGAAATTGTACTTATTTTAAGTGTATATGCACTTATTTTTTACGTGGATGCAGAGGTTTAGATATGATAAACAAATTTATTTTACATAAAAAATTTTATCAACTATTTTATAATTACTATCAACATACTTCTTACATACTTTTTTAAAAATAAAATTAGCAATTTAAAAAAATAGAATTTAAAAATTTTTAATTCCAGGAAAAGTCAAACATTTTTATTAACCCATTAAGGACCAGACGGACGAAAAATTTCAATTGACTTTGAGGACCTCGTTTTCTATTAAACCCTTCACTGTTTAAGGAAAATACAACATGATTGTCCCAAACTGCCCAGCGGAATCTGATACTTTTTTAAATAGTATAATATATTTAAATTATATAACTAATTATTCAATTATTGTAAAAAATATCATTAATGACCCTTATAATGTCTTATAATATTGATATAAAGAAAAATATCTATCAATTTATATGGGTGATTAAAATTAAAATGTCATTTTTGATCCTACTAACTTTGATTTTTTGATATTGGATTTTGAACTTAACGATACTCTATTTTGGTTGACTAGAATATATGATGGACAAAAATAATAGTTGTCGAGCAGCCCGGTAAGAAGCGTAGAATAGAAAAGAATTCAAATTCTAGAAAATATGCTTGAAAACGGGAATTTTGAATTATTCTGAATACGCGAATTTACCTCCGAGTTCTATTCCACGGGAACCATAAAAATTTCAGAAAAATCAATTCTTCTCTATTGCTCTCGTCGATCGGGAGATAGAAAAGAATTAAAATTTTCTATTTTTCCTAATGCGCAAAGTTTTATGAGATTGCAAGTTCTTGAAAAAAATATGAAGTTCTATTCTTTTGAATTGACTGCTAACGATTCTAGGTAGTCAATTAAAAGTGTTAAATGTTTAAGTCAAGTTTTGAAACCTAACCTCACTTTCTAGTGGAATCTTGAGTGGCAGTGAGTTAATTCAGAGGAATAGAAATTTCTACTGATTTGCTGTACTTTCTCATTCTTTTGAATGCGCGTTTCATATTTTTGTGAAGTCAATTCAGAATAATAGACTTTTCTGAAATTTTGGTCGTTTCTGTGGAATAGGGCTCCGAGGTAAATTCGCCTATTAAGAAGAATACAACTTTTGAATTCTTTTCAATTCTTCGCTTTCTACCGGGAGGTGGAAGCAAATTTTAATTTTCACCAGGTGAAAAACGGTACACTGAGAAAACTGTTTGGTTCCGGCAACAAAGTTTTGGTTGTACGAACAAAATCTTTTATTTGAAATATGTGCAACAAAACCGTTTGGTTGGGCGAACCAAATTCTTTTGTCGAACAAATCTACTTTTTCCAAAACAGATTTCAACACTAGTATTTTGGTATAAAGATGTAAATTTATAAATAAAGACTATAAATATCATTAATTGAATTCAATAAAATATTGTTGATCTTACTGTTTTTGTTAAATTATGAAAAGAAAGAAAAAAACAACGTCAACTGTCAAAGTGTGTATGGTTTCACGAGCAGCCATATTAATTAGAACAGCGCGTGCACAGAAGACTATTTAATCGCATTCTGTAGATTATTTAGTACGGACAACCAAAGGACCCCGCACCAAATACATGGGAAAAAAGATCCCGGTGAAATTTTGTTATACTTTGCAATTTTGTAGTTTATGACCTTCTGATTAAGAAATGTAAATGCCAAAACTCAAAATAATGGACAGTTTTTTTGTTATATAACATTAAAGACATAAAAGGTACTGTACAAACTACAGCTTAAAAAGGGTAAAGCGCGCCACATAGAAAATGATAAACAGAATGAAATAAATATTATGCAGCTCTCCAAAGCAAAGAACATTTATTTAAAAGCGTTTAAAGTTCATGTATGGTAAATATTACTGCAACCAACAACCATAAAACAACCATTGTTGATAAAAAGTCACACGCTTTTATTTTAGAAGAGTAGAAAGATTTTTTGATATTCCTACAACAATTATACTCCTAGATTGTGTAGTCGAAAGTGTTAAAAAAATATTATAGTAGCTACCAACAACCATACAACAACCGTTGTTAATTCAAAGTCATGCACAATTATTTTTATTACATTAAAAGTCTTTCTTATTTTTTTAAACACTTTATACGCCTAGGAAGAGAATTCGTATGAGTTAAAAAATATTATTTTCACTACCAACAACCATACAACAACCATTGTTCATTCAAAGTCACACACAACCATTTAAAGTAACTAAAAAGACTCTTATTTTTAATTTTTTTCAAATATTATACGTCTATATTGTGCAGTCTAATGTGTTAAAACAATATTATAGTTGCTACAAACAACCATACAACAACCATTGTTGAATTAATGTCATGCAGAATTGACTAAAGTAACTTAGAAGCCTCCGACATTTTTCTCCAACAATTATATGCCCAGATTGTGCGGCGGGATGTGTTAAAACAATATTGAAGTTGCTACCAACAACCATAAAACGATTATGGTTGAATCAAAGTCGCACACATTTATTGAAAGTACCTTAAAATAATCCCTTATTTTCTTCTAACTATTATTCGCCCAGATTGTGTAATCCGATGTGTTAAAAGAATATTATAGTTGCTATCAACAACCATACATCAACCATTGTTGAATGAAAGTCACTCACAATCATTTTAAGTATACATAAAGAGTCTTTCTTATTTTCTTTTAACACAGATGGCCTTAGATTGTTTAGCCGAATGTGATAAAAAAATACAGTTACTATCAACAACCATTCAGCAACTACTGTTGATTCAAAGTCACATACAATCATTTAAAGTTCCTAAAAAGTCTCCCTTATTTTTTTAATTATTTCTTTTTTTATTTTGATTACTTTCTTATCATATGAGAAGGTATTAGTTTTGTGCCAATTTTTTTGGTATGTTTTTTTTACATTTTTTTATTTTATTTCAGACAATTATACTCCCAGATTATAAAGACTTTTAGCCAATTAAAAACTATTAAACTCCTCCTTTTTCTAAAATGCTGATTTCTTATTCGATTTTTAATTAAAAAATAACAAGAGTATTTCATTTTTAAAAATGTAACATTTAGTCTCAACCTATAAAAAAATAAAGACTTTTAGCCAATTAAAAACTATTAAACTCCTCCTTTTTCTAAAATGCTGATTTCTTATTCATTTTTCAATTTAAAAATGGCGTGATTATTTAATTTTTAAAAATGTAATATTTAGTCTCAACCTCTAAAAAAAATAAAGACTTTTGGCCAATAGAAAAATATTAAACTCCTCCTATTTCTAAAATGCACTTTTTCTCAACACATAATAAAAAGATAATGATCGTGTGCGGCTTTGAATCAAGAATGGTTGTTGTAAGGTAGCAACTATAATATTTTTAACACATACGGCTACAGAATCTAGGCCTGTCAGTGTTAACAAAAAATCAGGTAGACTTTTTTATGTACTTTAATCAATTCTGAGTGACATTGATTTAACAATGGTTGTTGTATGGTTGTTTGTAGCAACTATAATATTGTTTTAACACATTCGACTGCACATTATAGGCGTATAATATTTAAAGAAAATAAGAGTCTTTTTAGTTAGTTTAAATGATTGTGTGTGACTTTTAATGAACAATGGTTGTTGTATGGTTGTTAGTAGCTACTATAATATTTTTTAACACTTTCGACTACACAATCTAGGAGTATAATTGTTGTAGAAATATCAAAAAATCTTTCTACTCTTCTAAAATAAAAGCGTGTGACTTTTTATCAACAATGGTTGTTTTATGGTTGTTGGTTGCAGTAATATTTACCATACATGAACTTTAAACGCTTTTAAATAAATGTTCTTTGCTTTGGAGAGCTGCATAATATTTATTTCATTCTGTTTATCATTTTCTATGTGGCGCGCTTTACCCTTTTTAAGCTGTAGTTTGTACAGTACCTTTTATGTCTTTAATGTTATATAACAAAAAAACTGTTCATTATTTTGAGTTTTGGCATTTACATTTCTTAATCAGAAGGTCATAAACTACAAAATTGCAAAGTATAACAAAATTTCACCGGGATCTTTTTTCCCATGTATTTGGTGCGGGGTCCTTTTAGTAATCTCAACAGAAAAGTGTTCAACAAAAAGATTTTTTTAACATTACAATATTATTTTTTTCAGTGTAGGCAGAAATGATAAGAAATTTTCTGTTTTCGTTTATTCTTTTCTCAAATAAATTCTTACAACTTTAAAAAGTTAAAATATTTCAAATTACAATAATAAAGGTTTCAACATGATTTAAAAAATATTTGTAATGAGTTCTACCATAAATTATATACTTTCGAAGAACAAAAAAACATATGCGAACATTGCGGGACACCACTGACATTTTTGAAAGATTTCACTGATAATTTTTTTGGAATAGTGAGAATAAAATCAGCTTATAAATTACAATCCAGTATCAAATCTTCATTAACTGCATATAAGGAGTAAATTTAACACAAATTTATTAAAAATAAAATAATAAGATGCAAGAAACAGAATTTTGAGGAGACACCACTGACATTTTGCTTAATTTCTCAATTTCGAAAAAGAAAGACTTTATTTTTAAGATAAAGTCGTTGCGGGTTTTAAAGTACGTGTAATAACTGAAAATGAGATACAATAATATTTTAAAAATATTAATATTATGAACAATTTTTTTATGGGGACACCACTGATATGGTGTGCTCGACAAAGTGATACTTGCTTTCTGCCACCAACCGTACAAGGTATTATAGAAAAAATGATATTTTCCCCAATTTTTGATTTTTCAAATACCAATAATTTCATAATTTCTGTCCGAATCAGGTTCAAAAATAGGTCAATCGAAGCGTTTTTTAATGCTCTTCAAGTTGGTAATAATTTTTGTGCAACCCCTGCTGGAAAAGAGCTACTTTCCTTTAACATAAATGCAGCAGAAAGTGGTCAATTTCTGCACATTTAAAAGTGTGCAGGAAAGTGTACTTTCCCGCACTCTTTTGATGAAGTGTGCAGGAAAGTGTACTTTCCCGCACACTTTTGATAAAGTGTGCAGGAAAGTATAATTTCCTGCACACTTTTTTGTAAACAGTATAATATACGCTATTATCAACATAAAACTATATTTATTGATTAGAAATGTATAAAAAGAACTTTTTTCGGTAAACAGGTGTTGCACAAAGTACTGTGTGCAACACGTACGAAAGAAGATTTTCCAACTTCGTGCAAATTACTGCCCTCGCTTCGCTCGGAGCAGCAAACTTTGCACTCGTCGGAAAACAGCTTCTTTCTGTACTTGTTGCACAATATACTATTTGAAGTTACTTTTACATAATTTAAAAAAATCTTTATAAAAGTCTTATTTTTCAAAATTTTAGATTTTTAAAAGTTTAATATCTCCGGTTAATATGGACAAAAAATGTTCAATTAGGGCTCAAAAGATGCATCTGAAAAAACTGTACGAAACTAAGTACAAAAAAAAACTAAACTTCTACATTTTTTAACAAAATTTTTAAAAAAGTCTTATTTTTCAAAAATTTTAGATTTTTAAAAGTTTAATATCTCCGGTTAATATGGACGAAAAATTTTCAATTAGGGCTTAAAAGATGCGTTTGAAGAAACTCTACAAAACTAAAGAAAAAGATTTATAAGTGTCCTAACATTTTTTTAAGTTATGTCCAAAAAACGTTTTTTTACAAAATGAAAAATGCAAAAAAAAATAGTTAAATTTCATGAATCGGGCTGAAAATACTCTCATTTTATGTCCTCCGGGGAGACCTACAATTTAAAAAAAAATGAGGCCTTTAGCTCTTTCTCGTTCTGAGATATTGAGGCAAATGTAATGTTAGTACACACACACACACACATCGGGACAAATTTTTAAAATCCGTTTTTTGGACTTCGGAGGTCAAAATACGTCGAAATTTTTTTTTATTTATTTAGAACATTTATACGGGGAGTTCCTGTGCATATATAAAGTACTAAAGTATTAGGCATAATAAAAAAAAATTTATAAATATGTCAAAAAATGCCAATCCAAAATTTTGCTAATACAAAGCTTCCTTTATGAGGAAGCAAAATAGAAAAAGATAGATTAAGATTTTGTGCAAATAATCAAGCTCAATTAAGAAGTGAAACATATAAAGGATTGATCGATTATTTACACAATCATGAGTTGGAAAATGATGTACACGTGGGAAAAAACGCTTATATTGCCTTCCACTTTTATTGGATCACCTCGCAATATGATGCAACAATATCAGGATTCGATGGCTATTGTTGCACGTCATGGTAGACCAGATTTATTTATTACAATGACGTGTAATCCAAATTGGAAAGAGATACAGGAAAATTTATTACCCCATCAAACTGCTGCTGATAGACCTGATATTGTAACTAGAGTATTCGCATTAAAAGTAAAACATTTACTTAAACATATTGTTGATAACAAATTATTTGGAGAGGTCAAATCTTATGTTTATGTTATTGAATTTCAAAAGCGAGGATTGCCACACATTCATTTGTTAGTTATATTGAAAGAAAATTCTAAAATATTAACAGTTGAAAGTGTCGATCGTTATATTTCTGCAGAGATTCCCGATGAAAATAATAATCCTTTTTTACATAAAATAATAATGCAAAATAATATTCATGGACCTTGTGGAGATTGGTGTTTAATTGATGGAAAATGTTCAAAAAAATTTCCAAAAAGTTACCAAGAAGAAACTACAATTGAAGAAAATTGTTATGTTCATTGTCGTCGGAGAAATAATAATAAAGTGTATGAACGACCAAATGGATTTATTGTTGATAATTCTAATGTTGTTCCGTATTGTTCTAAACTTTCAGAAATATTTAATTGCCATATTAATGTAGAAATAGTTTCGAGTATCAAGTCTGTTAAATATTTATATAAATATATTCTCAAAGGGCATGACGCTGCATCTATTATTATCACAAATGCGAATGGGGATGTAACTATTAATCATAATGAAATAAATCATTATGAAGAAAATAGATATGTTGGTCCAGTTGAGGCAGTTTGGAGAATTCTAAGTAAACCTTTAGGAAAAAAAAGTCATAGCGTTAATCGCTTGCCCATACATTTGCCAAATGAACAGAATGTTATTATTCGAAAAGAAAAAGATAGTAACGGTATTTCTTTCGATTTAAATAAAAATACAAAACTTCTGGATTACTTTAAACTTAACCAACGGGATAGTAATGCTCAAAAGTATTATTATTCAGAAATACCAGAGCATTATACATGGGTAACAAAATCTCTTGAATGGAAACAAAGAATTCGTAAAGAAAAAGTTTTGGGAAGAATGTATTCAGTTAATCCAAATCAATTAGAGTTATTTAATCTTAGATTATTATTGCTTACAGTAAAAGGAGCAACTTCTTTTGAAAGTTTGAGAACAGTTAATGGAGTTGTTCATGAATCTTTTACATCTGCTTGTTTGGCATTAGGACTTGTAGAAGATGATAGTGAGTGGATTAGAACAATGGAAGAAGCTGCATTATGGATGATGCCTCATTCACTTCGCCAATTATTTACAAGAATTTTAATTCATTGTCATACTGTACAACCGGATAAACTTTGGGAACAATTTAAGGGTCAAATGTCAGAAGATTATTCAAAAACTAACGACATTGATGCTGAACAAAGGGCTTATAGAAATATTAAAACAATGTTATTTAACGAAGGATATAATTTAACTGACTTTCAGGGATTGTTAGATATACAAGATGAAATTCTTACTCAACAAGTTAATGATATAAGTATTGCAAAACATATTAACATAGGAGAACAGAATTATGCTAAATTAAATGTAAAACAAAAACTTGTAGTTGATTATGTACTTGATGCCCTAAAGGATTCTTCTTTTGATAGTTCTAAGTGCTTATATGTTGATGGTTGTGGAGGATCTGGAAAAACATTTTTATACATTACGCTATGGCATTTGTTAAGAAGTAAAGGAATAAATGTTTGCAACATGGCATTTACAGGTATAGCTGCGACTCTGCTTCCTAATGGAAAAACTGTTCATAAAGTTTTAGGCTTACCCGTTCCATTATACAGTGATTCATCTTCAAACATTAAAGTTCAATCTAAAGAAGGCCTCTTTTTAAAAAATATAGATGTCTTTATTTGGGATGAAGCACCAATGGCTTCAAAATATGCTTTAGAAATTATGGATTATCTATTAAGAGATATAATGAATTCCAATGAACCTTTTGGTGGTAAAATTGTAATTCTAGGCGGAGATTTTCGACAAACTTTACCAATTAAAGAACGGGGTACTAGATCAGAAATAGTTAATTTATCAATAAAAAATAGTAAACTATGGAAACATTTCAAAAAATACACATTAACAGATAATATGAGAGCCTTACCACAAGAAACGGAATTTGTAGATTTTTTACTTAAAGTAGGCAATGGTGAATTAAATGATGCAGATCATAATGTTATATTACCAGAACATATTATTCAAAAAGGGAATGTAGATATTGCAGTAGAAATGTATTGTCAGTTCATACAACAGAATAAATTTCAGGAGTTGTCAAAGTGTGCAATTTTAGCACCTAGAAACGTTGACGTTGATGATATTAATAAGAGAGTGGTGCGTCTCTTAGACAGTAAAGGTGAAAAAATATATAAAAGTATTGATTCTACTGAAAATTGTGATAATGGAAAATTTTCTGAAACTTTATTACCAGAATATTTAAATACTCTCTCTCCACCTTCTTTACCACCACATGAATTACATTTAAGAATTAATTCCGTTGTAATGCTTATTAGAAATCTTAGTATTAATGAAGGATTATGTAACGGAACAAGGTTAATTGTTTTAGATTTATCACATAATGTTATTAAATGTCAAATATTAACGGGAGATAAGAGTGGAAATATTGTCTTTTTACATAGAGTAACTTTATATTGTGAAAATTTATATCCGTTTACTTTTTAAAGAAGACAATTTCCTATAAAATTAGCTTTTGCAATGACTATTAACAAGTCTCAAGGACAAACATTTAACAGAATATATATAGATTTAAGAAGAGATGTATTTAATCACGGTCAGATGTATGTTGCATTATCGAGGGTACGTTCATTTGAATCCGTAAAAATATATTTAGGAGATAATAGAAGTAATATGTATATAAAAAATTATGTTTATAGTGAAATTTTTGAATAATTAAGGAGCCGGATATAACACCTGCCGCTACGCGCCGCCGTAAAGGACCATACCAGTCAGTGAGTAGTGAGCGCTTCTGGGCCTCTCACTGCTACCTGACTGGTATTATTTCTTGCGATAGCGCGCAGCGGCAGTTGATACATCCGGCCCATCAATTTTAATTAAGTTTAATTTGCTATATTTATGTTTATCGGAATTTTCAATGTGAAATATTTACAGTACCGGTCAAAATGTAAGTTCATCTATTTTCAAAGGAAAGAAAAAAATTTTGTAACAAAAAATTTATGAAAACTAAACTTTTTTCGGTATACATTTATGTAATATAAAAAAATATGTTTTAATTTAAAAAATTATTTTTCTTTTAATAAGATTCAACAACCAAATGGATTATATACAAATGTTTACAAAAGCTGAGAATAATATTTATTAGTATAAATTTATTATCATGCAAATAGAATATGTGAATTTTTGGACTGCTAATTGAAATCGCGAAGGGTTATTAGTGAAGAAAATGACCACCATCATTATTTGTTAATTTGTATAACTGTTTGAAACTATCGCTGAATGTATTTAAATACCATTCTTATTATAGTCCTCTTTTTTTAATTAATTCTATTATCTGTTTTCTATCTCCTTAAAGTAATAAAAATCCTCTAAAATATTAAGATTTCCCCTTTTCCCAGTTCTTCTTAAGGGGGGTAAGGTTTTAAAATTTTTTATTGCATTTTCTTAGAATTTTTTTAATGATTGTATAATATCTCCAGAATATTATGTTAAAATTTCAAGTTAATTATAGCAAAATTAACGGAGTTATGAGTATTTTAGTCGCGTAAGTACAGGCTTCAGGATTAATGTTTTTTATTAAGAAATCTACCCACTTTAAACGCCCTAAAAAGGTTATTTTTGTACATTTTTTCAGGTTTAAATAATAAATATTGACATATGAAGTTTTACACGATTTTTGCTTTTTGCAAAACTGACAAAATGGTGGTCATTTTTCGAAAAACATGTATAAAAATTTGTTTTTTATCCCACATGCACAAAAATGGCGCTTTTAGATAGCTGACGACATGGAGTAAAGTCACTCATTTGTTCGACCATATGAAAATGGCGTCTATTTTCTCCCATGTGCAAACATATCCGCTGTTCCCATGCGTTATTTTTGCCCAAGGGAGAAAACGGCCGCCATTTTCATATAAGTCGAACAAGTGAATGACTTTTACTCCCTGTCGTCTGCTATCTGAAATCGCCACTTTTGTGCATTAGGAATAAAAAATATCGTAAGTAACACGGGAATAAAGGCAGCCAATTTGTTTACGATGATTTTATTTATTAAAGTACTAAGTTTTAAAGTTTGAACAAGAAGGTGATAGTATCAAAAATTATTAAACATAAATTTATTTCTTGGTTTTTTCTCATATTTCATTAAAATAATTGAACAATTTCAAATTTACTATTTGAAATTTTAAACCTGTTAAAATGTAATCGAAATTATACTGATTTGAAATTAACAATTTTACTTAAAACGGAATAAATGTAATATCTAACGTTGCTTTCATATCTCAGAACCAGAAAAAGCTACAGTGAATTTTTATTAGAAATTGTTTAAATATTATTGGCACTAATAAACATACCCTTACTAATATTTCAGGTCCAACTTTCAACCCCAAAATTACCCCTTTTTGGATTTAATTAACAAAAATACTAAGAAAACTAATAAATGTTTAACTTTTTTTAAATTAATCGTTGAATAATTATAATATCATTTTGCAGACTACCAGTTTTAATTTTTCACCTCAAACTCTTTTGTTAAAAGGTAAAATGGACGGATTTCTTTTGCATGAACTTGTTACTTTACTTCCCTAGAAAAATTTTATGAGGTACAAAAAAATATTGATGCACCTGAATCGCCTAAAACTGACTGGTTACATTTACCTTGAGATTTTGAAATTTTTCTAAAATTCGGGGTAAAGGTAAACTCCACTGTAGTTAAGCGAGGTTTAAGAAACAAGTTATTTTAAGTATACTACTGTTTTAAGGGATGGACAAATTGAAAAAAAATTCAACCAGTTAACTGATAACACAGCCACACAAAAAAATAAAAGTATTGACCTGGGGGTCTCACTATGTACACTTTATGTTTTTTGGGTCGCTGAATCCGAATCCGAGGTCCATTTAACCCCATCAGATCAGGATTTTGACATAACCTCAAAAAACCAATATGGCGGACACGTTTTTGAAAAATTTATCGGATTCGCTTGAAATTCGTTATTCGGGGGGTTTTGGGGTCGCAATATGGCGAACACGTTTTTGTATATTTAAATTTTGAAATCTGACTTCAAATTCGTATTCAGCGACCCCAAAAACCCCCGAGTAACGAGTTTTATTATTTTTATTATTTTTATGCAAATGCGAGACAAAATATTGAAACAGTAAAACTTTGATTTTCTATTGTTTTTACATTAAAAGATAACTTACACTATGGCATTGCTAATTGTAAAAATAAAATATTGGTAATATTCAGAACATCTTGTAGGTGAGCTGAGGTAAAAATATTGACGTTGAACTTATTTTTAAATTTGTAAATTTAGCTAAAACATCTACTGTTTACATTTATCCCCAAATGACCCTAATTTGTTATTGAAAATTAATATTCCCAAAGTAAATTTGACTATTTTTGAAGCAAACTTACTATGAAAACAGATAAAAAATTTTTAAAATTAACAAAACAAATATTAAATTTTAACTATTTCCAAAATAAATTTTAATACGCTGATAGTTTATTTTACTAAATATTTTCTTCGGATATTATAAAATTTACTCTGAAAATAATTATTTTTAATTAGTAAAGTTTACTATTTCCACAATTAATTTTTATACTTAAAATTTTTTTTAAATTTGTATAAACATTTATTTTTGTTTTAAAATTCCATAAGGTCGTAGGTTTCAGATTTTAATACAATTGTAATAAATTAGTGCTTTTAGTATTTTTATAATACTTTCTAGCTTGAGTCTCTCAGAAGGTAGAGTCGATGGTGCAAAATTTGAATTTTTATTATTTTTATAATTATAAAAATTATAAAAATTTTCATTTATTTAATACAAATTAAGATTTAGTTGATCCAGAACTGTTTTAAGTTTAAGCAAACAATTTTGTATTTCGATTAAATAATTAATTATTTGATTCAATTAATGAAATATTAATCTTAATTAAAAGAATTAATTGTGATAAAAAATTGAATATTTGATACAAATAAAGATTTAGTTTCTTAAAAAAAATTATTTTATTGATGCAAATAAATATTTATTTCATACTGTCAAATAAAATACTCAGATCTAATAAATATTTACTTGGTTCAAATAAATATTTATTGGATAATAGACAATTAAACTATTTAATTCAGTCAATTAATTTTTATTTGATTCAATTAAATTATTTTTAGTGTAGAAATTATGCAAATTATTTCCTGAAAGAAAAGAATGAGTTGGTGAACAATATTTTTATTGAGAAATAAAAATTATGCAATTCAAGTGCAATTTAGGAATACAAAATTTAAAGCAAAATTTAATCCTTTAAGATAAATTCTTTTAATAAATATGTGTTCATCTTTAGAATAATGTTAGAAACTTTTTCAATGTTAAAATATTTTCATATTGAATAGCAGAAAGAAAGGGGGCGCGCGTAGCGCGCAAGTAAAAGTGACTAGTAGTATTTAAAAGTATATGCTACAAACATGCCAGTATTTAGAATTTAAAGAAAGACAAACTTTTTATAAAATTGTATTATTAAAAATTAATTATGAAAAATACGTATTTCAGATAAATTGCAAAATTCATCAACATGAAGGCGTACTTCATCACGCTTTACAGTTTATAATAAGACTTCCTGGAATCCCTCTTTTCTTTTTCCAATCGTCCACAACATTCGTTTAGTCAGAGTAATTTTAAAGCAATTCAAGATGATAAAGTGCAGCTTTTGTAAGTTACAGTTTTCCAAATTATATCTTTACAACCAACATCAGTCTTGCCATTCAAGATTAGAAGGTGCTAAATTTGTGTGTAAAGCTCAAAATTGCGGGAAAAAATTCTTAAATTATATATATTTTAGAAAGCACAACAATCTTTGGCACAAAAAACTTTTATTTTCCGAAAAAAATCTCGAAAAGCCATTAACTTGTTAACAACATGGTTGTAAGTTTAAAGGAAAAAATAAGAATCATTTAAAAAATCATATATTAAACCATTTTGCTCATGAAAATAAAGAATTTTGTTCATTTTCTCCGTGTAAAAATTTGAAAAAAACATTTTATAATGCAAATTCATTTCAAATTCATTTTTGTAGGTGGCATAAATTTGAAGATAATTTTAAAAGTAATGTCAGAAACGAACCAAATTTAATGAAATCAAGTGTTGTAGAAAATGATTCTTCACTTACATCAATTACAGACAAAGTACGTAACAATGAGCTTCATAATGTTGCGAAAAGTAATTCCTTTGAAATTTCTAATGAAATAAATCATTCTGATGATAATTTAAATTCTAGAAGTGTCAAAGAAATTTTAGGGAAATTGTACTTAACGCTGTCAAGTAAAGACTGTGCTTCGGAACAAAGAATTCAAAAATTTGTGAAAGGAATAAGTTTATCTTTAAATTCTTGCTTTAAAAAATTTCATTCCTCTATTGAAGAATTGAACTTTCCTGAAGAACATAAAAATGAAATTTTAAAAACTTTCAATGAAAGTTTCAGTGGTATAAAAAATGCTCATGATGAGAATACGGGTTGCCTTAGAAATTCTTTTATCAGAAAAGTTTTTTATGAAAAAAATATGATTATATAAAGCCTATTGAAATTGAATTTCCCATTAATAGTAACGAAAAATTTGTCTATCATTACGTACCAATTCTGAAAACTTTAGAAAAATTATTAAAAAATGAAGTTGTACGTAAGTACTGTTTAAACTTTGAGCATCCCCGAAACGAAAAGGGTTTTTTATATGTCGGATGGAAACATTGTTCAAAATTATCCTTTAAAAAAAATGCTCTGCAAATAATATTATTTCAAGATGCATTTGAAATTTGCAACCCTCTAGGATCCGCAAAATCTAAATACAAAATAATTGGCGTTTATTTAACTTTAGGTAATTTGCCATCATATATGCGTTCCAAAACAGACAGCATTAAGCTGGTAGCGCTATGTAAAGAAAAAATCGTCAAAAAATTTGGTTGGGATTTATTTTTAAAAAGATAATCCAAGATCAGAAAATTCTAGAGACAGTGGGGATACGTCTCCTACTATCAGGTGTTGAGTTCCATTTTAAAGGTAGCTTATTATTCATGCTAGGCGATAGTTTGGGAAGCCATGATATAGGCGGTTTCGTTAGAAATTTCAGCAAGTCGAAATACTGTTGTCGATTCTGCTTAGTAACTAGAAAGGATTTAGTTTCAAATAATTCTGACATAAAAGAATTAAGAACACCTCAAAATTATGAAAAATCAGCCAGAAAAGCAGAGCAAACTCGAAAAATGCATTTCGGTGTTTTAAGGGGTTACATAGGTCAAAACGACCTGAAAACGTATGTTTTTTTAATAATTTTTTTTTCATAAAATAAATAAATTTTTTTATTTGAACACTTTGGTATCTGAAAGTACACTATTAAGTGAGAAAGATATTAAATTTTTGATAAAAAATATTAAAAATCAGGCCCGTAGCAACAGTTCTTCGGGCCCCTTTAAAAAAATTGCTTTTGCGGTGGTCAAGATATATTTTGACTGCTTCATCTAAAATCAAAATACAAAAAATTTTCTGTTAGTGGGTGAATATATATCTCATAAATATATCTCGTGATTAAACGAAGGGTTTTCAAAGAAATTAAAATTTGGATGTCTGACAGTGTCTTTTATCAAAAGTTAAAATTTTTAGAACCATTAAGACCATGTAAAATCGGTTCTAATCAACAAAAAAAATATTCCTTCGTTCAATCACGAGCTATACTCATCCACTAACAAAAAATTTTTTGTTTTTTGATTTTCAATGAACCGGTTAGAAGATATCGTGACCACCGCTTTTTTGGAAGGGTTCTCAAAGATCCTGTAGGTACGGCCCTGATTTTAAATATTTTTTAACGAAATTTTTACAAGTTACTCTTTTAATAGTGTACTTTAAGATATAAAAACACTGAAATAAAAAATTTATTTATTTTATGAAAAAAAATAATTAAACAATCATACATTGTCTGGATGTTTTGACCCATGTAACCTCTTGAGAAATTCTCCTCTAAATTATTTGGAAAATTATAAAACACGCAAACCAGGATTACCATCTTGTGCCGCACATGACATTGACGAGGGAATTGCTTCTTTTGATTTATTTTTGTCGATTAAATATTTTATCCATAATCGCTGGTTTAAAATTAATGCTCCTAATTATAATTTGCGACACGTTCGTTTATCCACCAACTCAATGTCAGAAGTAATTCCCACCATAGTCTTGAATAAAAAAAAAATAAGTGGTAGCGCCAGTCAAATGAGAAAATTACTTCTCATATTTCCTGTAGCTGTTTGCCACATGATTAAAGATACAGAAAATCCAGTTTTGAGAATGATATTAAAGCTCAGAGAAATTTCTAATTTTGTGTATGCCCCTGCTTTATCATATGGACAGTTGGCTTAATTTGAAGAATGTATTGAAGAATATATCAATTTGAGAGTAAAATGTTTTCCTGATGTAAAATTTTTTTTGTAAAAGTTATTGCAACATGAATTTTTTGCAACTTTTTAAACAAAAATTAGTTTTTGATCATTTTTATGGTTATATAATTAAATTGAATTAAATTAATTTAATTGTATTAAAAATATTTGAAATTCTGGGAAATTTTGACAAGAATATTATTTAATTTTTTGAAAATAATTAAATTTTTGAAGAAAAATTTTGCTATTTATAAAGATTATCGAATTCCTAGAGACTAAAGTTCTAAACAGATATGTAAAGTATTAAATTATTAATTGGGTTAAAATCTCGATACCTATATATTTCAGGAAATTTTAATACATTTCGTATTTTTTGAAATATTTGGATTTTTTCCAAAAAATTGTTTTTTTACATTTAGACAAACCTAGAGCCTAAACTACTAAATGGATTTTGCAAGATACTCTAAAATATTATTAAATGGGTTAAAATCCCGATATAGTCCGTGAGTATCAGGACGCCCCTTTTTTCATGAGTGGAAAAATGCTTAAAACGTAGAAAATAAGAATGACAAAAATTTTTCGTATTTTTTCCTGAAAGCTAATGAAATTCTGAAAAAACTGACACCTGATCGAAGAATTTTCATTGACTATTCTGTCAGATACAGAAAAAATACTGGATTTTGCATGCTTTTCGTAATTTTTTAATTTCTCGAAAAGTAATTAACTTTTATTAGCGCTCTTGGTCTTGTTTTAATCTCTATTTAATGTAGAATTTAAATTAATTATTGATATTGTGATATAAATTTTTCCAAAAAACACTTTTTCAACAAAACTTTTTTTTTTAATTAAATAATTAAGTAATGAAAAAAATTTTTTGAATTTTAGTATATCTATTAAATGAACATATTTTACATTAACCTTTTTGACACTTTAATATTCATGATAATTTTTTGAATTTTTTGAATCCTACTTTTACGGTTTCAAATTTTTTTGGAAAAATTTATTTCACAATACCAGTTAATAATTTAAATTCTACATTAAATAGAGATTAAAACAAGACCAAGAGCGCTAATAAAAGTTAATTAGTTTTCGAGAAATTAAAAAATTACGAAAAGCATGCAAAATCCAGTATTTTTTCTGTTTCTGACGGACAGAATAGTCAACGAAAATTCTTCGATCAGGTGTCAGTCTTTACATAATTTCATTAGCTTTCAGGAAAAAATTACGAAAAATTTTTGTCATTCTTATTTTCTACGTTTTTAGCATTTTTCCACTCATGAAAAAAGGGGCGTCCTGATACTCATGGACGCGATGGTAGTGTATTTCAGATTTTAATACATTTCGTATTTTCTGAAATATTTTAAATTTTCTCAAAAAAAAAGAAAAACAAAAGAAATTTCTAAACACTTTTCCTTTTAATATTATTTAATGCATTTATTAAAAATTTGAAATATCGCAAAAAGTTTTAAAATCCCAATAAAAATATCTTTCATGCGAAAAATTCCGCCAAGTGAAATTTATAACTAAAGTTTTTATATTGATTTATTTTATTAATTTCACCAATTATTAGATTTACGAATTAAGTCAATGTTTCACGTTATATTTTGGATTGTAACAAATAATATGAAATTTAATTTCATGATTAACATATGCAGAAAATGAAATCTAATTATTTTCTTCATAAAAAACTTTTATTTAAGGAAATTTTAAAATTTTGGCGTCAATACTATTTAATTTCAGTAATTTACACTGAGAAAACTGGATAGTCAAACTTAGAGGGTTAGGTTTTGAGTTTAAAACCTGATTCTCTGGATAGTTAACTTTTCCCTCCGAGTGAGTAAAATTAATCATCAGTGTTTATCTATCCCTCCGAGATTGTTACGAAAAACTTAACCTCAAATTTAGTCTGTTTGTCCCTCCAGATAGTTAGTTGAATACTCCAGTTTTCTCCGTGTATAGTTATAAATCTTACTTAGTAAACTTTTATTTCAATTATAAGTCAGAAAAATTATTGAAGCCAAGATTTTAAAATTGCCTTAAATAGAAATTTTGTATAAAGACGAATAATTAGATTTTCTTTTTTGCTTATGTTAAACATGAAATTAAATTTCATATTATTTGTTACAATCCAAAATATAACGTGAAACATTGACTTAATTCGGCAGTGGCGTAACAACGAATTGAGGGGCCCTAAACAAAAAAGTTCGAGGGGCCCACAATTAATCTTTAGTATATACTGCAATTTTTATACACGAATATGTTGTTCTTTTGTCATTAATTATTATAATGATAACCGGCAACAATTCACGCGTTGACTCGCGCGTTTAACTTTTTTGTAAAATATTTTATGCTTCTTTTTAGAAGAAATGTCCAAAAGCCTGAAACTTTAAAAAAATTTTGTTATATTTTGTACTCACGTGGAAATTTTTAGTAAGGAATATTATATAAATGCACAATAAATATTTTTTTATATTTATATTTAATTATTTCAATTAGAAATTTATTATTGAATCTTTCTTTTAACAATTTTACTATTTTTTCTTTCTTATTATACTAAGACTAACTTCATGAAATATAATATTCAAGAATTTATTTATTGACAACTTTGAAAATAATCAATATTCATTAAAATTTTTGATTGCAAAGGTTTAAAAACTTGAACATAATTTTTTTTACAGTTAACTGTAAAAAAATTATGTTCAAGTTTTACATATATTTATGAATGTCAAAATTGTTTGTTCGAAGTCATAAAATATAATTATTTCAATTAATTAAATTATAGTTATAGTTATACAATAGAGGTGTGCATTTAATCGAGTCGAACCGAACATTAATCGACTCGACAACAGAAAATTCGAATCGGAGATAATTCGATTCGAATTTTGCACACCTCTATTATACATTATAGTTGTTAATAGTAATAAACATAACTTCCAATTTATATTTTACTCTTATAAAAAAAATTCGAATTAAATTTTTTTATATTAATTCATTTCTAATATTGTTAATTTTATAAAAAATAGTAAACTAAAAGCTAACCGCGCGCGTCAGCGCGTGAATTGTTGTTGTCATCATTATAATAATTAATTACCTAAGAACAGCAAATATATGTATGAAAATTAAAGTAAACTAAAAATAATATAATATATATTCATAACTGGTCAACTTCATAATGCCTGCGCGGGCAGGCAGCATTAAAACTCACATAAACATCTAGTTTATTATATACTATTTCATTGCTTATAAAAAAATTCATTTTATAATTTTTGGAGCCCCTAGTTCGCCGGGGCCCCGGACAATCTAACCCCCCAAACTGTCTATTGCTACGCCACTGTTAATTCGTAAATCTAATTAGTGAAATTAATAAAATAAATTAATGTAAAAACTTTAGTTATAAATTTTACATGGCGGAATTTTTTGCATCAAAGATGTTTTTGTTAGGATTGAAATTTTCTCGAAGGTCTGCTTACAAAACTGCTTCCTTCTTCACAGAGTCATCCAAAATAAAAAAAATCGAAATTGATTAAAATTAATTATAAATCAGATTTTATCCTTCAACAAAATCCTTGCTACATTCGTCAATTTTTTGCGAATTGCTTTAAAACTTTTGCAAAATACTTTCAAGATACCATACTTTGAAAAAATGTAAAAAATCGATTTTTTGAAAGTTGTGATTACGAGTAACTTCTTCAATTTAATTAAAATTATCAAATAAAATTTTTTGTTTCTAATGACGAATCTGACGCTAAAGGTTAGAAATGCAAAATATTGCTTTCAATGTGTCTGACTTACTTTTAATTTGTCAAATTCATTGATTTTTGAGGTAATTTTATACAAAGTTATAAAAGTTTTGAAAATTGAAAATATGGAAAAAGTAACTTTTTAGTGCTTTTAATCTAAGTCTTTAAAATGCTATTTTCTTCTTCTATTTAAGAGTTTTTAAGGCGCATCATTTAAGCTATTAGTGAATATTCTGTTGTAATTCTATTCTGGGTTAAAAAAATTTTTGAATTTGAAAAACGTAACTTTTAATTGTTTTTGCTATTAAATTTTAAAGTGTTTTCTTGAGTTGTTATTTTTACTTTTTGTTATTTGAGACTTTAATATTCGTGTGATACTTTGATAAAGTAAAAAGTAAATGGTGAAATTAAATAAGTAAAAAGCTAAAAGCTTATTCTATCATCAAATTATAATTACCCAATGATATCAAGTCCTTTATCTTGTTCCTAGTTTTCTCAATAATCCAAGAATTAATTCGTTCCACAGCATTTGAGGCTTCCTTAAAATCAACTTGTACAACGCTAGACCCAAATATTTCTGCGCTTTTAGATGTAAATTCATGATTTAAGTGTAAGTCATCTTGAACATAAATTATATTGGCGACACTAAAGTCCACATCTTTTACACTCTGTAAAAAAGTAAACAAATTTTTAATTTCTATTAGACAAGAAGCAACTTTATAAACCTACAGTTAAGTTAAAATTTTAAGAAAGATAATTATAACTTACATTAAATAGAGCTAGAAGGCCTTTAACTCCACTTTCTAAATTTGTTTCAGGATGAAAAAGACCTGATTTCAATTCGACTGCAGTTGCATTTTCGGCTCCAAGTGAGAGCAGAGATAAAATAGTGTGCAAACTGAAAGGTGAATTAACCACATTCTCCTCCGTGCCTGTAGTTAGAGTCTAATTTAAAAAAAGAATAATTTATTATCTTTTAACTATTTATTACATAGGGTAACTGTACCAATTACTGCGTGATTCTAATCAAGACAATCTTTGGAATAGAAAATATGACGTTTATATTGAAAGAAAGAAAACAATTTACGAAACTAGTTTGTGTTATTTTTATATTTATGCAAAAAAGATTTATTTAAATTAATTAAACCAATTCCAAAAGTGCGGATATCTATTACTGCGCGCTTGGGACAATTACTGTGCTCCAATTATTATCATAATAATAATAATAATAATAATAATATCAATAATAATATTATAATAATTATTATAATTATTATTAATATTATTATTTTTTATTTTTTTTAGGGATTATGTTGCTTATTACAGTAATTAGAGCACATGCATTTGATGAAAATGTGTCAATTACTGTGCGAAGCAACATTCGATCTTAAATAAATGTGACGCGCTCCCAAGAAAGGTACCTAAGAAGCAAAAAATTTGAGGTTATGTTTTAAATTTTGTAAGTAAAAATACAGAAAGAGAATCAATTATTAATTAAAAATTGTTGGTCTTCAAGTCTTCACTATATTCAAAATATTCAATGAATATTGGTTTGAAATTCAAATAATTAAAAATGAACTTTTAATCAAGATAAATCTAACTCGAACCCAACCTATAATACGTTTGCTTCTTAGGTACCTTTCTTGAGAGCGCGTCACAAATAAATAATAGTTTAAAAATGAACATTTTTATGGACAATTATTATTGAATTATATAAGGTTTAAAATAATGTTTTCGAAAATTTTCAAACAGTTTATACCTACACTCTAAAATAATAAAATTTTTCAAAATAACGCAGCAATTGGTACACTCAATCTAATAAGTAAGAAAATTGTTTTATTCACCTTGTGCAAACTATTGGAAAATTTACGAGACGCTAAACATACTTCATCGCATAAATTTGCAACTTTCTCAAATTCCATTTTAGAGTCAAAAGAAAATCCGATTGCAAATGCTATAGAAACTAATGACAAGTGTATTACTGAAAATAAACAATTATATTTTAATAAAATTTTTTTTATAAACTTACAAGTGTCAGTACAATATAAGATTTTATATATTAGTGATGCAAATCGAGCAGATAAATTTTACTATTGTTTCTGTTTCCTTTAATAAATGAAACTTTATTTTTCGAAAAAGCATTGCTTGATATACATCTATATAACTTAAGGGGACTTTCTGGTGCAGATTTTCTAAAAAAATACACTTTTTTAAACTTTTATTGTAAAAAATGTATTATAGTTGTTGCAAAAATTCCTTTTTGGAATCTATCCCCGTAGAAAATAACAGGGGGTACGATTGTAAAATTTTAAAGATTGTTGTCTAGTTTTTTAGGTAAAGAATCGAATGGTTTTTGAAATCCTTGACCAGAAAGTCCCCTTAAATAGAGATACAACATTTCTATTACCTAAGAGCGTAAAAATTCTTACTGCAACCATATGTGACTGAGACTTTTCGAATTGCTGAGATTAAAACTTGGTACCATAAATTATATAACTAAAAATACTGATCTTGTTGACCTTCTTGATATTGTAGCTTAGATACTGCAAAAAATTTTGTCTTCTAAAATATATTAATTTTAAAATATAAAATATATTCAAATTGTGTAAATAATTACTACTACAAGATCGCAAATTTTTTCTGGTACAAAAAAATAATAATTTTATTCGAAAATTTCAAGTAGCACAATTCTTAATCAATTGTTTGTGTAATGTATAATATTCAGAAAAATTCAATTCAAACATGCAAGTCAATATGATTTTTATTTAAATTACTATTATTCAATATAATGTTAATCCTAGAGTTATTATCGAAAGTAGAAGAAAAAACTATGCAGATTCGTCAAAATCAATTAAATACATTGCACACGGAGAGAGAATATATATTACATTTTGTAAAAATATTTTACAAATTGGGGAAAAAGTGCGACAAAGCAAAATTTTGATATAAAAAATACTAAACTTTAAAAAAGCTTATGTGAAATTTAGTAAAGTTATATTAGAATTTAATTAATATTCTTGATATTTAATACAATTATACTAAATGTCACATTAAGTTTTTTAAAGTTTTGTACTTCTTATATATCAAAGTTTCGTTTTGTCGCACTTTTTCCCCAATTTGTAAAATACTTTTATAAAATTTAATATGTATATTCTCTCTCTCTGTGCAGGGATCGCAGTACATTTTTTCTATAAAATAGATAAAAAGGTGAATTATTTTCTAAAAATCAGTGATAAGATTTTGATTAATTAATTATATATATTTTTTTATAAATAAAGATTTAAGGTATTTGTCGCGCGACTGGTCACTCTCGCAAAAGTTTGTATCCGTTGACTGTACTTATGAAACGATTATGAATGCGAGTTTCCGAAAAACTTTTGCGGACGTACAGTTTGACACACAGATGTTCTCAATGTATATTCATAACCTCTCGCATGAAAAACGATCGTGGCAACGTCGCAAGTTTGGCGTATAGCCGTCTTTAAAATTTCGCGCCAAAAGTAGCAGACAAGCTGCAGTATTTAACAAGCGCTATTGCCACGTTTACGAATTCACCTGACATTTACACATGAAGTAGTATAAGGAGTTCCAACTCTCTAGAAAAGTTGAAGCAAATTTTTTCGTTTCTCTTAAAACTAACAGAGGTGGCGAAACCTGCAGGGAAAGTTTGGTAACTCCTAAATTTCGTCCGCTAAAAGTGACATTTAAACGAATAGTGATTTAAACATCAGAAATATTTGCTATATATAAAAATATAGTAAAAACACAAGTAAATAATTGATAATATTATCTTTAACGGCGTTGGAAGGTCTGGAAAATTTGTAGGTTACAATTGTCACCCGACAAAATACGGCACTGACTGATTTAAATGACATGAAATAGGTAAATAAACATTTTTTAACCACTTTTTCTCTAAACACAGACACTTTTTACAAAATAGGCCAACGTACAACGAGTAAGAATCTTCTTAATAACCTAAATTCAAAAGATTGTTTAAATTCATGCAGAAACGCGGTTGTAAAATGTAAAATTGGAAAGTGATGTAATGCTAAGAACATAACAGCTGGACCATTGTGCTCTCTGCATGCTTCTGCCCTCTTCTGGCGACTGGCAGTAAACCGCTTCTTGTTGTCTGTCATTACATTACTTTCCAATCATTTCCAATTTTACATTTTACAACCGCGTTTCTGCATGAAATTAAACAATCTTTTGAACTTAGGTAATTAAGAAGATTCCTACTCGTTGTACGTTTGCCTATTTTGTAAAAAGTGTCTGTGTTTAGAGAAAAAGTGATTGAAAAATGTTTATTTACCTATTTCACGTCATTTAAATCAGTCAGTGCCGTATTTTGTCGGGCGATAATTGTAACCTACAAATTTTCCAGACCTTCCAACGCCGTTAAGTGACTAAATTATTAAACTTTAAAAAGTTAAATTAGTACACTGTAAAAACAGTGTCTCAATATAAAATGTTTTTGTCCCCACTTTTGAAACATTTGAGGTGTTTTACCTCAATAATTTTGAGGTAAAACACCTCAAATGTTTTAAAAGTGGGGACAAAACGTCTTACATTGAGAAACTGTTTTTACAGTGTACTAAATTAACTTCTTAAAGAAAAGATACCAAGTACCAAGAAAGGTACCCAAGAAGCAAACGAATTATAGGTTGGGTTCGTGTTAGATTTATCTCGATTAAAAGTTTATTTTTAATTATTTGAATTTGAAACCAATTTTCATCAAATATTTTGAATATAATGAAGACTTGAAGACCAACAATTTTTAATTAATAATTGATTCTCTTTCTGTATTTTTACTTAAAAAATTAAAAACATAACCTCAAATTTTTTGCTTCTTATGTACCTTTCCTCAGAGCGTGACACAAATGTTAAACTAATTTGTCTGGCAACCTTTTACAGAGCAACTCATTATAACAATTCTCAAAAAATATTTATACAAAACTCATAAAAGAAAACACGACAAAAAAACGTTTAACTGTTGACAGCAGCGACGGCAGCCATTTGCAAAGGGAGTTTCATGTGTAGGAACTGTATGAACACACCTTATGTCAGTGTGTGTATTAGTTCCAAACTTTTCCGGTAGGTTCGACACCTCCGTTAGTTTTAAGAGGAACGGGAAAACATGCTTCAACTTTTCATGGACTCAACACAGCAGTGAGGCCTCCTTATACTACTTCATGCATTTACAATAAATGTTAAAATAAGTTTTCAAGTTTAATGTTAAATATCTTTTAAACAAGACGGTGAAAAATTTTCATTTTTTTTTATAAAAGTTCATTTTGGTTCAATAGATAAAACTTTAGTTTTTCTAAAAAATCTGACGATTAGTATAAGTGCAAAAATTAAAAATCTGTGGTTTTCATATGGTTTTCCTATACCTTACATGTTAAAAATCGAAATTTTGATTTCATTTTTTGAGACTGACAGACGGTCAATTTTATTTTAATAGGCCTTATTTTGTAGATAAATATCCAAAGAATAATTATGTGAAATTTAAAAAAAATCTGACGAAAACGAATTTATGCGACAAATACCTTAAAAGTTAAAAATTTATTGATATAAAACTGACAATATTTTATCATTAAATAATAGGAATAAATAAAATTCCGATTTTTATGAAAATTTAGATTTTTTAAAATAATGAACAAGTTCTTTAATGAAATTTATTTATTTATTTCTCAAATTCAAATTTTGCTATAATATCAATATCGTCACTTTAAAAAAAACAATTTAAAATTTGAAAATGTTTTTAATTTGGATTTTTGATTTTTAATAGTCAATAATTTTTTAAAATATATTTAAATAAAAAAAATATTTTGTTGATTTAAATATTCAGAAATCATGTGTAAAGAATTGATAATTGTAACTTGATTTTAAAACTAATAAACTTTATTTCATCTTCATGTAAAAAATAACATTACTTGACAACGGTTTATTTATCACTAACTGCAAATGTTTTACGTGAACTGAACTCAAAAAAAAGAAACAAAAACGAACTGATGCATTCGTGTTGCATATCGCAATGCTTCACATTCTTCACTTTAACAATTTGAAAATGAATCGAAAATACGTTACATTATGCCGCCCACCAATTAATTATTTTAATTAATTTAAGTCGTTTGTTTCGATGGGTAATTTGCACAGTTTTACAATAGGACGCTTAAGTGTAGTAGTTGCTGTCTTGATGGTAGCAACTCGAACTTTTCCATCAGATCCTGGATGCAAATTTACGACTTTCCCTAAACTCCATTGCAAGGGAGGTGAGTTTGAATCATCAATGAGCACTACATCATTGATCTTTAAATTTTCTGTGTTACGTGTCCATTTAGTTCTTCCTTGCAATGAAGTAAGGTACTCGCGCTTCCAGCGATTCCAAAAGTCCTGAGTGATACGTTGAATGACTTGCCATCTGTTCAATCGATTCATAGGTAAGTCTGTAACGTTAGTGTCAGGTAAATTGGTAAGAGGTTCTCCTACTAAAAAGTGCCCTGGTGATAAGGGTTGCAAATCGAGTGGCGTTGACGGTAAAGAAGATAGAGGTCGTGAATTTAAACAGGCTTCTATCTGTACTAGAACGGTGTAAAGTTCCTCGAATGTGAGGAGGACTGGACCAACTATTCTTTTTAAATGAAATTTGCATGATTTCACTCCCGCCTCCCAAAGACCTCCCATATGAGGTGATGAAGGGGGAATGAAATTCCACTCGATATTTCGAATGCTACAAAATTCATTAAGTGAGTCATGGAATTGGTTTTGAAGTGCTTCATAAAGCTCCTTCAATTCTTTTTTCGCGCCTTGAAAATTAGTTGCGTTGTCACTAAATATTTTTTGTGGACAACCACGTCTTCCTACGAACCTTCGAAGTGCTGCGATGAATGAGGCTGATGATAAATCACTGACGACTTCGAGGTGGATTGCTTTCGTTGAGAAGCAAATGAATAGGGCTACATAGGATTTGTTGGTCTTTCTTCCTCGACCTTTATTAACGAGTGTTGTAATTGGTCCGGCAAAATCGACTCCGGATACAAAAAATGGTCGTTGAGGTTTTGATCGATCTGAAGGTAATTGTCCCATGATTTGAGTTAAATGTTTTGGTTTGTTTCGGAAACAATGAACGCATTCATTGACAATTGAGCGAGCAAGATTTCTGCCATGAATTGACCAGAATTGCTCGCGGATTGAGTAGAGTAATGTTTGAGGACCGGCATGTGCAAGACGATCGTGTTCTCTTTTGAATAAGAGTTTAGTGACCTGATCATTTTTTGGTAACAGAATGGGGTGTTTAGCATCGTATTCTAGTGATGAATTTTCAAGCCTACCGCCTACCCTGATCAACCCTGATTCGTCTAAAAATGGATTTAAATTCAAAAGGGAACTCTTGATATTAACCTGGCCTTTGGAGTTTAATTCGTCGATTTCTGTGGAAAAATGAATTTTTTGGACATGTTTGAGAATTAACTTATTAGCATGAGAGATTTCGGAAGTCGAAAGTTCTGAATGTGTTCGGTCAGATTGCTTTGAACGTGAATTTGAAATGAACCTTAGACAGAATGCGATAACTCGTTCGATTTTTGTCAATGAAGAAGACCGGCTTATGATTTGATCGATTTCAGTTGATAAAATCTTTGACGTAATGAATACTTGGGACTCAGATTTTAATTCTGCACTAAACATTTCTAGATCTTGTTTGGAAAGCTTTAATTCTGTGAGATCACTTGAGTATTCTAAAGAATCTGCTAACCATGTAGGACCTGACCACCACAAAAAATTATTCTGTAGTTTTTCGAAATTTGTTCCTCGCGATACTAAATCCGCAGGATTCTCATCAGTCCTAACGTGATGCCAATGAGAAGAAGGCAGACTTTCGACTATCTTTGTCACGCGATGGGAGACAAATGTCTCTTGTTTATTGGTGTCTCCTGATATCCATGCAAGAACAATTGTCGAGTCTGTCCATGCATGAATCGAATCGAATTGAATCCGTAGCGCATCTTTTACCTTATTGACCAAAGTCACCATCAAGACAGCACCGCAGAGTTCTAGTTTGGGAATCGTGAGTTTTTTAACAGGTGCCACTCGCGATTTGACAAATAATAACGCTGAATGGACTTCGTTCTCATCGTTTGACGTTTGAATATAAATGCAAGCACCGTATGCTCGTTCTGATGCATCACAAAAAGCGTGTAAATTGACAATTGTGGGTTTTGACACATTCATTGCATACCTTGGAACACAGATAGTATTGCAATTCTCTAGATCTTTAACATAACAAGTCCATGCGGATTGAATCCTGTCTGGCAGTTCATCATCCCAGGCAAGATTCGATCGCCACGTTTCTTGCATGATCAATTTTGCTCTTACGATGATTGGACTTATTAAACCGAGAGGATCGAATTGTTTTGAAATGTTAGACAATAATTGCCTTTTTGTTGTTACTTGACCCACTGATTGCATGTTAAATTGAAATGTGTCTGTGCTTGAATCCCATTTAATACCTAGAGTTTTTACAATACTATCCTTATCCACAATTTCACTTGACGAAGTTGATTCAATTGATTCGTTTACGAAAGACACTAAATCTTCATGATTAAATCTCCATTTGTGCAATTCGAATTGTCCCCGATACAATAAATCGCGAAGCTGCTCAATTAACATTTTTGCCTCATCTAAACTATCAGTACCGGTCAAAAAATCATCCACATATAGATCTTCAAGCAAAACACGTGAAGCTAACTCGAAATTTTTTGCTTCTTCAATTGCTAATTGTCGAACACATCTAATTGCCAGAAAAGGTGCGCAAGACGTTCCGTACGTTACAGTATTCAGATGATATTCTTGAATATTATCATCAGGCGATGAGCGCCATAAGATCATTTGATAATCGCGATCGGTTTCTGCTATATCTATTTGTCTATACATTTTTTTCAAATCTGCAGTTAATACAATAGAATGCTTTCGAAATCTTAAAGTGATACCAAAGAGATCATCTTGCAACACTGGTCCAGCAATTAATGTGTCATTTAGTGATAGATCAGAACTCGTTTTCGCGGATGCATCGAATACTACACGTAATTTGGGCTTACCCAAGCATTCTTGCCATATTCCGTGATGCGGAATATAAACAGCTTTTTCGTCTGGTTTGTAATTGATTGGAATTGGGGACATGTGTCCTAAATCGATGTATTCTTGCATGAAATTGACATAAGCACTATGGAATTGTACATTTGTTTTGAATTTGCGTTCGAGGTAGTTTAATCGTTTTTCCGCGATATTTCTTGAATCTCCTAAGGGACCATCCATAAACCACGTAGCCTGCTTTGGGGGGGGAGGGGGTTCGGTAATGTGCTACGTTAGACCACATGGGGGGAGGGAGGGTTTTGAGTCTGAGCAACGTAGCTTTGTATTTTTATTTGACATACATTTTTTTGAAATTACGCGGGCAGCTCGAAAGTCAATTCCAGAGATATATGTGGACGTCCGCATGAAAAGGGCCCATTTTGGCACTATTGGAGTTATCTATATGTGCGTATTCCTGGCAAAATTTGGAAAATTTTGAGTGGTCTTAGAACTTTTTTGGTTAAAAATTCGCTGAGTTACGGAATTTCAAAGTTTAGAACGCCAAAAACCTCATTTCGAGAAAAACGGTTACCTTGAAGATAAAAAACCAACAGGTTTTAAATTTTTAAAACCATCCCCCCCTCTTAATTTTGAAAATACGAAAAACTTTTTTTTTTCTAAAAAGGACAGTTTTTCTATTAAAGAACCATTTTTTTTACAAGATTAATGATTAGGTACAATTTTATTGTCATTTGAAGAAAAAGAATAGATATTAGATAACTTATTTAAAAATTTTTGACAGTTTCTATTATGAAAAAATTAACGTAATATCCAAATTTTCATTTCGACAATTACGAAAAAAAGACTCTAACATCAATATCACTGGTTCTTCTGGAAAGTTATTCAGATAAGAATTGTTTACAGTCCAGGACACCTTAAAGATGAAAAATCAAGAGATTTTAAATTTTTTCCACACCTCCATTTTTTAAAATACGGATTACTTTTGCAAATGACCGCCAAAATGGGCCCTTTTCATTTTTCTAAAGAACCAATGAAATCAAACAGTTAAATTATCGATAAATTAATGAAAACCGCATAATTCGACTTGTTAAAACATGTAGATTGATAATAAAAAATTTTTAAAAATTAAGATTTTGCTCCAAAATTACTAAATTGCGATTATCTCGAAAACTAGAACCGACAATATAGGCCCTTTTCATGTGGAATAAATATACTATAAATATATATATAGTGATGAAAAAATATATATATATATATATATATATATATATATATATATATATATATATATATATATATATATATTGATTAAAATTAAGAATTAGTCTTGTATCAAACTCTTACTTGTCAAAAGAAAAAAATAAACTGTGATTTAAAAACATTTAATATTGTTTACTATGTTTCAATACGATTTTATTGATTATTTTTAGAAAAGAGATTTTAATATTCAAAAAAAGAAAAAAGCTACGTTCCATTAGGTAGGGGGGGGGAGGGGGTTCGGTAATATGCTACGTTAAGCTACGTGGGGGAGGGGAGGGGTCGAAAAGTTCAAAAATCGGAGCTACGTGGTTTATGGATGATCCCTAACAACTTTTTGTTTTCGCGAAATGGAAGTCGAACAATGAATTTGCCATTTAGATGCCTAGATACACCTTTTTGAAACATACTTTTACAAATTTTGTCTTCGTTTGATAACTTTGATGTTTTAGTTTTGTCAATTTCTTCCACCTCCCAAAATTTTGTCATTATTTCGTCTACATTATCTCTTTGAATATGAAGACAAGTTAACGCGGTTGTTAAAGAATTCATTGTTTGACTACCATTGGCCCTTGATGTGACAGGACCTGAAACTATCCAACCTAAACTTGTATTTTGCAGGATCGGCAAACCTGTTCCAAGTTCAATTTTCCCGTGATCTAATAATTGACAGAAAAACTCTCCTCCCAACAATATGTCAATTTGACCAGGTTCAGAAAACTTTGGATCAGCCAGTTTTATGGTGCTTGGAATTGACAGAACCTTGGTATTGATGGGAACACTCGGTAATTGTTTTGTTATTTTTGGGACTACAAGACATTGAGCAGTCAATTGGCAATCTGAAATGCGAGAATTCAATGTAATTTGAGAGCTATGATTTAATTTACATGACATATTGTTGAGACCTGAAATTGATTCATTTAATTCAATAAGTTTAACTCCTAATCGATTGCATGCTGAACTTGTAACAAAGTTTGCTTCACTTGCACTATCTAAAAGAACACGTAATTGGTGGACGGAACCGTTCGCGTGGGTGACATTTACAATAGCAGTTGATAGCAAAATATACTTATCGTTCCTTGAATTGACTGCGTGATGAACAGCTGGAGTACTTGTTTGGATGACTTCATTGGTAGATGTTGTTGCAAATGATTCTTTTTTCTTGTTGATTGGTTTGTGACATAGTGTGTTGTGCCTATCTCCACATTCTCGACATGAGCTTGCCTTGCATGATTTGACAAAATGATCGTTCTTCAAACAGTTGATGCAAAGTTTCAATCTTTTGGTTTCAGCAATCCTTTCATCGATGTTCATCTTCAGGAATTTTTCACAAGAATATATATAGTGTGGACCTTTACATACGAAGCATCTTCCACTTGTGTTGGACGTTGTAACGAGAGAGACTGGTTTAATTGATTGATTTACCTTGATGTTCTTCGATGGATTCACCTTTGGTAATGATTTCGTGTCTTTGTTATGAATATCACTTGATGATGTCATTCTGTCTAACAATTGACATCTTCGTTGGAGAAAGCTTATCATTGTGTCAACAGTCACATCTTCTTTTCCTTCCAAGAATTCCTCCCAATGTCGTCTTGTGAGGTTATCTAATTTATCTTCCATCATGAACAGTAGTAGTTCACCCCAGGAATCAGTAGGAAGTTTCATACTTTTTAGAATTCGTAAATGCTTCTGTGTATGATCAATGAGATTCTGAATTGCAGCTGAAGATTCCTTTTCTACTTGTGGCATTTCGAAGAGGCACTGAATGTGACGTCTGCGAATTATTTTGTTATTGTCGAAACGATCTTTCAATAGTTACCAAGCAACGTTGTAATTGTCTTCAGAAATGTCAATTGCTTCGACGGTTTTCGCTGCATTTCCTGAAAGTGCACTCACTAAATATTGATGTTTTTGTACATTTGGTAAATCACTGTCGTGAATCAACGTCTTGAATGAATCTGAAAAACGCTTCCACTCTTCGACTTTGCCATCGAAAGTAGGAAGATTAATAATGGGTAACTTCACTCGAGAACTAACATTTGGAGTTGACGATCTTTCAGACTGATGCATCGAAATTTGACGTAAAAGTTCGACTTGTTGTTGTAAAACTTGATCCAGTGAAGTTGTAACCTCTGCACTTTCACCTGAACTTACCCCTGCACCTGCATTCTTTTTCGCTTCATGTGACCTTAGCATTTCTTTCCAACGCTCTAGCAACGCTTTGACTTCGTAGAATTGATTGTCGAATTTATCTTCTTCATCTATGTCTTCAGGTGATAATGTGTGGTTGGCACTATGCTCGATCAATTTTTCCATAATATTCTGAAATTCATTGTCGATTGAATCGAGTTTTTCCAATCGCACTAAAATATCTTCAATTGCAGGAACGATCTTTTTGGTTTGAACATCCGCGACGAAAGTTCCGATACGTGTGAGTTTTCCTTTCACGTAACCTCGTTTGCTACGAAACTCTTCCACACTCATTTTGAATAAAAATTGTAAATTGAATTGTCACGATAAATTGTTTCTATAAATATTCACTATAAATCCTGATTAATGACACAAACATTAAACGAAAACACAGATGACACTTGAAAAAACATGACTGATTTTAAATAGATTTTGTATTGCTAAAATATTCAATTTTAACTGAAATAAGTTGTTGTGGATCTCTTGCCAGATCCGGCTCGAAGGACCATGTAAAGAATTGATAATTGTAACTTGATTTTAAAACTAATAAACTTTATTTCATCTTCATGTAAAAAATAACATTACTTGACAACGGTTTATTTATCACTAACTGCAAATGTTTTACGTGAACTGAACTCAAAAAAAAGAAACAAAAACGAACTGATGCATTCGTGTTGCATATCGCAATGCTTCACATTCTTCACTTTAACAATTTGAAAATGAATCGAAAATACGTTACATCATGATTGAGAAAATAAAGAAAAATAGCTCATCAGGTTTTGCTAAATTGCTTCTAAAATTAATTTCTAAAAATACAACCTCCAGCAATATTTTAATATTATGTGTTCAAGAGATTATAAAGCAAAAAACATTTTTTAATTCATTTTTTATTTTCCCAATTTTTTTATTTTTTAAAATGTTATATCTATCTATATGAATAAAATCAGACTTCTGTCTGTACATTGTTCCAAGCTTAAAAATTTTTATATATTTTTTCGTTTTGAGACACTAGAATTTGAAAAATGTAAAAAAAAAAATTTCTGTCTGTCTGTAAGTCCGTCTGTCTGTATGCAAAACTTTGTTAGCGTATTAATTGAAAACGGTTTAACTAATTGAAGTAAAACTTGGCAGTCTATTAGGTATTAACGTAACTTAAAATCATTGCCTTATCCGATTAAAAAATATTAACTTGAACGAAAGTTATGACATTTTTCCAAAAAATTCGAAAAATCAAAAAAATGCAAATTTTTTATTTTTTGTAAAATGAATGCAAAACTATCCTTAGCTAACTTTTTCAGAAAAATACAACCCATTTCTACAATAAAATTTAAAAAAAGACGTATTTTGAAATATTTTTTCGTTTTTTTAGATCAACTTTTTTCTAAAAACATAGTGATTCTTAATTTTTAAGCAAGCTTTTCAGGAAAAGTTATTAAAGTTTTTTATTTAAAGACCAGTATGTAAAGTAAGAAATTTGCTAGGTACATTAAACAAAAATATTGTTTCAATATTCAGTTTTTAAAATCAAGAAAGTTATGCACGAGTTAACAAAAAATTGTTCATATGAATTAAATGAATCACTGCTCCTCAAAGGGTTAAATATTGATTAATTCCTGCATCAAGTTGGTATTGATATTTTCTGATTAATTAATTAATTTGTATTTTTGGTAATTCTAATTTCAATTTTATCATAAAAAAAGAAAAAATTAGGAACTTTAAATCTAAAATTTAAAAGTTCAAATATTTTTATACATATATAGAAATGGAAATATTGATACCTAATTATCATTTTTATTCTACTTCCCCAGTAGCACGTAATGTTCCAGTAACATTGGCAACATTAAATAAGTAAAGTATTTTTGAAGAGCCTAAAAATAATGAAGCTAAACAGAAAAAAAATGTTGAATTTTAAGAAATTCTGTTTTTCGAATTTTTTATAATTTTTAATAATTTTAAATTTTTTACCAAAGGGTGGAGACTATTAAATAAGTAAAGAATTTTTGAAGAGCCCAAAAAAAATGAAGCTAAATGAAGTAAATGAGAAAAAAATGTTGAATTTAAGAAATTCGGGTTTTTGAATTTTTGATAATTTTTAATTTTTTACTAAAGGGTGGAGACTATTAAATAAGTAAAGTATTTTTGAAGAGCCAAAAAATAATGAAGCTAAATGCCATAAAACAGAAGAAAAGATGGTGAATTTTAAGAAATTCGGTTTTTGAATAATTGATAATTTTTGATAATTTTAAATTTTTTACCTAAGGGTGGAGACTATTAAATAAGTAAAGTATTTTTGAAGAGCCCAAAAATAATGAAGCTTAATGAAGTAAATGAGAAAAAAAAATGTGGAATTTTAAGAAATTCGGGTTTTCGAATTTTTGATAATTTTTAATAATTTTTGATTTTTTGCTGAAGGGTGGAGACTATTCAAATAGTAATGTTTTCCTACAAAAATAGCTAATGGTAACTAATTATTATTTTTCTCCGGTCAAATTAAATTCCCGGCTATTTCGTGATTTTCCAGATTGGTAAAAACACTGTTAAATGTATTGGTAGTAACTAAAACCCGTCGAAGACGGGTACGACATCTAGTTCAAAATAAAATTAACTGTATAAGTATAAAAAAATACTATATTTTACATAATGAAATAAGTTATAATTTTAATATTTACCGTATCAAAAATATTTTTAGTTTTTCATAATGACATTTGTCTCAGGAGTAATATATTTCAAAATATTTTGAAATATATTTATTTTTTATTTATTCATGAACAAAATAAAAGTAAAATAAGAACTTTAACTAAATATGAAAAAGGCTTTTGAGATGAATAGTTTTGTAGATGAATGCCCGTTTTTAATAATAATAAAATAAATATAAATAATAAGGCTATATTAAAATTTTATTATATTTAATTATATATTATATTAATATAGTATTATAGTTAATTGTCTGTTTTAGGAGAATTACTTTTATTCATAATAATATAAAATTTCTACCTTCTGTTCCTATAGAAAGTTTTAGAGACAAAAAGTTCTGTTTTTCTTAAACTTTGAAAGGACAATAATAAAATGTAGATTAAAGAAAATTATTTGTCTGTCAATATCTCATTTGAGTTAGGAGTACACAATGAGTTGTAAATAGAGTCCAAAGCCGAGGACAAAACCAATAAAAGTTTCCAGCTGTACTTGTGTTTTATTAATATGTATACATATTAATAAATTTATTGTTTATTGCAATGTAGAAATAACAAAGACTTACCTATTCTATAGAATAGGTAAGTCTTTGTTATTTCTACATTGCAATAAACTGAAAAGACTAAGATTTCTTCATTTAAGGAATTAATTCTTTCAACTAGTTTCTAACAGGAAAAAAGTGATAAACTAGATAAATGACGACTACCTGGAGTCAGTTACATAAGAACTTATTGAAATAAAATATACCACTGAATGTCGCAAAAATAAAATAAAATTTTACAGAAAATACATGGAACAGATACAATGGAATATTTATAATAATATAAATTATATAATTAAAAAACGTTATTTTTTATGAAATGTATTAAAAATCACATTAAATTAATTTTTTGAAATTAAAAAGTAAAATTTAATTCAACTCTGATAAGGGGTCGTCCATAAACCACATGGACAATTTTTTTATCAATTTTTGACCCCCCCCCCTCCCATAACTCTCTACGTGGCCATTTTTAATGAGAAATTAATATTTTTGTCATAGGATATGAAAATTTTCTATGAAGAAGATTTTTCATTTTATGATAGTAAATAAATAGATATTTATTAAAAAATATTTACGATATTTTTAAAAATATCTTAAAGTTTTCTACTACTAACAATAATTTTTTTGGTTATCAAATCTTTTTAAAATTGAATAAATAATGGTGCAAAATATGAAAGTAGGATAAATAAAATATAAGGAATATTTTACTGGTGTCCATGTGGACATTTACTTCAATCCCCCTTCCCCTATCGTCGATTTTTGACGAACTCCCCCCCCCCCTCAAATATCCATGTTGTATATGGACGACCCCTTACAAGTTGTATGACATTTTCTGGTTAGAATTAATTTTTATATTTAATAACCAATTTTTCAAAAATACATTTTTTAACTTTTTCCCTGATATCTATAAAAAAAACTGAAAAAGGAGTTCAAATATAAAAATGATAATTTACAGAAGCAAAAATTTAATTTAAATATCTATTTTATCAATAAAATTATTTATACTGTTGCGAACTTTCTTCTATTATTATTTTCAAAAATTACAGTAAAATCATTAAAGAATTCAGTTATTTATAAGCAGATTCTTGGAAATTTTAATTTTTGTTTAAATTTTTAATTACTTGTTTATAAAAATTCAATCAGCTTAAAAAAATAATAAAACCGAAATATTTTAAAAATCTAATTTTTTGTAATTTTAAATAATATTTTTCTGAATTTCAGTTAAAAAAAATTAATTTAAATCTACTTGTAATTTATTAATTGATAAAAATTTGAATAATTATTAAATAAAAATTTCTTGAAAATTCAATATTTTTAAATTAGAGTTGTGCAAAATTCGAACCGAACCGAGTTTAGTTCGGTTTTGGGGCGCCAAAATGTCGAATTTTAGAATTCGACATTTTAGTGTACTAAAACCGAACACAACTCGGTTCGGTTCGAATTTTGTAGTAACTCGAATGTCGAATATTCGACATCCGAACTGGGCTAGTTTGAATGTCGGTTTTTCTACATTCGAACTGGGCTAGTTCGAATGTCGTATATTCGACATTCAACTAAGCTTACTCGAATGTCGAATTTTCGACATTCGAACTAGGCGAAAAAATTCGAACAGTTCGGTTCGAATTATTTTGCACAGCTCTATTTTAAATCTATAATAAAATTATCTACCACATTTAATTATTTTCTATTCATTGTCAAAAAATTTCAATTAGGTAGGTAATTTGATAATTTTTTAATAAAAAATTAAAGAATTTTTAAAAAATTGACTTAAAATTTATCAGAAATAACCGAAACTCAAAAAAAATTTATTTGAAACAACAGAATTTTGGTTGAATCAACCAAATAAATGCATTGCTATACATTTAACCAAATGTTTCTTTAATTTAACCAAATTTATTAATTGAATATTTTTATTTAAGTAATTAGATGAACCAAATACGTTATTGCATTTAACTACATTTGTTTCTTTCTTTAAGGGGACATTCCAGTTCAAAATGTGAAAAAAATCGATTTTTTTAAATTTTATTTTCGGATTTCTTATACACGGAGATGGAAGGAAATTAAAATTATCTTGATTTTTAACTTTTTTTATTAGTTAATTTATATAATTAATCCAAAAAAAGCTTTATTTAAATTTCTTTCTTAATACAAAACATGTACTTTGGTGTTAATAATAAAGAATTTCTACAAGAATTAATCGATTAAAATATTTAAAAATATTAATTTTATTAAAAATTGATAAAAAAAAAACCTGTCTTTTTTACGGTTTTTTGAAAGTAACACTGCTGTTATGCATTTTACACTAAAATCGTAAAGAGATGAATTAAAGTAAATATAATTTTCTGAATATTTCAGAATACATTTTATTTGTTGTTTTACATCAATTAAAATTTTCCGTGATTTCAATTTAAAAACCATTTGAAATTTAATTATTTCTAAAAATTTCTACCACTTGTAAATTAATTAGTATATTATATTATAATGTTAATTAGCTGTAGATTTTTATCAACACTTAAAGTTTTAATAGTTTAAAATTTGGAACAAGGAAAATTTGAATCAACTTAAGTTTGATTATATTTAGATTAATTTGGATTAATAATATAATGTTAAATTTAGTTCCTAACAAGATTTTTAAATTTCAATAAAATAGGTGAATTGGTGATTCCTGAATTTATGATTAGTTATAATAATATAATATAAATAATTTATAATTTATAATTAGATTATAATTTATGATTGCATAAAAAATAATATCTATATTATAACTGATAATTTTCTAAAAATTTGTATTTAATTAAATGATCTCTGAATGGAAAAGAATAATGAATAGGTATTGTAAAATTACGATCTGATTCGTGTTTAGCGTACTTTTTTTCAAGATACATAAAATTGTTCTGATAATTTTTTGTGCAGAAAATACTTAATCACGGTGCGCCTTAACTAAAATTAAATAAAAAGGTCTTACACCTAAAAAATTAGTAGAGTTTCTGAATTTACAATGTTCATAGATGAGAAAAATAAAAAAACTAAAATAATCTGTGAAGAGATTTTCAAATAAATCCACTTTGAACATTTTTGCGCACGAAGTACGTTATTTTGGAAAATATGGCATTGTTTATTTATATGAATAGAAAAGAAAAAATTATATAATCATAATTTTTAAGTGGTAATTCTATTAAACTTTTATTATTTTAACACTTTAGTACTAATAAAATATAAAAATGTAACATAATTTAATTATAATTACATCAATTTAAACATGTGAAGCATTATATCTACAAACAGCGCTGAAAAGGTGTTTAGGATAATCCGGGTGATTTTTTTATTTGGGAGAAAAATAACTAAATTTTCTATTTTTAAAATAATGTTTATTTTGTATTGCAAAATTAATCATTTTCAAATAATTAATTTCTATAAACCCTCGTTCGGTTGTATTTCAACTTTTTTGTTTTTATTTATTTAAATATTTATTTATATCAAATATGGAATTATTTTTCATAATTAATTATTTTAAATTACTCTCTAAATCTGAATTTGTAGTTTTCTACTAATGAAATAGTGCGAATTTGTTTACCAATTAAATAAGTAACTGATTTTTCCAATTTTTAGTAGTTTTTTACTAATTGCTAGTAGAAAGTTACTTATTCAATTAGTAGAACGTATTTTTTACTATTTCAAATTAGTAAATTTTTTACTAATAATTAGTTTAAAAAACTACTAAAAATTAGTTAAAACAGTTAGTAATTCAATTGGTCAACGAATTCGCACTATTTCATTAGTAGAAAACTACTAATTCAGATTTAGAGAGTAAATTAAAATAATTAATTATGAAAAATAATTGCATATTTGATATAAATAAATATTTAAATAAATGAAAACAAATAAGTTGAAATACAACCAAACGAGGGTTTATAGAAATTAATTATTTGAAAATGTTTAATTTTGCCATAAAAAATAAACATTGTTTAAAAAATAGAAAAATTTAGTTATTTCTCTCCCATATAAAAAATCTACATATGGAGTCCGTACATTTTGATTTCCTAAAGTCTTCCTGGAAAATGAATAATGTTGCTGCGAATCACCCGGATTATCTTAAACACTTTTTGAGCGCTGTTTGTAGATATAATGCTTCACGTGTTTAAATTGATGTAATTATAATTTAATTATGTTACAATTTTATATTTTATTAGTACTAAAATGTTAAAATAATAAAAGTTTAATAGAATTACCACTTAAAAATTATGATTATATAATTTTTTTCTTTCTATTCATATAAAAAACAATGCCATATTTTCCAAAATATCGTACTTCGTGCGCAAAAATGTTCAAAGTGGATTTATTTCAAAATCTTTCCACAGATTATTTTATTTTTTTGATTTTTCTCATCTGTGAACATTGTAAATTCAAAAACTCAACTAATTTTCTAGGTGTAAGACCTTTTTATTTAATTTTAGTTAAGGCGCACCGTGTTAACTTTCTGAATAAACTACTGTAAATAAAAATTATCAATTTTAAGTTAATTTGTTTAAATAATAAAATTTGTTTTTAATGTTTAAACTCTTTCTCTCTGTTTCTCAGGTCTGCAAAAAATCATGAATAATAATATTGATAATATAATAAAACTTTCCTGCAATTTTTAGCTATTTTTAAATACTTAGCTGTATAAAGTTTAAGGAACAGCCTGAGAGTACAAGTTTCTAGTTAGTATATATAAATGTATTTAAATAAAGGTGAAAAGCATAGGGATCTACGTCGGACGAAGTCTCAGATGTCGGAAGGAGGGAAAGCTTAAGTTTTACAGCATTATAATTATATAAATATAATTTATAAGGTAATTCATTTTAAGCTGAACCACTGAGCCATTTATGGTAAAAAGTTGAAAGTTGTTGCTATTACTGTTCAAAAATTGTTGTATAGGGTTGCCACAAAAATTAAATTTTGTTTTTCTCAGACTTTTTCCTGATTTCTAGACAAAATTTTCACAATTTTCCTAACCCCAAAGAATAATCTGATTCACTATAAAAATGATTAGATCTATTCATTTTTTTTAAGTATCGATACTCAAAAAAATGTTCCATTACATTTATTTACCAATTTGTTTAAAGCGGGCGGCTAACTTCTTACTGACTTTTTAAAATAAAATTAGCAATTTTAAAAATAATAGAATTTAAAAAATTTCTAATTTAAATTTGTGTTGAAAACACTAAAAAAAATTCAATTTTGGAGAAAATACAAATAATTGCAGAAATTCAATTATTTAAAAAAAAGAAAATTCTTCTTATAAAATTTAACTATGTTCAAAATTTGAAAAAAATTCTCGTAAAAAATCACAATTATCTTTATGAATAACAAAATTCTTCTCCAAAGTTCAATTATTTTCATAAATGTAAAAAAAAATTCTTGTTCTAATTTCAATTATTTTCAAAAATTTTTCTAATTTCAATTATTTTTAATATATACTTTTTTAATAAAACTTAGGTATTTTTAAAAGGAATTCAATTATTTAAAAAAAATGTAATAAAATTGTATGCAAACATTTAATTATTTTCATAAATAATAAAAATTTCACAGGAATTCAATTATTTTCATAAAAAATAATTTTAAATTCTAGAAAATAATAATTGAATTAAATGATGAAAATAATTTTGATAAATTTACAGTAACAATATTCTTATATAACATAAAATAATGATTTTATTACTTGGTCATCTTTAATTATTATAAAACATGAAGAAATTGATCAAACCGAGTCTTCGACTCGGAGCAATCGATATCTTCATGTTTTATAACAATACTTTTATAAGTTGTTTAATTTAAAAAAGGTTTGAATTTGAAATTTTTGAATGTCTTAATTCCTGTGGAAAATCCTGTTCCAAAAAAAAGATTAAAAATAGGAATTGTGCAAATATTTTTCTTCTTTTTCTAAAACAAAATAAATAAATTTTCTATTTTTTTAATCACAGCAGTTTAACAATTTTCTATTTTTGTTTAGAAGTGAAGAACAAAAATCTGCAAAATTTCAATTTGATAAAACATAATATTTAACAAAATTTTAGTCTTTTAATGAAAAGAAGTGAAAAAAATTCTGATGATTTCTATTTGTCATTAAAATTTTGAATTATTATAAAATAAAAATAATTATAACAATTATTATCTAAAACTTTAACTGAAATTAATTTTTGAATCAAATTTTATTAAAAAATTCTACGAGAATTAAATTATTTAAATACAAAAATAGATAATTTATTTAATACTTGAATTTTTTTAAAATTGAATTCTTGTACATTTTTATTAACAAATTTTCATATAATTGAATTCTTTTCGACGAATTTTAATAAAATTATTAAGAATAATTACATTTTTCGAGGAATTCGATTAAAATTGTATTAAAAATAATTGAAATTCTGCAATGAGTTTGATTATTATTTATGAAACTAATTGAATTATTGCGAACAATTTTATAAAGAAATTATAAAAAATTGATTTTTTTTGAAAAAATTTATAGAAATTCTATTTTTAATAATTGAATATTCGTGTTTTCATTATTTTAGAAAATAATTGAATATTCGTGTTTTTAAAATTGTTTTTAAATAAACGAATTCTTTTGGGAAATTTTACTAAAATAGTAGAATATTAAAAATAATTGAATTAAGTAAATTTTTTGAAAATAATTGATATTTTGTCATGAATTCTATTAAAGTTTTTGAAAATAATTGAATTTTATTACTTTTGAAAATAATTGAATTCTTGTGACGAATACTATTATTTATAAAAATAATTGAATTTTGTCGAAGAATTTTGCTATTCATTTGTTGACAACTTTTTTTATATTTTTTAAAAATAATTGAATTTATGCGAAGAATTTTATTAATTTTGAAAATATTTGAATTCTTGCGATGAATATTGTTATTTATGAAAATGATTGAATTTTGCAATGTATTTTATTAAAATTCCGGAAAATAATTGAATTTCGGCGAAGAATTTTGCATATTTATAAAGATAACTTAAATGTTGACGAGAATTTTTATTCAATTTTTGAAAATAATTGAATTTCTTGAAAGAATTTTAATATTTATTAAGGTACTACTACACTTTAGAATTTAAAAAAATTTTATTTTTTTTATTGTATTTTTTAACTCCTTATGGCTTCAGAAAACACCTCCTAAAGTATTTATAACCAATTGTAAAAAATAAAAGTAAATTTTTCAAAAAATATTCAATTAATGTAAAAAGTCATTGACAAATTAAGTAAGTCTTTAAGGGGATGGTGGGGTCCAGCTTTTCGTTACGACCAGTAGAAACATTGGTGCTAATGTATGTAACAGTGTCTGAAATAAAAAATGGTGGGGTTTCAATTTGCAAAAGAATTTTAGGTAATTTATGGATGGCCTCTAACGATACATATAAGTTTAAACGCGTTTTTCTCAAAATAACGTTTTCTCAAATTGCGGACAGTTTTATCTCTGAATTTACTGAACCGATTTTAATAAATGATAACTCGTTTTGTTTGTTAGCATGTCCTGTGTGACAATTTACCAGTAAAGTGTCAAACAATTTTTAAAAAACATTTTTGCAGACTAGAAAAATACTGAAAAACATAGTGTATTTTGACAAAAATTATTGAAACATCTGCTATTTTTTTATTTTAGTCGATTTTTCATTATTGGTGGTAGATTTCTATGCAGATTATGATATTAAATAAAAATTAAAAACAAACCATTATTTTTATTCTTCAAATATGTACTAATATAGGCAAAAAAGTTTTTTAAATATTTATAATAAAAGACCTAAGAAAATTTTTTTTTAAATTTGGTCTTTTAAGAGCCTTCTAAAGTGTAGTAGTACCTTAAGATAGTTGAATTCTTTTAAAGAATTGCGTTGAAATTTTCAAAATTGAAATTAAAATTTAAAAAAAATACTTCATTAATTGATTTATAAAGTAATAACTTTATTGCAGTTATTTCAAGAATTAAGTTATTTAAAATAAATTATTGTCAGAAATAGAAAAAATTGAAGGTTTTTTTCAGAATTCGTGGTAATTTCATAGTTTATAAGGCAAACAAAGAGACAAAAAAATTCAGAATTTTTTTATAAATTCTAAAGATTTAATTTTTTCAGTACATTTAATAAAAATCCCTGCTTAAAAGTTATGCAATTTATATTTCTTTTAATATTTTTTTTTAATAAATTTTAGATATTTGAAATCGTAAAATACCATAGAATCTAAATTTTTATATTGCAAAGTTAAATTAGTTGAAATGTAGAAGTTTTAAGCCCATAAAAATCTTGTTTAAAAGTCTAGTCATCACAACATCACAATAGATTCGGAAATCTATTGTTAGAAAAAGGGGATTATCGAATTGGCTTTTACAATGGTTTGACAGTCATACAAATTTCCATGATTCTTGTTCTTTTCTCATTCTTTTAAACTGCAAAAGTAAAAAATACTGCCAAAAAAATCAGAAATTATGATTATTTTCCTGCTGTTTTGTCATTATTTTTTTAAAGTGGATCCCTAGGAATTATAAAAAAATTTTAGAAAACAGCATATAATTTTCAGGCGTGTAAAGAGGAAAACTCTATAAAACAAATTTTTATTACTTATTATAACTTATAAATATCAAGTTAGTATTAGTTTCTAATATTTACAACTTTTATATTTTTATATTCTTTTTTTTCTAATAAAGGGTAAATTTTGTAAACCCGTTTATATGAAATAAATAAATAAACAGTTAATAAATAATACCTTTAAAAATACTGAGTCTTTAGTTATAAAATGAAGGTTATAAATTTTGTTTTTACTTGAAATTATTAGCAGAAAAAAAATTCAACATTGATATCTGTTTAATTTAATTAACTCTACAAAAGTTTCAGTTTAACACATTTAAAAGTTAGTTTCTTAAATAATATGACCAAAACCGCTTTTACATGAAATTTATTAGTAAAATATAACAAATATAAAAACATGGGTTATTAATTGAAATAAAATAGAATTTTACTAATTCAGGTTTAGATAGTAATCCTCCTTTTTTTCTTCAGTTTGTACTACTTTTTGTTATAAACAAATTGTAAAAACTATAACTATATAAAGAAACTAAAACATTTGGAAGCAATGTGTCACTGTCAGAAATGTAAACATCATTATGGCGCTTCTACAACTCTACTACAACAAAGCATAATGGAAGGTTCACAATTGTAAATTTAAGGTCAAGGGTGCATTTACACCTCTGTGTAGAAATTAAGGTACGGTCACACGACTTTTGAAAAAACTATTCTTATCTTTCTCTCTCGTATGACAGAGACTCATGTTCTTACTTTTTCTCAAAACGGAAAATGTAGAGTGAGACAAACTTATATCTCTGTCATAGAAGAATGAAAGACAAATTTACGGCCGATTTCTTTTTGGAGGGTTTTTATTAGGTACGTTTTCGTTGCCTGCACTTCTTACACTTTAACACCTAACCTGCACTATGCTGTTCTCTTTGCCGGATGTGACGTAATTTTACCATACATTTCGCTACACTTTCTGCACCTACTCTTAAGGTGGTGTAAAAGTTACACTTAGTGCAGGCAACGAAAACATACCTATTAAATACATATTGAAGTTTAGAAAAAAAATTTTTATATAAAATTTTGTAACAAAATGGCGGCGATAAATTTCATAGTAAAAATCGACTACTTTTTTACGGCCGGAAAGGTTTCTTGAAAAGTTTAAAGGTACCGTCCCATGACGGCGTAAAAGCGTCGGCGTAAAGCAGAAATCGTGCGATAGAAAGAGATGAACAGATATCACGTTCTCACTCACTCACATGGTTTACGCTTTACGCCGACGCTTTTACGCCATCATGGGACGGTACCTTCAGTCCTGAAACAGAAAACAAAAAAATTTTATAATCTACATAATATAAACTTGAAAAGTACATAGGATTTTTTTGATTGGATGTAAACTTTACTTTTTATAAACAATTTACTTTTTATTTTTTGACGAAAAATTGATTATTTTACTAAAAAAAGAGCACCATTTTTACAAAAATTGATATAAAAAAAACTCCTATGTACTTCTCAAGTTTATATTATATAGATTATAAAATTTCTTTGTTTTCCGTTCCAGGACTTAAACTTTTCAAGAAACCTTTCCGGCCGTTTTGTTAAAGAAAAAAATAGTCGATTTTTACTATGTAATTTATCGCCGCCATTTTGTTATAAAGTTTTTAATAAAAATTTTTTTTCTACTCTTCAATAAGTATTTAATAAACACTCCAAAAAGAAATCCTATTCTAGTTTCCATTTTTTCAAAATAAATCATCAAAGATATAGGTCTCTTTTTCTGACTCTAGAGTAGTGTTACCCCTTAAAAGAATTGCATTTTTGGGAAGGATTTTGTTATTTATGAAAAAATAATTGAATTCTTTCCAAGAACTTTATATTTGAAGGTTTTGAAAATAATTGAATTTCTGCGAAGAATTTTATGAAATTTTTTAAAATAATTGAATTCCTGCTAAAAATTTTGTTATTTTTAAAAATAATTGAATCTCTGGGAAGAATTTTGTTACTTATAATGATATTTGAATTCTTGCCGTTAATATTGTATTACATTTTTCAATAATAACTAAATATCTGCGAAGAATTTGATGAAGTGTTTGGAAATAATTGAATTATGTTAAAAAAATTTAATTTTTTAAAATAATTGAATTTTTGCAAAGAATTTTGATATTTATAATAATAATTGAATTTTTGATAAGAATTGTATTACAATTTTTAAAAATAATTGAATTTTTTCGAAAAAATGTATAAAAAAAATTTTTAAATAAATTAATTACTACTAAAAATTGTATTCTTTATGAAAATAATAATTGAATCCTTACCGTCAACCGGAGCTATTTTGTGCATCAAATACTTTTTTTTTACTCAAAGATTTATTAAAATTCAGAAATAAAAGAATAAAGAAAATCAACTTTTGATATATGTTGTGGACATCCTTTTGAAGGTTTCCTATAAATTTGGTAAAGAAAAAAAATTTTTTGTCTTAGTTGTTGTCATTGAAAGTCGTGCATACAATAGTTCCCGGGATGGGGCTATTTTGTGCATCGAACTTTATTGTCTTTCTATAATGTTGCGTAAACATTTTTTTAATCGTTTCTGCCTCATTATAAATCTTTTGTTTATATATTTGAGAGTAAATTAAAAAAAGAATGACCTAGTACAAATTTTTTTTTAATTTAATTTCTGCGAAGAATTTTATTACTTTTGAAATTGAATTCTTATGAAGAATTTCGTTTTTTATAAAGATAATTGAATTCTTGTGAAGAACTTTATTACAAATTTTGAAAATAGAATTTTTACGAAGAATTTTAGGATAAATTTTGAAAATAATTTAATTCTTTGAAGAACTTTTATTAAAATATTTGAAAATAATTGAATTTCTGCGAAGATTTTTTTTAGTTTTGAAAATAATTGAATTTAAGTGAAGAATTTTGTTATTTATGAAGATAATTGCGTTAAAACTTTTGAAATAATTAAATAATATTAAAAAATTCATTCTTGTCAGAAATAGAGAAAAATTGAAATTTTTGTATTAGAGAATTTATGTGGACTATTGTGGACCCAGCGTATATTGCTAATATGCGCAAAAGAATAAAATTCGTAAAGAGCGCAGTTGTTAAACTCAAACCCAACCCCACTTTCTTAAGACACCCCCACTACTATCTGTATTCTTGCTTCTCGAGTTCGACCGAAGCCGCCAACCTGAAATCATCTCACTTTCAGAAGCCATGATTACCATGACGCTATCAACATGTGCTCCGAGTTGAAAAGTTTCTTTTATGTGTGTGTACCGTTTTCATCAAGAAATTGTGCAAAGGAAACATGAAACAATAAAGTGAATAAAAAAGTTAAGTATCACTAAAGCAATATGCATTTAAGAAAGTTTATGCATCCCAGAAACAAGTATAAAGAGGAGCCTAATTTTAAAGAATTGGCTCTCTTGTATCCAGAATTTCGGAAGGTTGCTATGACGGTGAGTTTTTCAAATTCTTAATTCTTTTCACACTAAACCTCCAAAACTTTGAAGTTTATTCAATTTTATAAACTGTAAGAGCTTTTGAAAACTTTTTCTGTTATTATTTCTCTCATAACTGAACATTATGAGAGACATAAACTTTTCGTACATTTTGGTTTCGAGGGAAATCAAAAGAAAAAAGATGTAATTATGAGAAAATTTTCAAAGAATTTCTTGTTTCTTTTCTGCAAACTTTTCCAAGTTATCAAATATTTTGTTTACTTACATAATTGTCACTTTTCAATAACTTGAAAAATGTAGTTTTGTTAAAAAAACAAGTTTAACTTTTTTAAAACTTTTAAATTTGAAAGTTTTAGTTAAAATTTAAAACACTGAGTTAAACAAATTTTTTATGCCATTGAAAATATGTTCAATTTTTTTTTAAATGCAATTCATAACTTAACATTTTTAATCACAAACATCTTAATTTCAAATTCGATCATTTGAAACTTTAAGAAAAATTATGAATTTTTTTATTGCGTTTACCCTATTTTAGGAACAATTTACTAAACTCTGATAAACTATTTTTAAATAATATATGATTTTTATGAAGTTTATATATTTTATGATTAAAAATAATGTTTACAAGAAAGTTTCAAAAATAATTTTTTTTTCGAAAAAAATGTAATTTCAATAAAAATTTAAAACTTGAATTAAACCATTTCAAACTTTATAAATTATTTTTTTCAAACGAAATTATAATAAAAATTTAATTTTAAATTAAAAAATAGATAAATTTCGTTAATTTAAATTTTTAGAACTTTAGGGACTTTATACTTTTTTCGACTTATTTTCAACAATTGCGACTTTCTCGACATTTCTTCCAAAATATTCCAACAAAATACCACATTTTTAATATAAATTGCAAATTATTTTAATTTTTCCATTTTGAAAAATAACCATAGACAAATCTTTCAAAAATTATTTTTGAATAATTTTTCGAATTAAATTTTCAAAATATACAATTAAAGAGATTTGGAATAATTGAAATTTTGTAAAATTTAATTCAAAATAATTGATTTTCTTCAAATATTATTATAATTTTTGAAAATCAATTTTTGAAGAAATTTAATTGCAAATTTTGTGAAAATTGAATTTAAAAAAAAATTTAATAGAAAATCTTCAAGTGTTTTATGAAAACGAAAATTTATAAAAACTATCTTCTAAAAAATAATATTAAAATTTTGTTTAAAAAGGTAGATATTATAAATTTTTAAAATTCAATTATTTTTAATATTTTCAAAAATTCAAAAATATAATTCCGAAAATTCAAACAAAAAGGTACAAAAAATACCAACATTAAAATTTTTCAGAATTATTTTTAACATTTTGGAGAAAACAATTATTGTGAAAATTTTCAATTAAAATTCTTTAAAAAATTAGTTTTTTTTAAATAAACAAAAATTCTTTTAAGAAATTCAATTATTTTCGAAAAATTACATTAGAATATTTTTAAAAAACTAATTCTTTGAATTGTTTTATCATAATTTTTTAAGATTTGCTTATCTTCGAACAAAGTAAATTAAATTTTTTAAAATTTTACTTCTTTAGCTATTAAAAATTGTTATTTTTAAAGTGAACTTTACTATTTTTAAAGTAAATTTTTCTAATTTTTTTTTATAGAAAATTATCTTTGAAAATATGTAAATTTAAAAATAAAAATTAATAATGAAAAAAAAAAATTTTTAATTCTTTTAAAAATGATATTGAAATATTATTGAAAAAAGTAATGCTTAGAATTTTTCAGTCTAACTTATTAAACATTTTTGATTTCTGTTTTCAAAAGGTTTTTTTTTCTTTTTTTAAAAAAAATACCATTTTTTTGGTCTGAAAATAAAGCTTTGGATGTATATTTTGAACAAAGGGAATGAAAAAAAGACGTTTTTTTCTCTAAATTTAAATTATTTAAAAATAATTTAAATTAATGGTCAAATGTTAATCGTTGATTCAATTATTAAAATTTAATAATCAAATAACTAAAACTTTTGCTCACTAATTTAATTAGTGAAATTTGACTATTTTCGTAGTTATTTATTTACTAATTATTAGTTATTTTTTAATGATTGATGAAGCAAAAAGTCAGCCTAAGTTTTACTAACAGTTATTTTTAACCCTCTGCTGATGCTAACTTATCCCCACTCTATCGCCAAAGCACGTAACTCCCATAGTCCCCACCAGACGTCCAGAATGACGATTTTTGACGATAACGGTCGTTAGCATCAGCAGAGAGTTAACTAATTTAGATTACTTTATTTTAATTTACATACTTTTTTCTTAGATATTTTATTATTAAATATATAGAAATTAATAAAAATATTTCGAAAAACATATAATAATTCATATGAGGTTTTCTGGATGCAAAATGTGATAAATATTAAAATGGTTAATTAAAAACTACTTTTCTCTCTTTAAAATTTTTAAACTTTTCTCCCTGTACATTTTTAAATAAAATTTTATAATACTTGGTGTTTAAGGTAATCACTAAAGTACTTTTTACAAGTAATTTTTATTTGAAGAAGATTTCCCCTGGAAAACCTAAGGGACAAGGGTCCAGAAATATTGTATTTTATATGGCCCTACATTATATTTTATTACATTAGGCTTGCTTTTCAGAAACTTAATGTTTCAACTCCGCCTTTTTATATAATATGCAGGTTGATTTTTATGTTCCGGACCTCCCAAAATATATTGGAAGTCATTAAGTTTAACAAAATGTCACATAATTTTTTTCTAAAACGCTTTCATTTCAAGATAATTTAGGAGTCCAGAACATAAAAATCATCCTGTATTATGCATATTGAAAAGTAATTATGTAATAAAATCTTTATCTCCGAATCTGCATAAAAAAGTGTTTATTTTTTATAAAAAGACCACTCGGAGATATGTAATGATGGTGTTAAAATTTGTGGATGTTAATGATGACATGCTTTCCATCATTAATGAAATTTATTAACAAACTAACATCTTGACTTAATTCGTCAATTAGCATTGCTACTATAGTAATTTTATTAGATAATATTATATTTTTAGTGTTATCATTTACTCCTCCTGTCAAACGATTAAATTTTTCTATATTTAGTATGTTGTATACTATGTATAGCGACAAATATATGCCAAACTTCATGGTAAAGTTGGGCTTCTCCTAATTTTCTGCGAACATATTGTTGTATCCGCTAGCGGTGTAAATGTAATGGTCGTCATGTTAGGGATAAAGCTGGTGATTAACAGCAGGATTTTATTTATAAAATCCATTTCTTCTCTGTGACGTGTGTTAACAAATTTATGTTTGATGGCTTTCATCATGAAATAAATATTTTTCAGCAAGCCATTTTTTTTTTACTAATTTATATTTCAACAGTTTTAAATGTTTGAAAACACTAAAAATTAGTGCAAATCTTTACACTAATCACCATTTTAATTTCTTCATCTTTTAAAAGCATAAATAGTAAAAATTTATTTTGCTTTGAATATTCAGTACAAAGTGACAAAACATCAGTGTCTCGAACAATTGTTTCATCTTCATTTAAAACAAGCTGTACAAATTAATTTAATAGTGTACAATTGTTATATTTACTTAATAATTAAAAATTTTTTTAGAAATATTTACAGTAAAATCTATTAACCCCTTAATTGCTGATAGCAAAGACTTTATCCGTCAAATATTTGCCATTGTACTCCAGACATTAACTCATGAAACTTCAAACAGTTTCAAGAATTTATTGTCCCTAATTTTAATGATGTCAGATCATAAGTCCTTTCTAATTTTTCAACAACGAAAAATAGTTTCAATACTATTGAAGGAAATGCGACAAATTCTTTCAACACTGACATCACATTAATAAGAAATTAGGCTCAAAAACGCAATTTTCTTTTGTGACGTTTAATTCCTTTTATGTATAATTCACAACATTCAAAAAACATTCATTGAAAAAAAAAATTATCCAGTTAATAGACATTTTGTGAAATTCAACTGAAAATAATTAAATTTGTAAAAGAATTTCATTAAAAACTTTTTAACAAATCGAATTTTCGCAAAGTTTTTTTAAAAATTCTGAAAAATAAGATTTTTGAAATTTTTCAATTTTATTATTTCAAGATAAATAAATTTTTATAAACAAATAATTGAAAATTTTTGAACTTATTAAGTAAATAATTAATTATTACTGCTTATTATTTTCAAAAATTTTAATAAAATTCTTCACAAGAATTCAATTATTTTAAAAAATAATAACATTCTTTGGAAGGATTCAATTACTTTTATAAATAGTAAAATTCTTTGCAGAAATTCAATTATTGTCAATACAATTTTAATTAAATTGAATAATCAAATTTTCAATTATAATTATGAACAGACAAGATTATTTTTAAATAATTTTGATAATACATTTTCGAAACATACAATTACAATTGAAAATTTGCTTGAGTAATTGAAATTTTGCAAAATTCAATAGAAAATAATTAATTTTTTTCAAGTATTTTATTACAATTTTAAAAAATCTACTTTTGAAGAATTTTTATTGCAAATTTTGAAAATAATTAAATTTTCAAAAATTTTCCAATGAAAAATCTTCAAGTGTAGATTTAAAACTAAAAATTAACTTTTAAAAAATATAGGTATTAAAATATTTTTGAAAAAAGTAACTTTTAGAATTTTTGTATTCTAATTTTTAAAATTCAATTATTTTCAATTACATATTTCCGAAAATTTAAATACATATAAAAAAATAATAGTATTAAAACTTTTCAGAATTATTTTTAACATTTTGCAGAAAAAAATCTTGCTGTATATTTTTAGCTTTCAAAATTGTTCTCATCTTTTTTTCTCTTTTTTCCCACACAAAAAACACATGCTCAAATAATTTAAATGGACCCTACAAAATTTTCCCTTAAAAATTCTTTTACACGAAATTTTTATTGCTTCCAGATTGTGCCGTGAAAACATACTTTACATTTCATGCTTACTTTTTACACACTTAACAGAACAGTTAACTTTAACATATGGCAAAAAAACACATGGGGTTTCCAAAAATTAAAGGAAACCATAAATTTTAACAGAACCAATAGCCAGATACTTGAAAATAGCCTTTTAAGGTCAGTAAGAAGTAAAAAAGCAGTAAAAAACTATTGTATTTAAATATTGGAATTCTTGAAGAATTTTTAAAAAATTATTCAAAATAATTAATTTGGAGATGAAGTTTAATGAAATATTTTATTAAATAAAAAAATAATTAAAAATAATTGAATGCTGAAAGGGTTACAGTTGTAATTTTTAGAAATTATTAATTTTCAGAAGGTTTAAAATTAAAATTTTTTTAATTTTGTTTTCCGTGGAAAAACAAATGAGAAGTATTTAAATATTTATTTAACAAAATTTCAAGTCTTGAATAATTGAATTTAGAAATCAGTGAAAGGTGTTAGGGAAATGCAAAATCAATTTTTTGTGACTACACTGGATTAAATAAACGAATTTTTCTATTTTTAATCTCAAATATTTTAATGACCATATATGAGAAAATATTGTTTTTTTTAAAAAAGAAGGGGTATATTTACAAAATAAACCTAAAAAGAAAAAATTATATTTAATGAAGGGGAAGAAATTAACCTAAGTGTTACTTAAAATTCAATCAGCAAACATGTACGCCCTTGATTATATTTTGCAATAAATTTAATAACACTTTTATTTACATGTTGTCTAACGGTCAGGGAAGTCAAGGAAAAGTCAGGGAATTTCTTTGGTCAGGGAAAAGTCAGAGAATGTCAGAGAATTTCATTGAAAGTCAGGGAAATTTCTAAAAATTTATACAAAAATTAAAATTTTTTGTGAACAAAAAATTTTTTTAACCTAACAAAATTTAGAAGATTTTTATCACCGTTTTTTCTATCATTAGATATTAATTTATTGTTAAATATGTCAGTTACCATATTTTTGTCTCAAGAAAGCAAAAATAAAATTAGTAAAAGGTCAGGAAAAAAGTCATGGAAAAGTCAGGGAATTTTTTTCTTAATCCTTGTTAGACACCCTGATTTAAGTTAAGTGTCATTCATTTTCTCAGCTTTTTAGTTTTCGTAATTTTTAAAAATTGTCTTTTTTAGTAAATTTTTTATGTCCAAGCTGGTTAGTAGACCAGATCTGTTAACACAAGAACAACATCAGTTTCACATACCATACATTATGAATTTTCTTTGTTAAAGATGTTTAAGTTATGTATTCTTCTAAATATTATGAATTCTGAATTACCTTCAATTTTTTTAAAACATTTTTGTAGTAATGGCCTTATATTTTTAGAAGGTCTGAAACTAGACCATTTATTCAAAATGGTATATATTTACCAATGTTTGATGGTTGAAGTGAAAAATATAGGTTTAAAAGATATGAATTTCATTTTCTACACTTTTGAAGCTGCAACAGGGTGGCCGCTGGTCCGGGAAACTGGGAAATGACAGTGAATTTTGATCTTGACCGGGATTTTTGAATTTTTTTTTTTAAAACACACATTACTTTGTGAGAAAAAATAGAAATATTTATTTTAAGACTTAGGTATTAACTATATTTTATTAAAAAAGATTGAATGATCTTCTATAAAATCTATTTATATTTTGTCATAGAATTTTATAAAAAGTACTATAAAAATATTCAATTTCTAGAATTTATAAGAAAATTATGAATTTTGTTGTCCAACGTAACAGACTTGGAAAAAGAAAATATTAAATTTAATTTTAAATTCTTTCTATTTCTAACAATAATTAAACAAAATATAATTTTAATTAAATTTGTCAAAAAAATTTCAAAGAGAAAAAATTTCACATCCTATAAAATAGTGAAAAATAGATCAATTTAAAAATTTTTTTTGCAATAATATTATAACAAAACAAATAAGAATTATTAAAAATTTGAACTAATTAGGACAAAAGTGATACGAAATTTATAAGAATTAATTTTTGAATAATAAATAAAGTAAATAAAAATAAATAAAATTTCTTTTCTTAGAAAATAAATTTTAAAAAATCGTATTTTTCATTAATATTAATTAGTTTTTTTACAATTATTCATAAGCCATGGTTGCCACACAACCTGGAAAACCCGGAAAACCTGGAAATAGCATGGAAATTGAAAAAGAGTATGGAAAACCTGGAAATAGTATGGAATTTGAATGAATTTCTGGAATTTTTTTTGGATTAATGAAAGATATTAAGAAAAATTTCATTCAACATGTTATTTTTTTTTTAAATGTTAACATGCAATTTTCCTTTTCCATGTTATCTTCTCGTTAAATTAATTTAATTTTTCTTTTTAATTATTGATTAAACTGTGGAAAATGTTAAGATTGTTCTAAAAAAAGGATTTTATGTCTTTATTAGTATTACGATTGTCAAAATTTTTTGTTACTAGTTGCTTTTTTGTTCAAGATTTTGAACAAAGTTTAAAGATGAAAATTATTTAATTTAGACATGATTATGGCTGATTCTTCTGAAAGTGACATTTTCTATATCTCGATTAATTTTATAAAATCTACTCTCTAATAATATTATTAACCATTTTCATAGTAAAAATTTAGTATTTACTTATCATTAAAAAAATTAAACAAATTTTATTTAACTGAATTTATGAAACAGTTAAGGGGAGACCCCACCTTAATTTTGACCCCTTTAAAATAAAATTATTAAAGGAGGTAATATTTTTTTTCTTGCATCATTTTTAACCTGAAAACATATAAGATGGTCAAAAATATTTAATTTTAATTTTTGAAGAGGTTAGAATTTTTTTCTTCTGACTTATTGCATATTATTGCAAATCCATGCGAGAAGTTGTTTAGAATGGTAAAATATGCATGGAAAAAAATTTTCGTTAAAAAATATTAAAAACTGTAAGAGAAGATCGATTTTTAATATTCAAATCTTTAAATTTTGCCAAAATTTCGAAAGCCTTAAATCTTTAATTTTTTTCCAAAATGTGCATATTTACGTAATTTGATGCTATTATTCAAAAAACATTGTTAAAATTTATATTTAGCTCATTTTCGTGGTAAATTCCATAAAAATCATAGTCCGGTATATAAAAAATCATAGTCATGGTATACTTTATATATACCGAAATAAATGCAAAAAGCTATGATTTTTATAGTTTTTACCATGAAAATGAGCTAATCGTCAATTTTAACGATGTTTTTTTGACCCAGAGCATCAAATTGGAAAAAAATAAAGGTTCAGGACTTCCGAAATTTCGTCAAAATTTAAAGATTTGAATATTAAAAATCGATCTTCTCTTACATTTTTTAATATTTTTTAACGAAATTTTTTTTCCATGCAAAGTTTACCATTCTAAACAACTTCTCGCATGGATTTGCAATAATATGCAATAGGTCAGAAGAAAAAAATTCTAACCTCTTCAAAAATTAAAATTAAATATTTTTGACCATCTTATATGTTTTCAGGTTAAAAATGATGCAAGAAAAAAAATATTACCTCGTTTAATAATTTTATTTTAAAGGGGTCAAAATTAAGGTGGGGTCTCCCCTTAAAATAATGTCATCTCCAAAGTCTTTTTAACATGTCTCCAATAGGACTTCTATAAGAAAACTAAATTCACAATGATTAATAAAATGTTTTTATACATTAAAAATATTTTTAAAAAATTAGAATGCACATTAAAATAAAGTTAAAGGTCTGATGTTTAATTTTTCTATATATATTATATATAAAAAGGAGGAATATTATTGCTTTCATAAATATTCAAATTTTACATATTGGCCCGAGTAAAATTCAAAGAAGAAAAACTTTAATATTTTCAAATTAATTTTGCGCAACTTAAATTCTTACTCTTGAGTATGAAATAAAGTAGTTTGAATAGAAAAAACCATAAAAAAATAAATTGAAAAATCGAATATCAAAAGTATTACTTTTAGAAAAATAAACATGCCTGTGATTTTAACTGTTTAAGAAAACATTAATTTATAACTATATAATAATGAATATTGTTAACACTGTTTTGTAAAATACTTGTTTTTCATCACAAATAATTCTTAAATTTTAACCTGGAATTTTTAATATTTTTAACCTGGAAAACCTGGAAAAAGCCTGGAATTTTAAAATCTAGATTTTGTGGCAACCATGTAAGCAAATTTTTCTATATTTAGAATGTTAAATTAATATTACTAATACTATTATAGATTGAATTTTAAAAAATTTCAAATTGAAGTTTTAGAAAAGTTGAATTTTAAAAGATTTTAATTAAAAATTCTGAATAAGTTAGTTTTTAAAAATATTTTTATTCACATTTTTTCAAATTAGTTATGCTTTTAAATATGTAATATTTAATTGAAAAATTTTCAATGCAAAATTTCATGAAATTGTCTTGTAAACAAGTGGATTTTAGAAATATTTTAGTTATTTCTAGAATATAATTAAATTGAAATTTTGAAAATAATTTTTAATAAGTTACAGTAGCAATTCTTAAAAATTATTCAAATTTAAAGGATTTGAAATTTGAATTTTTTTTTGACATTTGAATACCTACTATATGGAAAAATAATGGATAATAATTAAATATTTATTTCAAAAAATCTATTTAAGTTCAAAATTAGTTTTAGGATTTGGGAAAAAGTCAAAGTTTTGTCTAAAAAGCAGGAAATTCTTTCAATCTTTCATGGAATAATTTATTTTCAGAATTATTATTTATGACCGGGAAAAATAATTTATGACCAGGAATGGACCGGGAAATGACCGTGAATTTTTTTTTTTACAAAAAAAGTGGCCACCTTGTGCAATATTAACTGAATGCGAGAATATAAAAAGAGCCTATTGTGGACACAGCCTTAAGGTTTTTTAAAATAATTTATTATTCACGATAAAGCATATTTTATTACAAAGAATGCACCACAGAGTCTAATAAAAAAACATTAATCATTTTAAAATAATTAATAAAATTGCAGATAAAAAAAAAATTTCTACTTCTATAAGTCAAAAATGTTTCCACTAATTTGTGGTTTGCAAGTATTAAAAAACTTTTAAGTAAAATTTATCTAATTTAATAGTTTATTAATTTTGGCAATCATTTATTGTAGTAAAGCATTTAAAATTAATTTGAATTTAAAATAGTTAAATTAAAATAAAATCAATAATTCTAGAATATGGAAATGGCAATTTTCCAGTCTATAGTCAAGATTCTTTTATGTAACAAATATATGGTTAAAATTATTAAATTAAGTAAAGAATTGATTGTTATTATCTAATAGTTATGTTCTGACTCTAAAAGTAACCAAATATGGTAAAAATAAATCTGCCAACCAGCGGAGGCTACAGTGCACAGGTCGCTTGGAATAACTTAGTATCCAGCTGTGAAGATCTGAAAAGTTGATCCTAGAATAAAACTGCATAAGTATTCATTTTTGGGGTGGCTTAGTAAGCTATCAGAATGGCGGATTAAAAAGTGTGCCGATGCTAACTGGCATGGAGTCACAGAAAATAACTATAAAAGAATTCGTAATTATAATATTTTCGGTTAATATAAAATTTGATTTTTTTAGCTTCAAAGACTATTGACTAAAAATAGAAAATTGGAAATGCTTTTTTCTATACTCTAGATGTAATTAATAAAATTATGCAATTTTTCTATTAGAGACTGTTAGAATGCTTTACTTACAATAAGTGAACTGTTTTTGTTAATAAAAATGTGTTTACTAAAAAAAAATAAAATAAAATTACCATGCAAATATATAAATTGTATTTTTAACTAAAAAAAATAAAATTACCATGCAATTATATAAATTGAACTTTGAGCTAAAACATTGTATTGTTAACTAAAAAAAAACTAAAACTACCTACCATGCAAATATATAAATTGTATTTTTAACTAAAAAATTGTATTGTTAACTAAAAAAAATTTAAAAAAATAAAATTACCATGCAAATATATAAATTGTATTTTTAAATATTACATCTTCAAACAATTAATTTTTTCTGCAATAAACTTCTTATCTTCTTATAACATTTTAATGTTAATTCAAAACTAATAGAAGAAATGTTTAATGTTTTGCGCTTATAATTTTTAACTAAAATATGAAGTTTAAAAAGTTGAAAATGAAATACATTTCAAGAATTATTTTTGTCAACAACTGTTTAAAATTATGTACTATTTGAAAATCAACTCAAAATAGAAATAATCATTTAAAAAATTCATGAAGTTTTTTTTTATTTCGTATTTTACTTACGAAGACAATCATTTACGGAAAGGTAAAATAATTTGTTTTCAAAATAATTATATGCTTTTTTTCATAATATATGGTTTTTGTGAATTCATTTTGTTAATGATTTTTATTTATCTTTTGTGATTGATTCGTCAAGATTTAAATTTACATGAAAGGTAATTGTAAAAATTATGAATACTAAAAAGTATTGCTTTCTTTCAAGTAAAAACTAGTTTATTATTCGAGAATCTTTGCTTTCATAAAAAAAGACAACTTGTTTTTTTCACAAGATGCACGTTTTTACTATTTTTTTTTCGATATAAAATGTTGCATTAATTTACAATTTAAATTTATACTTTAACTGGAATTATTCTGATTTTAATCTTCTATATGGTTTTTTTTATATCTTGAGTGTTAAAAATATAATATTTCTAAGACAAAAATTTGAAACCGATTGTTTAAGAAAGTGTGGGAACAAGTGGAAAATATTATTCATTTAGGTGCATAATATCTTCTTTTTTATTAACAGTATGGTTATTGAAACCTTTGAAATATTATTATACGAAAAGCAAATTTAAGGAAATCGTTACACCATCTTCGAAACATGATGTTAATTTTTTATTATAATATTTAATTAAAAATCAGAATTTATCGACAGGAAAAAATAAATAATTATTTTTAAATAATTTTTCTAATTAAATTTTCGAAACCAAAAACCAGATGTCTAAAAAACAGTCTTTTAAGGGTGCGGTCGAAAGCAGTGAAAACCCAATTACAGGAAAAATAAATATACTTTAACAAAAATACAGTCTTTTAAATATTTAAATTTGAAATAAAAATAATATTTTTACAAAAATTGATAAGAATAATTGAAGATTAAAATGATAAATAATGATTATATTCCACAAGAATAAATATTCAAATATTATTCATAATAAATAAATATTTATTGTTTATAAAATACATAGTTGATAAATAAATACCAACAGAAATTAAATAAAAGCGATAAATAAATTATAAGTCACAAAATTTTAATAACAATGTATAAAAAATTAATTAATCACAAAATGGAAATAAATAGTTATTAATTTAACTAAATTTAATTCGAAAGTGTCCCGATCAATTAGACAAAAGTTCAGGCTCTAAAAATCAAATCATTTTCAAAAAAAATATTGTTTATATTACTTTATTCAGGACGTAATATAATTGAAAATTTTTAAAATAATTGAATTCTCAAAAATTTTAATAAAAAAATCTTCATGTGTAAATTCAAAAAATAAAATTTATGAAAATTAGCCTCTAAAAACTGTATTAAAATGTTTTTGACAAAATGCAATATTTTTCATTAAAACGAGCAACAAGGCTAATTTCTTGCTAACTTTTTAAAATAAAATTAGCAATTTTAAAAATTTTATAATTTAAATTTTTGTTGAAAACACGAAAAAAATTACAAATAATTGCAGAAATTCAATTATTTAAAAAAAAAATTCTTATAAAATTCAACTATGTTCAAAATTTAAAAAAAATTCTCGTAAAAATCCTAATTATCTTTATAAATAACAAAATTCTTCTCCAAAGTTCAATTCGATACTTCAGTGTAATACAGTCCTATCTTCTGGTAATATTTTGTACAGTCCTATCTTCGGGTGATACTTTGTATCGTGCTGTCAAAAAGTAGGGTTAATGTATTAGCTGTTTTCTAAATGCATTTAAGTGGTTAAATTTTATTAATTTACACTAAATTTTTATATATGTGACACGGACAGTTAAAAGGGACCTACGGTCCGAAAAAAAGATTTCGAGAAAAACGACTTTGAAGTTTACCAAGTTAGTTTTTTCGCACTGTTTTTTGTCAAAGTACCTAACTTTGAAGTGAAATTGTGAGAAAACTAATGCAGCTAGAAAGCTGCGGTTTATTGCGTTGGAAAGAGCGGTTTATTTACTATAAGAACAGATAAAAAAATGAAAATCGATTTTTTCGGATCTTAGGTCCCTTTTAACTGTCCGTGTCACACATTATGATAAAAAGTATCTCTTAAAATATAAAAAAATTATTGTTTTGAATGTAATCAATATTTTAAGTACCGTAATTTATTTTTTTTTATTCACACCACAATCTGTCAAATTAGAGATAGCACGATACAAAACATCACCTCGAGATGGGACAGTTTAAAGTATTACCAGAAGATAGGATTGTATCACACTGAGGTATCGAATTATTTTCATAATCGTCAAAAAAATCCTTGTCCTAATATCAATTATTTTCAAAAAATTTTCTAATTTCAATGATTTTCAATATCTAAGATTTTCATAAAATTTCCCCAAAAGAATTCAATTATTTAAAAAAAATTTTAATAAAATTGTATGTAAACATGTAATTATTTTCATAAATAATAACAATTTCACAGAAATTCAATTATTTTCCTAAATAATACATTTTTTTAAGGAATTCAATTACTTATTATTTTCATAAAAAATAATTTTAAATTCTAGAAAATAATAATTGAATTAAATGATGAAAATAATTTTGATAAATTTACAGTAACAATATTCTTATAATATAAAATAATGATTTTATTACTTGGTCATCTTTAATTATTAGAAAACATGAAGAAATCGACCACTCCGAGTCTTCGACTCGGAGCAATCAATATCTTCATGTTTTATAACAATAACTTTATAAGTTGTTTAATTAAAAAAAGGTTGGAATTTGAAATTTTTAATGTCTTAATTCCTGTGGAAAATCCTGTTCCAAAAATAAGATTAAAAATAGGAATTGTGCAATTATTTTTCTTCTTTTTTTTCTTCTTTTTCTAAAACAAAATAATAGTTTTGTTAAAAAAATTATGATTCATAAACAAAAATAATGCAAAATAAATAAATTTTCTATTTCTTAATCAAAGTTAAACTAAATTATTAAATTATTAAATCTTATTAAATCTCAGGAGGTTTGAAATTAATTGAGCTTAAAGAAAAAGATCCCAACAAAAATTAATAAAATATTATAAAAATTATTTTTTTAAACGAAAATTTTGAGATATAATTTTAAATTGATTATTTGCGTTCCAAATCACTTGAAGGAAAGAAACAAGTAACAATGTTAAATATCAGATTTTTTAAGCAAAGTTCAGAAGTAAGAATTCGATTAATGTTTTTTGAATTTATGTTGTTCCTATCATGATTTTTATATGTTACATAATTTCTAATTAAAAGCTCGTTTCTCCTTCTCTATAACTCTTCATTATAAACAAAATTATTAAACCTGAAGTGCGTTTAATAATTGAAACGATTCTTTAAATATACTAAACATGTTTGATTTTCATATCCTTAGGATCTTTCTGGGAAAGTTCGTTTGAATTTTAAAGATGATGAAAGTTTACGCGTTTTAACAAAAATTTTACTCCGACATGATTTTGGTATTGAAGTAGAAATACCTGAGTCAAAATTAATTCCAGCATTGTCACTTCGTCTTAACTATGTTTTATGGATTGAAGATCTGTTAATACATTCTGGATTAAATGACATGAGATTAGCTCGCGGAATAGATATCGGTAAGTAATTGCCGACTTCATTCAAATACGACTAATAGTGTCAAAACGAGTACCTAACAGGTTTAAAAATTAAAAAGAAATTCTCGTTAAAATAATAGTCTGTCCTTTTTATCACGACCCTTATAGAAACAAAAAATAATTTTCCACAACTAAAAAATATAAATTTATAGGCACAGGTGCTGTTTGTATTTATCCACTACTTTTTGCTAAATTATATGGATGTAAAATGATTGCTTCAGAAATTGATTTAGAGAGTATAAAATCTGCCGAAGAAAATATTAATCGTAATAATATGCAAGAACTTATTAAAGGTAAGGGATTTATATTCCTTAAATTTTGATAAAATTTTTTAATAAAACATATTTTCAACAGTGATTTCTGTACCAAAAGAAACAATTTTATCAAAATTTGTAAACAATGAGAACTATTCCTTTGTAATGTGCAATCCTCCTTTTTTTAAAACTGACCATGATTTGAAGAAAATAAATAAACGACTTCCACCGCGAAATGCATCTTCTGGAAAAAAATCAGAATTAATTGTTGAGGGAGGAGAAATAGCTTTTATTATGAGACTCATTGATGACAGTATGATATTAAAGGAAAAAATACAAATTTACACTTCAATGATTGGAGTTAAAAAAAATTTACTCTTCTTGAGATCTGAATTAAAGAATCGTAATATTGAAAATGTGACGTGGACGGAATTTTGTCAGGGATTTACTAAGAGGTGAGAAAAAAATATTCTTTTAAATACGCACGTTTTAGTAAAATTTAATCGCATCTTGTTAAGATTTTTTAATTTAAATGTTAAATTTAATTTTTAAAACAATATCGCCAAAGTAAAAAATCTGTTAGTATTGTTTTATTTTCTTTGATTGATTGTAGAGAAAATAAGTAAAAAGTTTTTAATCATTATTTGTTTCTATAATTTGAAATAATGATGTTTTTTTATTTTGCCGTTAAAAAACTTTAACTTCAAATAAATTTTCAAATATACAGTTGAAAGTCCAAGTGACTAATCTGATATTTTTTCAAAAAGTAAAATGGCGGGTTAAATATGACAAAAATTATGGTTCCAAATGCCGAAAAAGTAAATAAATTTTTTTAAAAATTCTTACATGGGGATTTTTCGGGGTCTTACATTATTAAAAAAATAAGACAATGACAACATAATAGTTTCTTTGTAAAACTGAAAAGACAAATTAGCATGCAAATATATTACTTTTGTTTTATAATTTTGTATGTATATTTTTTTCCTAACAATAAATATTTGTATTTTCTTGTGTACAATATAAAATTTTTATTTTAATTAGAATTAGCATATTATGTTTTAAGGTATTATAGGTAATTATTAGTAATAGTAGTATTTTTAAATTTTTTAATAAAATATTTTGATAATAAAAAAAGTTTATTTAAAATAATTGTTTAGTAAAACCTCGTTAACACGAAATTCGCTCTATCATACATTGCAATTTGTCTCTTATTAGAATTACATAGGCTCTTGCTCCTACGTTAATAAAAAATTACGGTTAACAAGAATTGTTATCTGCATCAGTGTGTAACCGTGTCAACGAGGTTTCACTGTACTTCATTTACAAAATATTAAATGTAAAAACAAAATAACGTATTTTTGAAAAACTGAAAAGACAAATTAGCTTGCAAATATATTATTCTTGTTATCAATTGTAAAATATACTTTTTAAACAATAATTTTTTTAAAAATGAAATTAAAAAAATTCAGAAAAAATACTTTAAAAACCAAAAATAAATAAAACAATTTAGAGAAAAGGAAAAAGAACGAATAAATACAAAGCATTATTAAAAGATTTTTTTGTAAAATTGAAAAGACAAATTAGCGTGTAAAATAATAGCTTGTTTAATTTAATATTTTATAAAATAATTTTGATATTTATCAATTACAGTTTAAAAACTATTAATAGATTAATATAAATATCTTTTTCTCAAAAAAATAAAATATTAAATCAATATTATTTTTTTACAGAACCGAAAAAATAGTATCAATGCTTCAAAAATTAAGAAAATACTTTTAATATATTTTTATATCACGATTGGAAACAAATAGTAACGAAAATTAATGAACTAAGATATGAAATACTTTTCCTTTGAAATTTTTAAGGAATTTAAATTTCATTGACCACGTATATTATTCTTATTAGCTTGGGATTAAGGAATGAAAATGGAGTTTATTTTTAAATTGTTTGTAATACTAAATTAACAACTTTTTTCAGACTATTCAGCCTTTATGAAACTAGTTTTTAATGATTGTTAAAAGGATAATTTTAATTAATAATTTGTTTCTAGATGGGGCATTGCTTGGTCCTTTTTACCAGAGAGCGTTTTAAATTTGTCAACAGCACCAACAATCAGAAAAAATCCTGAGTATATGGAGAAGAAAAAATATGAAAAACCTCCATTTGACATTATTTTCCCCCCTCATGGAAACTTGAAAAATCTTCAAGAAGTAATTGCAAGTTTAAAATCTTGTGTCAGAAAATTAAATGTGAGTAAGACTTTATATCTTTTCTATAAGTTTATATTGAATTTTAGATATTTTACTTAAAGTCCAAACTTGTTACTCTGACACATTATTCTTCAACAATTAGTTAAAAGTATAACTGAAATTATATAGGATGAAAGGTCTTTTCGAGTCAAATAAAAAGAAAAAGAAATTAAAAAAATAAAATAAAAAGAAAAGAATGACCTTTCATCCTATACAACTAGTCCGCTTTTTGAAAAAAGTCTGTAAAGTCCGTAATTTGATTCAAAAAGGATGAAACTTCGAAAATTGTAAGATATAATTTGGATAATTTTAGAAAAATTATAAATGATTGCAGAAATTCAATTATTTTCAAAAGTAATAAAATTCTTTTCATAAGTTCAATTATGTTCCAAAATTTAAAAAAATTCTTATCAACATTTCAATTATCTTTAGAAATAATTAAATTCTTCTCCGAAATTCAATTATTTTCAAAAATTTTCCTCAATTCAATGATTTTCAATATCTACTATTTTCATAAAATTTTCCAAAAGAATTCAATTATTTAAAAAACAATTTAATAAAATTCTACACAAACATTGGATTATTTTCAAAAAAAAATTTCACAGGAATTTCATTATTTACAATTTTTTTTATAAATTTCTTCACAATGATTCAATAGACCTTTTCATTTCAATTTGGAAGTCGCGAATGCGTCTGCGCAGCAACCATGACAGTTCACCAATTTTAAAAGTTTCGGCCCTGTTCTATTAACATGTGTTAAAACTTTACTTTTGCTCATGTTTTTTTAGAGAAAAGAAAATGTGTCCGGTGCAAAATTGGTATCAAATTCAAACATAAAAACACGCAGTTAAATTTGCAATTAAAAATATCACTGCAAGTGCAGAAAACAGTCAACTAAAAGAAGAAAAAAGAGTTGGTTCCAGAGTGAGGTTATGTTTACTATATATTGACATATTGTTATTCGCTGATGAAATGTAAAAAGCACAATAGTTACCTCTTTCACTTTTATTTATTGTTTTTATTAACGTTGCATGTAGAAATGCAAAAAAAACTAAAATAAATTATTGATATTTAAAAAATAACTTATTGATAAAATAATTAATATATGCTCCGTCCTTAATTTTTTCATTAAATTTATTCCAGTATTTGTTATGATTATTATACTCCATTTGTATGCAACATATAATAATTTAGAACACTTTTTATAATTTTTTTCATATCTGAATAATGCAATAGCTGTAAACAGGGCCGAAACTTGAAACGGAATTTCAATTCCATATAACGCATGCGCAAAGAAAATAATTGAAATGAAAAGGTCTATTATTTTTATAAATAATAAAATTTTGACGGGGATTCAATTATTTTCGTAAATAATAAAATTTGGTTTAGAAATTCAATTATTTTCTGAAATTTTTAAAAAATTCTCGTCGAAATTTCAATTATCTTTATAAATAGTAAAATTCTTCTCCAAAATTCAACTATTTTAATAAATTTCAATAAAATTCTTGTTATACCTAATTTAAATAATTTAAAAAAAATTTTCCACAATTCAATGATTTTCAATATCTACTGTTCGAATAAATTTTTCCCAAAGAATTCAATTAATTAAAAAAAAATCCGATAGAATTTTACGCGAACACTTCATTATTTTCTTAAATAATAAAAATTTTACAGAAATTCAATTATTTACAGATTTTATTAAATTTCTTCCCAATAATTTCATTTATTTTTATAAATACATTCAATTTTTTAATACATTATTTATTCTTGTGTTTAAATAATTTAATTCTCGTAAAACCTAATGTTAAAAATTGATTTAAAAATGAATTTTAGTTAAAATCACTAAAAAAATTTAATTTTAGAAACAAATTACAAAATAATTGCAAAATTTCAATTATTTTCAAAAAACAATAAAATTCACCTCCAAAATTCGATTATTTTTAAAAATTTTAATAATATTCTTGTCAAAATTTCAATTATTTTTACAAGCAATAAAATTCTTCTCCGTAATTCAATTTTTTTTTAAAATTTTAATAAAATTCTTAGCAAAATTTCAATTATTTTCAAAAATATTGATAAAATTCTCTGCAAACATTTAATTATTTTTATAAATCATAAAATTCTTTTTGGGAATTCAATTATTTTTATAAATAATAACATTCTTTTTAGGAATTTAATTATTTTCATAAATAATAAAACTCATTGCAGAATTTCAATTATTTTTAATACAATTTTAATCCAATTTTTTGAAAAAATTCTTTAAAATTTTATTAAAATTCGTCAAAAGAATTTAATTATTTAAAAGTTTGTTAATAAAAAATTCTTTATAAGAATTCAATTTTAAGAATCTTGCAATTATTCAATAAATTGTTTTTTTTTGTATTTAAATAATTGTATTTTCGTAGAATTTTCTCATAAAGATTGATTTAAAAATGGATTTAAATTAAAATTTCATTTTATAATTAAATTACAAATTCATTAGAGCGTAAATTTTTAGAAATAATTGAATTTTGAAAAGGTTTCAGATTAAAATCTTTGAAAATTTGAATTTTTCATATTTTTAACTAACAATTCTGTGAAATTAATTTTTTTGAGAAACTTTAGTTGCAGATTCTTTTATTTGAATTTACTTTAAGTTTTAATTTCTAATGTATATTTAATTGAAGAATTTACGAATAATTGAAATTTTATATAATTGAATTGTAAACAAATGAATTTGAAAATTCTCAAAGAACTTTTTTAAAAATTATTAAAAATAATGCTTATAGAGGAGAATAGTAGTTAAAAACACGAAAAACAAATTTTTATTTTGGAAAAGTTACAAATTATTGCAGAAATTCAATTATTTTCATAAATAATAAAACTTATTTCAGAAAAATGTAATTATTCTTACAAATTTAATTAAAATTCGTCAAAAAATTCAATTATTTAAAAATTTGTTGATAAAATTCTTTGTGGGACTTGAATTTTAAGAAACATTCAAATTAATCAATAAATTATTTATTTTTTGTATTTTTTTTTAAAAGTTTAATTGAAGAATTGACGAATAATTGAAATTTTGCAAAATTGAATACTGCTAACAAATGGATTTGAAAATTGTCAAAGAACTTTTTCGAAAATTATTAAAAATAATCGATTTAAAGGATAATTTTAGTTAAAAATTCTTTAAAAAAAGACTTATTTAACGAGATTGGTGTTTGATGATGTTATTTGTGTGCTAATTAGTTTATTCGTTCTTCAGATTCAATTGAAAGAGATTCAGTTCGAGGAAAGGGAAAATCTTTTTTGGGCATGTCAACTGACAACTGATCATGACTCTTGGTGCCAAGCCAGACGAAAACGACGAATGTCTTTGCAATTGGAAAGTGCATCGAAAAAAATACGTAATTCAGTAAATAGTGAATCGCAATCTTTCTCTGCCTCCAATATTGTTACACAAAAGAATGAAAAAACTTTAAGGTTAGAAAGCGATGGACCTTTTTTGGAATTTATATTGCTATTGTATTCAATACAAAGCGATGGTGAAATTAATGAGGACAATTCACAATTTAAAATATCGTTAATTTTTGAAAGTGGAAGTGGAGGCAGAAATGCTCTAGAAAGTTTTCGTCAATTTTTGGTCAATAAATTAAATGTTCGAGAATATTTTCAGAAACAATTTAAAAGTAAAAAGAAGTAGAGAAAAGATATTTTAAAATACTATAAAAACAATTTTTATAACTTTTTAGAAAATTACCAAAAAATTCAATTTTCTGCACTACATGTTCAGTAGTTATGTGTTTCTAAATTTGACTTGTACTTCAGTAGGAACAATTCTCGTTATGTAAAAATAGAACTCTTCAGTATTATGCCAAAAAAGCATTTATTGCTTTATGAACTCGATTGTATTTATTTTGTTAATATTATGTCTAATAATAAATTTAGCATTATTTAAAAATGTTTTTATAACAAACTTAACGTTTTTCTCTCTATCTACAGATGGCAAAAGTTTCTTAATTCATGAAAGAGTTGCTATTAATTTAAAATTCTTGTAAATACCATTTTCTGTAAATTCTTTAACAATAAATTTTTAATTTCACATGATATTAATTGTTCAAAGCAGATTTTTATTATCTTCTATGTTTTTAAAATGAACTCTGCTGAATTTTCTAAAACAATATCTGTCATTTCTATAAATTGTAATTTAATAATTGATGAATAATTAAGTTATACAAAAGTCACAATTAAATAGAACTAAATGAGTCTAAATTACAATTAAAAATATTATTTCGAAATACTTACTATAATATTTTTTATTAATTTGTTAATTTTTTAAGATAATTTAATTTTAAAAAATTGAATAAGTATATCCTGCATCGTGGTCTATACATCTCTCTTCTGAAAAACTACAAACGGTTCCTGTTTTTAAAATGATTTTGTTAGAATCAAGTTTTACAATGGCTAAATGTTCTGATATAGTGATTTTAACTGAGGCTTGTACGACATCTTTCCATGATCCATAAGGATCAGAATTTCCTTCACCGTCACAAGACCCATCGTTGTCTATAGTTCCTTTAAGTGTTACCGGATGTACAATAGTTTGATGCCTGTGGCATGAGCTGTAATACACACGTCTCTATTTGTCTCCATTTTATATTCGTTCATACCATTGTAGACTACAGATATACATATGTGAATGCATTCCACAATGGTATACAACTTTATGTACCTCTACCTTACATTGTTTCACCATTACTTCTGAATATTCACTGACTTGAAGCAATTGAATATTTGTTTCTGTTGTTTGAATGTCGTTTTTGGGCGTTTCACATTCCCCAACTTGTAGAAGTGAAATCGTCGTGATATTTAAATCACCCACACCACAATCATATCCAATTATAGACCAAACGGTTGGAAATTGAAATAATAGAAAGAAATAGATTTAAAACTCCATCTGTAACATAACTTTACTTTTATGTTATTTTCTAGTTTTTTATGAAAATAAGAATAGTGAATTTAGACTTATTTAGGGTTAATGTGAGAAATTCTGAGTCTGTTGGCGTGAACAACTTTAAATTCTTTGTTAATTTGAATTTTAATATTTTGTTTGTTTAAAATTTCTATGATCTTATATGAACCATTGTAATGATTTCAAAACTTACCAGGTACTGTTAGAGTCTTTATTTGGAAGAGTTTCTATTGAGTCTGAGTCTTCAGAGTCGAGATCTGAATCGGAATTTGAGGAGTCTTGATTAATTATTTCTTTATCCCTAGTTTTGGGGACTGGAGGAGGTTCAACGATTTCTCCATCGAGTTGATCATCCGAGGCAGGGCGTACATCTCTTCTTTTTCTAGTGATTGGGAGAGGTTTAGCTTGTGCTATTTCATCTCTATCAGAATCTTCTTCGCTTTCCTCATACGTAGGCTTGGGTTTTTCCAAATTGCGTTTTGGATACCTAGGTTTAGGAGGCCTTGTTTTAAGAGATTCTAAAATGGAATTTGTTTGTTCTAAATCCAGTTTTTTAATTTGGGATTGTTCTTCTGGTGGACTTGGATCTTGGGGAATTAAAACAGCAGGGACAGTATTAGTTTCAACAGTTGTATCCTGTTTCTTTTTCTGAGCCCTAGTTACAATATTGGCAGATGTAATTTCTACAGGGTTTTGTGAGAGAGCATCAGCGTTATTCATTTTACCTGGTTTGTGAAATATGCTGTAATCATATTCAGATAATTTGAAACGCCATTTTTGAACGCGAGTGTTTAAATCGGCGGATTTAAACCAAACTAGAGGTTGGTGATCTGTGTATATGTTAATTTTTCTACAATATACATAGGATCGAAAGGCTTGGACTGAGTCTATTACGGCTTTGGCTTCTTTTTCATAAACTTCGTAATTTAATTCAGGACCTCTAAGAACGCGTGAAAAGTAAGCGATAGGCTTACAGACAATATCGTCTGTTACGTCTTATGGATGTGACATAATTACTTTTTATTTTTATTTATTAAATAAGTTATTATTTAATAAATAATTATTGTGATTTGAACCTAGGTTCTCGCCTAATAGTTCGGGACACTTCGAGTTTTATTTTGTTTTGAAATAATTTTGGAAATTAAATTTATAAGGAATGAAAGCAAATCATCGAACACTATGAAATAAGATTACAAGTTTAGGATTCAAAAAAAGTTTTAAAAGGTATTGAAAATTGAAATTCTCAGTTGTAGAACTCACTTTCTCGGAATTGGGAAATTTAAGAAGATTTGAGAAAAGTTTAGAAGAGAAAGAGGAATTTAATAAAAGAAAATTGATAACTTATTTTTACTCACTTTTTATTTTATAATATTCAGTTAATGAAAACGTGGAATAATTTTACTTTTAGTTGTTTTGCTTTGTTGAACCTCTAATTTAAAAAATATCGATTGTTAATTTCGATATAACGATTTACAATTTAAGATATCGAAATAATAATCGCAGTCGAATTAAGTGTTGAATTTTTAAAAATTGAAAATTTAAACTTGTAATAATACTTAAAAACTTGAGTTTGGATAGAACTTTTTAATTTTGATTTGAAGACTTGAAAACTGACATAACATCCTCTTAGAGATGCTGTTGTTAAAGCTTTTCCCCCACTAGGATTAATTTTTAGTCCCCTAATTTCGTGGTCATCGGTTATTTTAAGATATCCTGTTCTATGTAGTTTACGGCATGCTTCCTCACTAATTTCTTGTACGAATACATTTTCAGAGTTTTGCACTGGAGATATGTGAGAAAACATCCCACAACTAAATATTGGGAATTTCTTTGGTCAGGGAAAAGTCATGGAAAAGTCAGGGAATGTCAGAAAATTTCATTGAAAGTCAGGGAAATTTCTAAAAATTTATACAAAAATTAAAATTTTTTGTGAATAAAAAATTTTTTTAACCTAACAAAACTTAGAAGATTTTTATCACCGTTTTTTTCTATCATTAGATATTAATTTATTGTTAAATATGTCAGTTACCATATTTTTGTCTCAAGAAAGCAAAAATAAAATTAGTAAAAGGTCAGGGAAAAAGTCAGGGAAAAGTCAGGGAATTTTTTTCTCAATCCTTGTTAGACACTTACTTACTAAACAAAATTTAGAAAGCACTAACTTTTTTGTTACCAGTCTAAACACTGTTGTATTCGTCTAATCACGTCATTTCTTAGTCTTTCCCAAAAGTATTGCTGTTTGATTCTATTTGTAGCAGTTGTATGTATCTCTGCTCTATACTTACGTTACTTACGGGAATATTACATTCCCCAACTTCTCTTAAGGATAAAGTGGTAATATTTAAATTACCCGATCCACAATCATACCCGATCAATGCGTGACTTGATGAAATTAGAAAAGCGAGAATTATTAAAATCATTCTGAAACAAAAACTTGTTTTCGTTTTATTTTCATATATATAAAAATTAAATTCGTTTTAATCACTTTAGTTTCTCTGTGTCCTTTTGTTAATTTTATTTTCAGAATTAATATGGGAAATACGGAGTCTATTCGCGTGGACTACCTTATGGAATTTTTTTCTCAGAATTTTATTTTCAGAATTAATATGGGAAATACGGAGTCTATTCGCGTGGACTACCTTATGGTTTTTTCCCATTTAGATTTTGATGTTATTTTTACGTAAGACTTGCTAAACGTCCAAATATAACTTCATAGAGAGTGTGTTTAATTGGCTCATGAACGCTTGTGTTATAGCTTAACATGGCTATATCAATCCAATCATCCTATTCATTGTCTGCGTCCGTATATTGTTTTAAAAATTTAGCCAAAGAATGGTGACATCTTTCTGAAAAACCGTTAGATTAGGGGTGGAAAGCTGTGGTTCGAATTTTCTTAATCCTGAACCTTTTTGATACCCTAACCATTAATTCGCTAAGGAAATTTCTTCCTTGATCTGTTAATACAGTTTTGGGAGAGCCGAACATGCATATAAATTTTTTGATAAATGCATCAGCTATGGTACTTGACAAAGTATTGGGAATGGGTACCACTAAACAAAATTTAGAAAGCACTAACTTTTTTGTTGCCAGTCTAAACACTGTTGTATTCGTCTAATCACGTCATTTCTTAGTCTTTCCCAAAAGTATTGCTGTTTGATTCTATTGTAGGTCTTACTGGTACCTTTATGACCTCCAATAGGGCATTTGTGAAATTCATTAAAAATATCGTCTCTAATTTGTGAAAGATATTAAGAAGTTTCTTCTTTTAAACACATAGAAAACAAATATCGATTGTTTTTTCTTTTAGTTGTGTTAATTTCACCTATTGTAAAAGTACCTTTACTTGAAATTTAATTGTATTCAATAAGTTTTTCGGCACCTAAATCGCATGAATTGGTTCCCTAGTTTTTATTACGTTGGGTATCCCAATATTAGGATTAAAAATTCCGTTTTGGAAATCTTCGGAAAGTGTGGCCTTTTAAAGTCGCATCTAAGACAGAGCGTTGACATTTTTTGATAGTTTTTTACAGTAGTATTGTCGTAAATATCAGAGCTTGACGAACTTTTCGAAATATTAAAAGAATTTCTAACTACTATAGGTGAACGTACTAGTTTTTTAGTTCCACCAAAAGGATTAAATTTTTCTACTTCGTCTAATAATTTTAAATCGTCTTTTGCGTTTGGACGAGTAATTCTTTTATCATTCATTAATAAATTTTTTTCAATAGAGGATGGAAAGAAGAAAAAAAAAAGAATTTTAATAAATTATTTCTTGTTTTTATTATCTGATTTTTTTGGAATTTTGTAACTTTTCCTCCAATCCTCCAAACAATTCACACACCTATTAGGTACTAACATATGTTTACATAAATTTTTTCTCACTATTGCTATTTTTGTGTCTAAACTTAAATTTTTATAAACGCCAGGATGAATTTCTAAAAGGTCGTCTTCTTTTTCTTTAGGAAGAGGAGGAAGTACCTTATCTTTCTCTTCTTTCGAAGAGGTGGAAATATTAAGGGTTCTTCCTCAATAATGGCTAATTTTTGTCTAAAAGCTTCCCGCTCTCTTTTTATTCTCCTAAATTCTTGGATTGGTAACAAAGATTCTTCATACGTCACTTAAGCTTTAGCAACCCTTTTATTAATTGCTTTCCTTTGTGTACCAGTAAACTTCTTTGGTGCCGTAAAATATTAAGACACTTAAAAATATGTAAGAATCAGTATTCTAGTCCGTCAGGTCAATTTCGATTATTTCTGGGAAATTTTAATTTCCTGCTTAATTTTCCTCTTCAATAGCTCTTGTTCTCAGAGAAATAGCTTCCTCAATAGTAAGATCTACTTCTACAAAGTTTTGGGGTTGCACTTGCTCGGTTTGGATAGGAACCCGTAATGTTGGCTTGACAATTGCAGTAGGAATAATTTTGACAGGTTTCTTAATCAAATTATAATACATCCATGAATTATTTGGAATAGTTAATAATTTTTTATTTCCTTTTTTCCTTCTATTAGAGGAATGTTCTTTTAAAGGAGAAATGTTTTCCATGGATAAGTATATTTTCTGATTCTTAAAAAACAGATATAATCTATTCGAGAAGGTAGAAATTTTTTAATTAATTTTAATTTATAGAACATTAAAATTAATTATCCTTTTTAATTTAAAATTGTTACGTCCTATATACTAAACATAATTATTTTAAATTCAATTTATTAAATAAATAAATATTTAATAAATAGAATTATGTGTGTGATTTGAACCTAAGCTCTCGCTTAATAGTTCGGGACACTTTCGAGTTTTATTTTGTTTTGAAATAATTTTTTTAGGATTTTTGGATTTTAATTTATAAGGAATGAAACCAAATCATCGAACACGACAGGGTTGGATAACATAGGTAACAATTTCAGGAGTCAAAAATAGTCTTAAAAGGGTATTAAAAATTATAGTTCTCAGTCATAGAACTTTTCTTTACGGGTTTGGGAATTTGGACAAGATTTGAGAAAGTTAAGAAGAAAAAGATGAATTTAATAAGAATATTTTGAATTTCTACTCACTTTTTATTTATAGTTATACAAAAATTGGCGCTTCTTCCAGAACGTGAAATTATTTGGATTTTCAATAATATCGATTGTTAATATCGATTGATCGATTTAAATGTATCGATATATCGATTTCGATATATTTGCGAAATTATTTGAATTTCATTGGATTATTTAACGTTGATAATCAAACTTGACACTTGTATTTTAACACTTATTACTTTTTCAAATAGAGTTGAATGTAGAAGTTAATATTGAGTTTGAGAACTGAGACTGAATTGTGTACGAATATTAAGATTGAACTGAATACTGAGAGTGACATGACATCCTCTTGGGGATGCTGTTTTTAAAGGTTTTTCCCCACTAGAATTTTAGGGAGTTTCTGAATTTTAGGAAAATATTTTTAGAGAGATGGAAAAAGGGGATGGATAATTTGAGGATTGATTTTCCGGAAGAAAATGGTAGAAAGAAAATGGAGAAAAGCGAGGAAAATTTGGGTCTGTCGTTTTAGGATTGGGTCTTCATGACCCATCCCATTATTGTAGGTTGTGTCTTAAGGGGACGTACCCTAGGTCAGTGTCTATTTCTAGAGAGTAGGGATTTTATCTTTTGATTTTAAGTTAAATAGGGATATTATTTTACGTTTTTGGATTTTTACAGAATGTTATTATAAATCTACTTAATAATAATTTTACATTAATTTTTATAGCGTAGTTTAATTGTTCATAATTTTTAAATGTATATACCTTTTTGAATTATAATTTTATCGTCATTTTTAGGGTTATGTTCTAAAATTGTTGTTTAACAATTAATTGTTTATAATTTTAACTTGTTGATTTTAATTATTTTACAATTTTTATTAATACAAATTGTTTAATGTTTATTAATTAACAATTACTAATTTTATTTAAAGTTTAATTTTTCGTAGATATTTCTTATTTATTTAATTTCTATTAGTTATTTATTCTAGGTATTGTTTATATTGTTTATCAATATTAATTATTATTCTTTGTTGTTTTAATAATTATGAGTAATAATTAGTATTTATTAAATTTTAATTCTTAAGAATTTAGTTATTTACTATATTATAATCTTTTTGGTTATTTTATTTAATGAATAATAATTATTTTTTTTTTTCTTATTTATTTACAATTTATTATTTTTATTTGGTTACTGTTTTTCTATTATTTTAGTTGAGTTTATTATTTTTGTTGTTTTTCGTTTTTGACCAGAAATTAGGGTTAGAAATTACTTCAGGTGTATTTACTATATATAGGGTCGGTGCGCAGGTTCTTTACCTAGTTTTTGAATCTTATGATTTACGGTACTGTGGTACAAAAGGCATTGTATGAGAACTTCAAATACTGGAGAGAAAGTTATTTACAATTTTGGAGATATTGAATTCTATATCTCTCTTAAAATTTATAAACTTTTCAGGTATTTATTGCACTTATTGTAATAGTTTTTCGGAAAATATCAAGCTTTAACAGGATAAAAATTATCAATATTTACTATGTCAATATTTACTATGCTTTTTATGTTTTATGATTTTAAAGGAATTTTCGAGAAAAATAAGATATAATTTTTATCCTTATTAAAATACTTGATGTTTTCTCTTTTAAGATAAAAATATTCCTGATAATTTTTAATATTTTAAAGTATTTCGTGTTCATGTGTAGTGTCTGTTTTTCTTTTATATTGCTCTCAGCTGTGTTCCCAAAAAGGTCGTTTTTTAGTCATCCGGTCAGAGGTTATATTTCAATTTATGGTTTCCTTTACATTTGGAAACACTTTTGATTTTTGTTCGAGAAAGCATTTTCTTTTAGCAAGGTTAGAATGGACCGTTAAAAAGGGAAATGTAAAAATGACCTTTTTACGGTGTCATCTGTGAGCAATAAAATTAGGAGAGAACAAGTTTTTTAGAAAAGAGATTACTTAGAACTTTCCTAGTCTGTTTAATGTTTTCATGTGAAGTCCTTTTTGGTTAATTTGTACATGTGTTTTAAAGTGTGGGAAAATTTTAGGTTAAAAATATACAGGATATAACACCCCATCGTAAAATGGTTAGATAAGGATGCAAGACGAAAATAACCATAATTGGTTTTACAAAAGTTGATGAATTCCTTGGTTGAAGAGATGCTGATCGATGAATTTTGGTTGGAGAGTTTCCTTGATGTTGATGTGTAGAAAGATGAATTATGATTTTTAAAGACCTATCATACGGCTTATAGTTACTAGAGATTAGGTACATATTAGGATTGTAGATGGAAGAAGTGTTTTTGTGCTATAGCACTGTGTAGTTCTTGATTGGATGGATTTGTGGATGCTTGATTGTTTATGTTGTTTACAGGTGCGAATAGTTGTTCCAACGTTTCTTTTTCTTGTTCGATGTCGTCTTGTTGATTTGTCTTATTTTCTTTAGTATGTGCTAAATGGAGTAGAAAATGAGATACTGAACTCCAAAAGGCTCCAAGTAGATGAATTGACCACCCGTACACCGAGTGTAGAGCATATGCTTGTAAAATGACGTCCGCCGTCATTTTAATAAAATAGCATATAGTGAGGAATGCGATGAATCTAGCGCTTATAGTTCCAAAAGTAAGGAATCTTTCCCACATCTTGGACCACGTTGATTCGATGAGTTTATCGACTGCATCTCCACTGAAGTATTTGATTAGACTTCCTTCGTTGTTGATTGTTTGGTATCCTTGGACTTTTCTGGCTATGCTGTTTAAAACTCCGGTTCTTTCCATAGGGAACATAATTCTTTCTTTTAAACCATCTATTTTCTGTTGTGTATAGATTCCGTTTTCAGCGAGATGTCCTGGGTTTTGGTAATGGAAATTGTGTTTTGTGTAGGGTTGGATAATGTTGGGAGCGTTGGTTAGTGTTGGTAATGGAAGAATTTTGATCCATTCTCCATCGATATAATATGAAGCGGGTAAAAGTATGTTGCATTTAATTTCTGTTCCGGTTTCCTTGATAACACGGGTTCTTGGTACTAAGAAATGGGTTTTGTTTTGTCTGGTTACGTGTAGTTCGTTGTAGCAGGCGTCTCCATGTTCCAATTTTACTTCAACTGGCACACATTTCATAATATGCACCACCTCTCCAGCATCTACGGCCATATATCCAGGTCCTTGCATTAAATCATAGGCGAATTCATCTGGTGACTTTACAGCAATCGATAATGAGTTCTTCAAAGTTTGACGTTCAATTTGACATTTCTGGATCATGATGTCGCGATACAATTGTTTTATTTGTGATCTGATGTGTTTTTCGACGTAAATGAATTTAGAGTTTATGTAAGTGAATAAATTGAGTTTTGACATTGAAATTTCTGTGTGTGTAGCGAAAGAGTTTCCTTTATAAGTTTCAAAGATTACAATTTTTGGATGTTCTGTTCTAATGATATTGTATCCGCATAACAAATATTCTCCTTTAGTAGCAAAAGCAAATGTAGATTCGGCAGCATTTAAAGAATAGATTGTTTGATCAAAAGCTGTTTCGTTGTCGGTAAATTTATTAGCAAATCCTTCATGCAAAATACTATATCTGTCGAATTTACATTTGTCAATTGGAACTGGATCCCAAAAAGAGTTTCCGCCTACTGAATCTACACAACTACCTTCATTTAAACGGCAAGTTGCACCTGAGTGTAATTTTACTAAATTATCATCGAGATTTACAGTTCCAATTTGTTCGGTTAAGGTTATCCTAGCTAAGCCTTGTACTAAATTAATTTTACTAAATTATCATCGAGATTTACAGTTCCAATTTGTTCGGTTAAGGTTATCCTAGCTAAGCCTTGTACTAATACATCTTCCCAATCACCGTAAGGGTCAGAATATGATGCTCCGTCGCATTTTCTACTATCAGTTACTTCGCCAGCAAAAGTTACAGAATGTGTCGATGTTGTATTAATTTTGAGTCCCCTAATTTCATGGTCATCAGTTATTTTAAGGTACCCTGTTCTATGCAATTTACGGCATGCTTCCTCACTAATTTCCTGTACGAATTCATTTTCCGCATTTTATACCAGAGATATGTGAGAAAACATCCCAGAACTAAATATAGTCCTATGGATAACTACCTTACATTGTATGACTTTGACGTCATTAAAATTATCTATTTGTAGCAGTTGTACATATCTCTGCTCTATACTTACGTTGCTTATGGGAATATTACATTCCCCAACTTCCCTTAAAGATAGGGTTACTACCCTGACCCGCAATCGTATCCGATAAGTGCGTTAGTTGACGAAATCAAAATAGCGAGAATTACTGAAATCATTCTGTAACAAAAACTTGTTGTCGTTTTATTTTCATGTAAGCAAAATTAATTTCGTTTAATCACTCTCGTTTCTCTGTGTCCTTTTGTTAATTTTGTTTTCTGAATGAATATGGGAAATACGGAGTCTATTTGCGTGGACTACTTTAAGGTTTTTTCCCATTTGAATTTTGATATTGTTTTTGTTTAAAATTTCAATGATTTTAAAAGGACCAGAATAATGGTCACCGAATTTACCGGGGATTGGTCCTGATTATAAAAACACGTAATCTCCTAATTTGAAATTTACGGGATTAATCTGTTTGTCGTAATAATTTTTCGATTTTTCTTTTGAATCGATTTGATTTTTATACACTAATTTTTGAATGCCGTTTAGTCTGGTCATTAGTTCTGAAACATATCCCTTAAAGGTAGGAAGCAAATCTCCTTCTCGTAAGGGATCGCTTGATGGGAGTCTTGCTAATCGCCCAAATATAACCTCATAAGGGGTATGTTTGGTAGTCTCATGAACGCTAGTGTTATAGCTTAACATTGCTATATCAATCCATTCGTCCTATTCATTGTCTGCATCGGTGTATTGTTTTAAGAATTCAGCCAATGAATGGTGAGATCTTTCTAGTGAACCATTAGATTGGGGGTGAAAAGCCGTGGTGCGAATTCTCTTTATTCTGAATCTTTTTGATACTCTGACCATCAATTCACTAAGAAAATTCCTACCTTGGTCTGTTAAGACAGTTTTGGGAGAACCGAAAACGCATATAAATTTTTTAATAAAAGCGTCGGCTATAGTACTTGATAGTGTGTTGGACAAGGGTACGGCTAAACAAAATTTAGAGAAAAGGTCTTGAATTGTAAGGATATATTCGTTCCCGTTTCGTGTTTTCTTTATGGGGCCTACTATATCCATGGCTATTTTTTCTAAAGCAACACCTGGGGTATCTGTAATTACCACGGGTTGTTTTGTTTTTAAACGTACTAGCTTTTTTAATTGGCAGTCTAAACATTGTTGTACTCGTCTGATCACGTCGTCTTTTAGTCTTTCCCAGAAATATTGTTGTTTGATTCTATTGTAGGTTTTGCTAACGCCTTTATGACCTCCAATAGGGCACTTATAAAATTCGTCAAAGATTTCATTTCTTTTTTCAAAAGGAACATATTTGACGGTGCCATAACAAACCAGAATAGTAATATTTGATCCTTGAAAAGTTAATTTAATTAAATTGCTTCCTCATAAAGGAAGCTTTGTATTAGCAAAATTTTGGATTGTCATTTTTTGACATATTTATAAATTTTTTTTATTATGCCTAATACTTTAGTACTTTATATATGCACAGGAACTCCCCGTATAAATGTTCTAAATAAATAAAAAAAAATTTCGACGTATTTTGAACACCGAAGTCCAAAAAACGGATTTTAAAAATTTGTCCCGATGTGTGTGTGTGTGTACTAACATTACATTTGCCTCAATATCTCAGAATAAGAAAGAGCTAAAGGCCTCAATTTTTTTTTAAATTGTAGGTCTCCCCGGGGGACATAAAATGAGAGTATTTTCAGCCCGATTCATGAAGTTTAACTATTTTTTTTTGCATTTTTCATTTTGTAAAAAAACGTTTTTTGGACGTAACTTAAAAAAATGTTAGGACACTTATAAATGTTTTTCTTTAGTTTTGTAGAGTTTTTTCACACGCATCTTTTGAGCCCTAATTGAATATTTTTCGTTCATATTAACCGAAAATATTAAACTTTAAAAAATCAAAAATTTTAGAAAATAAGACTTTTTTGAAAATTTTGTTGAAAAATGTAGAAGTTTAGTTTTTTTTCGTATTTAGTTTTGTAGAGTTTTTTTAGGCGCATCTTTTGAGCCCTAATTGAACCTTTTTCGTCCATATTAATCGGAGATATTAAACTTTTAAAAATCTAAAATTTTGAAAAATAAGACTTTTATAAAAAATTTTTTAAATTATGTAAAAGTAACTTCAAAAAATTATTACCAACTTGAAGAGCATTAAAAAACACTTCAATTGACCTACTTTTTAACCTGATTCGGGCAGAAATTATTAAATTATTGGTATTTGAAAAATCAAAAATTGTGAAAAATATCATTTTTAAACATTCTTGTTTATTAACATATGTGTAATTATTAAACTATTATTACCATCTTATAGAATATATAAAAACACATTTTTTGGTCCAAGATTTAATGATTTTTAACCCTCTTATAAAAAGTAATTCATATATTTCAATTATTATTATTTCTATGAGGAAGCAAAGTGTTCATGAAATGAACACCAAAATTAGAAAAATGTACAACTTTGCAGCGGTTTTTTGTATTTCTTCCCAATCCAAATTTTCAATTTTTTCACTTTTAGCAATTGAAAATTCGTTTTGGTTTAGGGTCAAACCATTTTATTTCGCCTAATGTATTTTTGATCTTTATAAAAAATTTCAATATTTCGGGAAAATATTCTTATATGTTTTGGGATTACGAAATGCACAATGATTTGTAAAAAATAATTTCATTTCATATAAAAAAAGATATTATAAATTGAGAGTACATGAAAAAAGGTTACATTGACAGGTATTACAAAATATTTAAAAAAGGAGTAATCTCTTTAAGAAATATAAAAAAAGCGATTGATATTTATTTTTAAAGATTTAATTTGTGATTTGAACTTGATAAAAGTATCAAATAATTTATAATAAACTGTAAAATATGTTATTTAAGTTTCTGTATGAAATGTCAAAAATCGATCATATTTAACAATTTTTTTTGACAAAGTAATTTAATTTTCGTAAATCAGAATTATTTAAATAATAAGTATTTTAAATACACTTTATTATTATTTAAATACTTTTTTGATTATCAACTGAGAAATATAAAAAAATTTACCTTAAAAATGAACCATTCTTCATTTTATCGGGATTTTGAATGTTTGTAACTTCGTTGGAGAAAACCCGATTTATGCCAAATTTTTGGAGCATGTTGATTGAAGCAATATCTTCCTGCTGCTAAAATTTCGCGATGGGTTTTGCACTAGTCTTCAAAAGAAATTGATTTAAAAAAAGTGTTTATTTTGAAGGTTAATGACAAGTATTATAACTAACTTGAAGTTGGTTTGCTACTTGCAATAAAAGTCAAATTCAAAATAAAACGATTTTTTTAAAGTCAGTTTAAAACAAACCAACTTCAAGTCAGCTATAATACTTGTCATTAACCTTCAAAATAAACACTTTTTTTAAATCAATTTCTTTTGAAGACTAGTGCAAAACCCATCGCGAAATTTTAGCAGCAGGAAGATATTGCTTCAATCAACATGCTCCAAAAATTTGGCATAAATCGGGTTTTCTCCAACGAAGTTACAAACATTCAAAATCCCGATAAAATGAAGAATGGTTCATTTTTAAGGTAAATTTTTTTATATTTCTCAGTTGATAATCAAAAAAGTATTTAAATAATAATAAAGTGTATTTAAAATACTTATTATTTAAATAATTCTGATTTACGAAAATTAAATTACTTTGTCAAAAAAAATTGTTAAATATGATCGATTTTTGACATTTCATACAGAAACTTAGATAACATATTTTACAGTTTATTATAAATTATTTGATACTTTTATCAAGTTCAAATCACAAATTAAGTCTTTAAAAATAAATATCAATCGCTTTTTTATATTTTTTAAAGAGATTACTCCTTTTTTTAAATATTTTGTAATGCCTGTCAATGTAACCTTTTTTCATGTACTCTCAATTTATAATATCTTTTTTTATATGAAATGAAATTATTTTTTACAAATCATTGTGCATTTCGTAATCCCAAAACATATAAGAATATTTTCCCGAAATATTGAAATTTTTTATAAAGATCAAAAATACATTAGGCGAAATAAAATGGTTTGACCCTTTATTTCTTCAAGATGTTTTTTCAATTTTTTTAATAATTTAAGAATTGAATCTCTTATTTGAGATAGAGATTGAGGATTGTCATCTTTTAAACACATTGACAATAAATGTCTATTATTTTTTCTTTTAATTGTGTTAATTTCACCTATTGTGAAATTACCTTTATTTGGAATTTTGTTGTGTTCAATTAATTTTTCAGCACTAAAATCACAAGGAGAACCTTTAGTGGATACAAAATACGCGATGTTATCTTTCCTATATTGAATAGGTTCCCTAGTTTTTATTAGATTAGTTTTTCTAACTTCGAAATCTAGGTTTTGAGAATCTTCAGAAGAAATTGAGCTAGAGTCTTCTGAATTAGTATCCGAGTCATGGCGTAAATATCTTCTTTTTTAGCGTTTATTCTTGGATTGGGAAAAATGATATCCCGCGACGTGATGTCTTTTTCTTCGACAATAATCTTTTTTGGGCGTCCTCTTTTTTTCATTACTTTAATTTTCGAGGTTTGTGGGAGTTTGTTTTTAGGGAATAGATCTTCTTCAAAATCGTCTGAAGAGTCTTCCCGGAGTTTGAGTTCAGGGCTCTTGAGGGGTACAGGATCTGCATTAGATTCTTCTTTAGAATCTTCGTTTTCTTCGTAATTGGGTAAGGGGATTCTTAAATTCCGTTTGGGAAACCTTCGAAAAGTACGATCTTTTAAGGTTGCATCTAGGACAGGGATCTCGTCTTTTTGAGATTCGTTACAATTTGGTAATGAAGATTTGGGTTTAGACGCGAGATCAATTGCAGTATTAGAAGTTTTATTTGGAATTGGTGAAGAGGGTTTAGATACTGGGATTTGGGGATGTTGAACATCACGAGATTCTAATTCTTCTAATTTCTTTTGGGCTCTTGTTAAAACATTAATCAGTGCTTCTTCTATAGGATTTCTAGAGAGAGCATCTGCATTGGTGTTAGTTTTTCCTGATCTATGAATAATAGTGTATTCATATTCAGAGAGTTTAAAACGCCATTTTTGGATTCGCGTATTTAAGGTAGCGGTTTTAAACCAAACTAATGGTTGATGATCTGTGTAGATTGTAATTTTCCTACCATACACGTACGACCTAAATGCTTCAACGGAATCGATTACAGCTTTGGCCTCTTTTTCATATACTTCATAATTAATTTCTGGGCCTCGTAAAACTCGGGAAAAATACGCAATTGGTTTATCTTTTCCAATTTCTCCCTGAGACAATATTCCTCCTATCGCGTAACCTGATGCGTCTGTAGTTACGTTATAGGGTTTATCTAAATCAGGAAATTGAAGTAAAGGGGCATTACATAAAAGACTCTTGAGTGTAACGAAAGATTCGTCGGCTTTGTCATTCCACTCGAACGTTATGTCTTTTTGTAATAATTTTGTGAGTGGTTTTGCGATTTTCGCGAAATCTTTTATAAATCTTCGATAATAACCTGCTAGTCCTAAAAATTCGCGAATGTTTTTAATATTCTTAGGATTATGGAATTTCTGAACAGCTTCGATTTTCTTAGGGTCAACTTTTAGTCCTTTTTCGCTAAGAACGTGCCCTAAGTAAGAAACTTCTTGCTTCAAAAATTCACATTTATCGACTTGCAATTTTAGACCTGCATCATTTAACCTTTCTATTAAAAGATTTAGTTTGTGAACATGTTCTTCTATACTGTTTGCATAGATTACTATGTCGTCTAAATAAACAAAGAGCTCTTTTAAAGGGTTTACAAGGTGAAATTCTAGAATTTCACCTTGTAAACCCTTTAAAACTTGATCCATAAGTCGCTGAAATGTAGCGGGTGCAGTTTTAAGGCCGAAAGGCATACGGGTGAATTCGTAATGACCAAATGGTGTACTAAAGGCTGTTTTATGGGCATCCCTAGGATCCATTTTAATTTGAAGAAAGCCTTTAGCCAAATCTAAAACCGAGTAGTATTTAGCGCCACCTACTTGATCAAAAATTTCTGTGATATTAGGTAATGGGTATGCGTCTCCTAAGGTTTTTTCGTTAAGAGCGCGAAAATCTAACTCTACTCTCCATTTAATATTCCCTTCTGTGTCAGGTTTTTTCTGTACAATCCATAATGGTGTACTGTACTGAGAATTGGAAGGTTTAATAATTCCTGCATCTAATAGTTCTTTCACTTGTTTTAGAATTTCTTTTTTCATTGAATGGGGGAATCTGTACTGTTTTGAATATAATTAATAATTAATAATTATAATTAATAATTTTATACACATCTTTGTAATTAATTTTTCCTTCTGTTGGTACTGCACCTTCTTTTATTAAATTTACTTCTGCTCCCGTATCTAATAATAAATTTACGGGTTTTGTAAAACTACTTATTGTCATGGTGATATAAGGACTGAATTTAAGTGATTCTTCAGTTACGGTATTAATTCTGACGCAAGATTCTGGGTTTCTGTTATATTGACTGAGCGATTTTGATTTTGAAAAGTCCCCTGATTCACGCCGTGACGATGGGGACTCTGATCGTTTCCCTGATCTCTAAGCCTGTTCTGATAAATGCGTAACTTACATTCTTCTATTTGATGCCCTTGCTTGTGACAATATTTACATTCATTATCGCTAGTTTTAGGTAGACTTCTACACCTAGCTGCTGTATGACCGATTCTATTACAAATTTGACATTTAAATTGGGCTCTAGACTCGATTTGTTTTTCATTTTCATTTTGTTCGTTAGGTCTTTATAAAGTGGGTTTTGATAACAGGGTAAGACTCCGTCAGAAAAAAAGCGATTTGCAAGTGGTCTTCCGATTTCTTTGAAAGCTTTGGAAATAGAAGTCTTATATGAGTTAAATTTAACCCTAAAAGGATTTTGAAAAATTTTCAAAATGGCGGCCGCTACGCCATATTGAAAATGAGTGTTGCGCTTTTTTCAAAAATTAATAACTTTGAAACTTTTTGATCGATTTTAATAAAATTTACAGTCGGTATAGTTAAAAATACGTAGTTTAATTTTATATTATGACCAAAAAAAAATTTCCAAAATTTGTCAAAAAAAAACTCAAAAAAATTTTTTGAATTAGTTTTTAGTTCAGTTGGCCTAATTTTTGAATTTTTTAATAAGTAGATATCGATTCCTTGTAATTTCACCTTTCATTTCATAAAAAAAAATTTATGGAGACTCTAATAGTTCTCGAGATATTGCGATTTTAGTGGGAGCGCGTACCGCGGAATTAAACTCCGTAGCGAGGCAGAATATAAAGCGAGCGTACAAACGTGCACAATAGGGTATCCGTAACAATGCGACTTTCGAATTTTGTTTACGCCACCCCCCAGTTTCGTTCCAATAAAATAAAAAAAAGTTTCCCAAAATTTGAAGTCGATTGATTAATATTAACACGTGCCAGTGATCGATCGAAATTTTCAATTAAAAATACACAGGAAAACTGCACTTTTTAAAAAAAATTCATAAGTTTTTTAATTTTCATGCAAAAAATTCTCCAGGTCACATTTGCCTTCATTTTTAGCTGCACTATAAGATAGCACTTTGCCAAAAATTCAATTTTCAAAAAATTTTCAAATGGCGGATGTTTAAAGTGGGTCATAAAAATGCACCACAATATATCCAAGGTTTTAACACATAAATGTTGTCAAAAATTCAAAAAATTTCTCACTCGGGGCTATTTACGATCGTTTATCATGAATCTGATATCAGAAATTAATTTTTGAAAATTTTCGATCCAATATGGCGGGTTTAAAATTTTGATTTTTTACATTTTTGAAGTAAATATTCTAAAACAACGTCAAGGGCGATTTTTGGAAGCGCTATCTACGAATCTAATGTTAAAATTTTATTTTCTAAATTACCCGATCTAATATGGCAAGGTGGATTCAAATTTTTTTTAAACTATTCCTTTAATAATCGATTTTAAGAGCAGAGGTATAAAAAGTTAAATTGAGGCCTTGGATCCAATAACTCGCCCGACGCTCGAAGGCACGCGCTAATACCAGTCGGGTAGCAGTGAGTGGCCCAGAGGCGCTCACTGCTCACTGACTGGCAGTTGCGCGTTCCTCCGAGCGTCGGGCGAGTTATTGGATCTAAGGCCTCAATTTCTAAAAAAGAGTTTCTAAAACATCTCAATAATTATTTTTTGTAACTATTAATCTATAAATTAATATTTAGACTATTTACTTCAAAAATGTAGAAAATCATAATTTTGAATCCGACATATTGGATCGGATAATTTAAAAAATAAAATTTTAACATTAGATTCGTAGATAGCGCTTCCAAAAATCGCCCTTGACGTTGTTTAAGAATATTTACTTCAAAAATGTAGAAAATCAAAATTTTAAACCCGCCATATTGGATCGAAAATTTTGAAAAATTAATTTCTGATATCAGATTCATGATAAACGATCGTAAATAGCCCCAAGTGAGAAATTTTTTGAATTTTTGACAACATTTATGTGTTAAAACCTTGGATATATTGTGGTGCATTTTTATGACCCACTTTAAACATCCGCCATTTAAAATTTTTTTTAAAATTAAATTTTTGGCAAAGTGCTATCTTATAGTGCAGCTAAAAATGAAGGCAAATGTGACCTGGAGAATTTTTTGCATGAGAATTAAAAAACTTATGAATTTTTTTTTAAAAGTGCAGTTTTCCTGTGTATTTTTAATTGAAAATTTCGATCGATCACTGGCACGTGTTAATATTAATCAATCGACTTCAAATTTTGGGAAACTTTTTTTTATTTTATTGGAACGAAACTGGGGGGTGGCGTAAACAAAATTCGAAAGTCGCATTGTTACGGATACCCTATTGTGCACGTTTGTACGCTCGCTTCATATTCCGCCTCGCTACGTAGTTTAATTCCGCGGTACGCGCTCCCACTAAAGTCGCAATATCTCGAGAACTATTAGAGTCTCCATAAATTTTTTTTTATGAAATGAAAGGTGAAATTACAAGGAATCGATATCTACTTATTAGAAAATTCAAAAATTAGGCCAACTGAACTAAAAACTAATTCAAAAAATTTTTTTAACTATTTTTTTGACAAATTTTAGAAATTTTTTTTTGGTCATCATATAAAATTAAACTACGTATTTTTAACTATACCGTTTGTAAATTTTATTAAAATTGATCAAAAAGTTTCAGAGTTATTAATTTTTGAAAAAAACGCAACACTCATTTTCAATATGGCGTAGCGGCCGCCATTTTGAAAATTTTTCAAAATCCTTTTAGGGTTAAATTTAACTCATATAAGACTTCTATTTCCCAAGCTTTCAAAGAAATCGGAAGACCACTTGCAAATCGCTTTTTTTCTGACGGAGTCTTACCCACATAAGTCATTTCAATCGAGAGAATTGAATATAACTACAACTTCATTACTTGAAGTCGACCAATGTGATGTCCCGGAAACGAACCTAAACATTACATATCCGTATATCCAACTACTGCAGATTAGTGAGTATTCGGAAACTATGGTAAGGCAATGTAAGGTCGCAATTAAAAGGACGATATATCATTGCAGAATGCACTCTCATGTTTTAATAGTACATGACAGCATGAATGAATACATAACAGAAACAAGCATATCTGAGTGTGAGATTGCACATAAATCAGGAATTCTAAAATTATCAAACAATCAGGTAATTAATGGGCTTAAAATTAACCAAACTGTAATGCATCCAACAACGATCGCTGGAAGTATTGAATATGATGGGACATGTCAAGGTGTAGCTCATTCGGACCCCTTTCGATCTTGGAAAAGCGTAGTTGTTCAAGGAACTGTTAAATTAACTCTCATAGAACATTTAGGTACAGTAAAATTAGATTCTAACATCATGATTTTAAAATCTGGAACTACTTGTCAACTACCTGAAGAAAAATGTACTAATCTCGCAGAATGACAAAACTTATGCTCCGCGCACATGCGCAGTACATGCGCATATTGCTCTCTCTTTTTATATCGTAAAAGATAAGCAAGTGAGAAAACAAAAACATATCAATAGGTTATGGTTGTGTTTTGACACATGTTTTTTAAAATAAAATTACAAGACTATAGTTTGTTGCATCCTAGGATACAAAACATCATATTTCAATGATCGACAAACGAATAAATTAACATATTGATAACTCTTACATAATATATATATAATAATATTCCTGGAACGCACAACATTCACAAACATTAAACATAACCTTCTCAACTTGTACTTGTTATCATTTTCTCAGTCATCTGAGTTTGTGAGAAAGACAGAGACAAATATATTGCATGTGCGCATGCGCGAAAACCATAATTTTCGGTCTTACGTATAGTTTTAATGCGACGAATAGTTTCACTTTCATAGCATTAGTTCAGTCTCCTTATTCTTACTCCCTGGTAATCTCTTTCTAAAAAACTTGTTCTCTCACAACTTTCCAAATGTTAAAGGAAACCATAAATTGAAATATAACCTCTGACCGGATGACTAAAAAACAGCCTTTTTGAGAACACCGCTGAGAGCAATAAAGAAATCAGACACTACACATGAACACAAAGTACTGCTACGTCCCAAAAATAAATGAGATATAACAATACTTGGTTATTTAAAAATAATCAAATATTAAATTTAATTAACTTTTTAGGAATCAAATCAAATTGTAGAGAGAATTTGTACAGACGAAAGTACTAATTGGGGTTTATGAAAGAGTTTAGAAGAAAAAATAAAGACAGCAAATTAATTTTTACTCACTTTTTATAAAATTTGAAGAAAAAGCGTAATAGAAACTGGAACAGAGATGAACTCGAAAAGACGTCAAAACTTTGGATTTAAAAACTTGTGAATTTGAAATAAAACTTGTAAAATATATTTGAAATAGTTTATAGAACTTTGTAATTTGAGATTTTTTTTTAAAGTATTTGTTAAAATAGTTTTTGAATGATAAGTAAAGATTTCAAAAGTAGTTGAATGAGTAACTGACCTTCCTTAAGGAACACGCATATTTATGTCAGTGTTTCTACTACCGATTTTCTCAAGGGAGGAAAATTTGGGGATGGAAAAGTGGTAGAAAGGGAAAAAGAGGTTGGCAGCTTTTGGATTGTGGGGGCGCACAATTTTTTTCAGTGCCACGAGTGATCGTGGAAAGGGTAGATCCACAGAACATCGTGGAAAATAAAAAAACGAGGAAAGGAAGCACGTCGAGCCTTCTGAGTGTGTCAAGCTGCAGTAGCGGAAAAACCGTTCATAGCGCTATTCACTCAGAAGTAGACGACGAGGCGATAGAAGAAACTCGCGAGATATGATTACGGCTCAGAAAGGAGGAGGCGACTTGTCTTGAAAAAATGGAGTTGGAGGTCGCAAAGATGATAAAATCTTGCGACATTCAGAAGACCGTCAATAGGACGGTAAAGGATGGAGTCAAGGTCATCGACGTCCTGCTAAAGGAGGCAAGGGCAAAGCATGCCGCGGCCGATGAGTCGGACGTCGATTTGGCATGCTTTCTGAGCGGTGCGGAATGCAACCGCAAGGACCGTAAGAAAGAGAGAGAGCGTTTCTATAGGCGTAATCTCAAAAGCGTCTTAAGAGATGCTCAGAAACGGAAGAAAGAGGGTGATAGTCCAGAAGAGACTCGAACCAAAACCGATAAGAGGAAGAAGGAGGAAGCTCCTCCAATGGAAACGGAAGTACCAGATCCAAAGATTCCTCAATTGGTAAGAATTGGGTCAAAAAGATCCACAGTTCTAATCCGAGTCGGTGAAGGATTGACGTATGCTGACGTTCTGGGTAAGCTTCGCAAAGAGGTGAACCCAGAGGACAGCCATACGAGAATAGTAGCAGCAAAAGCTACAAACAAGGGGGACCTTCTGATTAAGTTCAGAGGAGACTCCGATAAGGACTCTTTCACCGCTGAGGTCACCAAGGCGGTTGGAAGCATGGGTAAGGTGCAGTCATTGGATCGAAGAGTTACACTCAAGATCCGTGATTTGGATTGCCTTACCCAAGAAGCTAAGGTGCAACAAGTGTTGTCTGATGCGCTGGAAAAGCTAGGAAACAAGAGAGTGACGGTCTTAGGACCCAACCGACGAGGGATGAAGCTCGCGGTTGTAGTCACCAACCTGGAAGAGGCGAACAGGCTGGAGAAATTGGGACACGTAAAAATTGGTTTTATGTGTTGCCCAATCAAAAGAAGAGTAATGGTCGTCCGGTGTCATCGATGTCTGGGATACGGCCATATTGGAGCCAAATGCCAGAAGAATGACAGATCGGCTGCGTGCTTTAAGTGCGGTGAGGCCGGTCACAGGTTCTCTAACTGTTAAAACAACTCAAGTTGCTTTTTGTGCAAGGAAAAGATTGGCAATAAGGTGTCAACCACTCATATTGCAGGAAGTGGAGGATGCGGAGTCTTCAGGACGGCCCTTGAGGAGGCGAAGAAGACTCTCGCAAGGACTAAAAGTAAATAAGGAATATTAAAAGGAGCGAATAATTTATAATTATTTATTTTATTTATTTAAATAGTTTTGAATTTTTAACTAAAGACGCAGGATAACCGCAGAGAAAGGCAGAGGGTCGCATTGGCGACAGATTTGGAGCGCCACCCTCGAAGGCTAAAGTCTCACGACAGTTCCGAGGGAGGGTAAAGGGCTCCAGAAGAGGGGTTACGGGTTTTAGTGGGTCGGGCTGGCAGTAGGTCGCCAGTTTATTAAATTTACTATTTTATATTATATTTATTTTTCATTTTCTTTTTTATATTTCCTTTTATTTTATCACACCAACCCCACATAACCTTGGAGTGCGGAATCCAAGGTATCTGTAGGCAGATTTCCCAAAATTCCCTAAGCAAAAAAAAAAATATTTATTGTTTATAAAATGTTTAAAATTATTATTACTAATATTATTATCAATAAAATTAATGTTTTTGATTGATTTATAACTAATTCAGTGATTATTCGGATTATTAGTTTTATTATTTAATAGTTATTTAATAATTTATTTAATTTGTTAATTAACATTTATTTAATTTTTAGGTTATGAACAATTATTTTGAAATACTCTATTAATTACTAAAACCAATAATTAAATTTATTATTTCGTTATTACTGATAAAATGTTAATTATTTATTGCTTAATAATTATTGTTAATTAACATTTGTTAACTAATAGTTGATTTATAGTTTCAATTTATTATTATTTAATAATTTGGTTAAAATATTTTAATTAGGTAGTCATTTTATAATAATAAATTTGTAGTAATTATTTATACACAATAATTTTTAAACAATTAATAATTTTTAACGTTGTTAATAATTAATTTTGAATACTAAAAATAAAATATATGGAAATTATATATTGCAACTTAGAACTTTGAGTATATATATATATATATATATATATATATATATATATATATATATATATATATATATATATATATATATACAGTGTACTGTACAAGGTTCACTTTCTCTTTTACTATAGGTATATACATATATATAGATATACAATATACCGTGATGCTATTCAAACACGGACTCAACTGTTTTTCGGCATTCACGACCAGTTTCTTTGTAGTAATCTTATTTAGGGTACTTATCGTTTTTAAACTGAAGTGTTGATTTTTGGGATTGGATAAATTTTATGATGTTATAAAATGTATGATTACTTATATTTGACAAGATTAGAAAAACGGCAATATTGATTGTAGGGCTTGAGATTTTGAACTCGAAGAAAATTTTTATCACTCATAAATTTTATCCAGTCCCAAGAATTTTAACATCTGGGAAAATTAAATAAAAGGAAAATGAAAAGAGAAACGAAGAAAGATACAGAAAATAAATGTAGATATGAAACCAAAAACATTGGTTAGAATTCACAGGATATAACAGTACTTTTAAAATTAAAAACAAATTAAATTAATAACTGAAAATATTCCAAAATTATCATGAATATTTGTTATCTTAAAAGAGAAAACATCAAGTATTTTAAAAAGGATAAGAATTATATCTTATTTTTCCCAAAAATTCTTTTTAATCATAAAACTTAAAAGGCATACACTGTAAAAAAAGGGAGCTAAATTTTAACTCCCCAGGGGATTCTATAAAAGTCGCACCCATTGGAGAGTTAATGCCAGGGGAGTTAAATAAAGAGAGTTAAAATTTAACACCCAAATGCTAACTCCCCATGGAAAAAATAACTCGCGCGGGTGTTGAATGAAGGGAGTTAGAAATTAACTCTATTTTGGAGTTGATTTTTAACTCGAAAAATTTCACTCTCAACTCCCGAGTCCGTTAACTTCCTAAATTTTTTACAGTGTAGTAAATATTGACTAGATAATTTTTATTCTGTTAAAGCTTGATATTTTCCAAAAACTATTGGGTCAGACCAGCTCAACTGTGTTAAAAAAATTTCATTGATTTTCTAAAATGTTAAAACTTTTATGAAAATCTGTAGTTCACAACAAAACAAAAAAACACTTTTAACCGTTTTTTAAATTTTCAAATTTTTGTTATTGTTTTTTGCATTAACAAAATATTACAACATTTTAAAAAAATTCATAACTCAAAAGCCGTTCAGAATAAATTGATGAAATTTACACGGATTACATAAAATTGTTCGCTCTTTTAAATAAAAATATTTGCAAGATTGTACATTTAAAAATTCTTTATTTTTAATAACAATTTTATAAACAATTTAAATTATTTATGTGTTCTACCTCTCCAATTGCAATGAAACTCATAGGGAGTGTAGTTAGTAGTCTCTTCTTGAAGACCAAAAAAAAATTTAGTATTTTCAATTTGGAATGTAAATAACGAATTTTTTATTGTAACGCGCGCCAACGGCCACCGCCAGAAATACGGGCGCCCAACTTGCCAAGCATCTAAACGTGCTAAAAATTGCGAATACTTCACGAAAACAAATGAATAACGTTTTCTGTCCTCTAACCTAGATTCTTATAATTTATTATATCGTCAATCGAGTAAATATTTGTTCTATCATAGTTAATTCTAATAAATATATAAAATATATATATTTGTTGAAATAATGGCTATAAGAAGTTTAACTAAAGTTATTTGATTAAAGTTTTTGATTTTTTCGGACAAGTGCAATAAATAGATGAAAAAATATTTAGTGTTTTAAAAGTGAAATAAATTTCAAGACTTTATAAATAATTATTTAACGTTAAAATGGGCAGACCAAATTTCTGTTGCAACCCTTTGAATAAAAAGAACACAAAAAGGTATCAGATGGATTACGTCTAGTAAGTGAAAAATGGCATAACAATTTTAAAAATTGCGTTGGATTATATGAGTGTAAATCGTGTCGTACTGCGTGTTATTTAAAAAATGAAATTTTTTTATCTATGAATTTGGCACTTGCAACTGAAAATAAAGAAATGGATGAAGAAAATACAGAGGATGATATATTTGATAATAATTATGATTCTGAGAAAAAAGATCCAACATATCGCTGTGATAAAATAGAAAATTCTTTGAAAATTGAAAAAATAAATTCACTTCTCCTTGAGATTGAAGAACCACCATTAAAAAAGAAATGTGGAGAAAATTTATCAATACAATATGGTAAAAGGAAAATTGCTATAACGATCAATTCGACAGATTCCAGAGACCACGATAAACAGAGCAAGAAAGAAAATAATTCAGATTTTTTTTTCATCGAGAATATAAAACAAGCTTTACTTAATGCGAAAAGAGTATCGGACAAAATTAAAATTTCGACAACGGTTCCGAATGAATGGTCCCTATCTGAAATATGTAGAGTATTTTCAGTTTCACGTCGCATAGCGTCAAATGCCAAAAAATTACATCTAGATAAAGGTTACGCATTTCAACCTGCAAAAAAAGCTGGTAAAACGATTCCAGATTCTACAATTCAAAAAGCAAAAAACTACTACTTGTCAGATCATGCAAGTAGATTGATGCCAGGTATTAAAGATTGCGTAAGTGTTATGACCAATGATGGGAAAGTTAAGGTTCAAAAAAGACTTTTGCATTTCAACTTCAAAGATTTACATGAACAGTTTAAAGAGGAGTTTCCCGATTTAAAAATTAGCTGTTCAAAATTTTGTGAAGTAAGACCTCGGGAATGTATTTTGGCTGGTCAAAGTGTCTCACACAACGTATGAGTGTGTCAAATGCATCAAAATATGGAGTTGAAAGTGTATGGAATTAAACGACAGTTAAAGGATCAAGGCTTTGATTTCAAAGAAACTTGTCAGGATTTGATAAAAAAAGTCAATTTGCAAGGATTTTTCGCCGGATTGTTTCTTATTAAACTGCAAAAGTTGTCCTAAGGTCCGATGTGTCGTGGCAGAATTGGAACGCCTGTTTAATGAAAATAAGATTTCTACAGTAACTTTTAGTCAGTGGACGAGTACTGATAGGTATTTATTTCGATATTTATTTAATTTATACTAGGTTTTAAATTTTTTCTTTAGCGGGCATGACATTCCGTATCTTTTTACTTTAAGTGGAAATATTCTTTTGCAAAAATTAAAATGATAATTTGATTTTGCTAATAAAATTGCTCAAATTTTTATACTACTGTCAGAAATTGTCATACGCTTCTCTTTCATCACTGAAAAAAATCATTTACCTTTTATAGTATATATGTTAAAATGTTTTCTTTATAAAATAATAATAAATTAGAAAATTCTGCAAGCAATCATTTAAATAAAATATACTAAAAATAGTTAATTTTGTAATGTTCACTTAAAATTAACATCCGGAAGTAATTAACAATTTTTTACTCTCTTTCGCTTAATTTACAAGTACTAATGTATATAATACAAAATATTATATAGGAGTAACATGTCCGAGATATCAGAAAACAGAGAACAGTTTTTTAAAAACTTCGAAAAACAATTTACTCTTCTACTAAAGCATGATTTTCTTGCTAAAACTCAAGCTAAATATTTTGACGAAAAAAAACTGCTTAAAATAGTGAATTTATTATAAGTTTAGATTTCTCCGAGAACTACACCTTCCATTTCAAAATGCTGTCCAGGCTCACCATTGGACTAACAGCCAAGCCACTGTGCATCCATACGTGATTTACTATCGTAAAAATGATAAATTAAAACATTTGAATTACGTTATAATCTCCGAAAAACTCGCGCATGATACGAAAACCGTCCACTTATTTAATTCGAAACTTGTTGAATATTTAAAAAAAATTTGAAAGAAACGCAGTAAAAAAATTTGCTTACTTTTCAGACGGAGCGCCCTCAAAATACAAAAATAAATTTAATTTTTTTAATCTGCTTAATCAAGAAAAAGATTTTGATATCAAAGCAGAATGAAATTTCTTTGCGTCCTCACATGCAAAGAGGGCATGTGATGGGCTTGGCAAAACCGTAAAGAGGCATGCTTACCGCTCAAGTTTGCAGCGCATAGATGGAAATCCCATTAACACGCCAAAAAAACTTTTTGAATGGGCAAAAGACTTTTTTAAAAATGTAGATTTTGATTTTTGCTCTCAAACTGAACACAATCGTCATGACAAAAACAGCAAAGTCGACTTAATAAAGCTGTTGCGATTAAAAACACGCGTCAGTATCGCCAAGTTTCTTTAACAAAAGAGAAAACTCTTAAATTTAAAATTTTTTCAAAACCTACGTGTTCAGTAACACATGTTTTTTCTTCAATAACGTCTCTTTTTTAATGTGCAATTTTTGTTATTTAATTATAAATTGGTAAATTAGTTTACTAAATAATTAAAAAATGTTTTAAATGTGTTAAAATTTTCCAATTTGTGTTTTTAAAAAAATATCACAAATTAAAAAAGGTTTATAATTGTTTAAATAAAGGTTTATATAATTATGAATTAAAATAATAAAAAATTTTTTAATATATGTTATTAAGTTCATTTTTACTAATTCCATGAGTCTAATGCGCTGGGAACGTCGTATCGTCGCTGCTCACGGTGATATGGTGGATGGCGCGCGTTACAATAAAAAATTCGTTATTTACATTTCAAATTGAAAATACCAAATTTTTTTTTTGGTCTTCAAGAAGAGACTACTGACTACACTCCCTATGAGTTTCATTGCAATTGGAGGGGTAGAACACATAAATAATTTAAATTGTTTATAAAATTGTTATTAAAAATAAAGAAATTTTAAATGTACAATCTTGCAAATATTTTTATTTAAAAGAGCGAATAATTTTATGTAATCCGTGTAAATTTCATTAATTTATTCTAAACGGCTTTCGAGTTATGAATTTTTTTTTAAAATGTTGTAATATTTTGTTAATGCAAAAAACAATAACAAAAATTTGAAAATTCAAAAAACGGTTAAAAGTGTTTTTTTGTTTTGTTGTGAACTACAGATTTTCATAAAAGTTTTAACATTTTAGAAAATCAATGAAATTTTTTTAACACAGTTGAGCTGGTCTGACCCATTACAATAAATACAGTAAATATCTAGAAGCTTATATAAATCTTAAGTGAGACATAGAATTCAATATCTTCAAAATTGTAAATAACTTTATCTCCAGTATTTAAAGTTCTCATACAATGCCCTTTGTACCACAGTATCGTAAATCATATGATTCAAAACTTAAGTAAAGAGCCTACGCACCGACCCTAAGCAATATACATATATATATATATATATATATATATACTATAGTAAATACACCTGAAATAATTTCTAACCCTATAATTTCTGGTCAAAAATGAAAAACAACAAAAATAATGAATTTAACTAAATAATATAATGCCGTTATGGAAACATGGATATTTATTGGAAACAATCAATGGTTTTATGTTTTACAAAAAGAAACAATACGTACAATTATTTGTAAAAGTAATAAAGAAAATACAACTACATTAGTTCTTAATCAAAGTAGATTAATATTTTTAGAATCACATTGTAAAGGTTTTACTAACACAGCCACACAAAAAAATAAAGTGTCTTGATCTGGGGTCGAGACATATGTATTCCGATGTATTTCGATGCGCTGAATCCGAATCCGCCCTCAGAATTTGGCCAATGGGTCCTGGTTTCGCCCTAACCTCAAAAAATACCCTAAAATCGTTAAAATGGTCACTTTTGATTTATCAAAATTGTATCTAACAGCATGTTGATAATTTTCCAAGATCCCTTAATTTAAATAAACTATTCTATAAGCTTTTCAATTGAAAATCCTTTCTAAAAAAATGCAAAGCAGAAAAAGCTCGAATTGAAAAAAGTCGAACTCGAAAAGTATCGAAGCAAGAAATAAGCATAGAGAATAAAAAAGAACATAGATAGCGCACCTCACACCCTAAATGTAAACGAAATAGATGGAACTGTCTTGGGTTTGTCTGGTTTCTCTCAAGAAAAATTTATAAATAAAATGATTTTATTTATAAATTAAATGAAATCATAAATAAAAAAAGAAGGATATCAAATAATAAAAATATAATAATTAAAAATATAAAATGGAATTTAATTAAAAATTAAAATATAATTAAGAATAAAGCAGCAACAAAGTCGACCGCCAAGCGGTCGACGAGGGCTCTGGTTTTATATAAAAAATTATTAAATTAAAAAACTGAACATTAGAACTTTTAAAAATTGAACAAAAATGAAGAAGGAATAGAAGCAACGAAGACGGCCAAAGGCCGTCTGAGGCGCTAGTTTCTATAAAACATTAAATCTATCGAACCTAACCTCAAAAACACCGTTCCCGGTCATTTTTCCGAAAAAAATTTTCCGAAAAAAAAATTTCTAAATCTAAATTTACGAAATAATTTTTCCGAAAATTCGCTATTTCCATAAAAATATTTATGAAATTTAATTCAATTTCATATTTTGTTTATTACGGATATTTTCCTTGCGTGTTTTCACGTTTAAGGAGGTTGTTTACAGGTATGCAGACCTTTAGAAAAAATATTGAATTGACATTAAAGAATATTATTATTATTGTATATATATATTTTTTTATTGTTTATACTCCTGCCCTATTGGCCTTACGCACTTTGACAAGAGTCCCCGAGAAATACTTTTTTGAATTAAGCATAACCATTCTACTTAGAAATTTTCTATATATTAACCTAATTTGCGTCTACAGCCGACTTTATTAGGAGTACTCGCATTACGCCTGGACCACCCGTCAATGGGTTTTCTCGCCAGAGAAGAGGGAAAAAACTGATTCGATTTAAGATATTTGTTCTGCAAGCCTTTTTAAGTTATTTCTTAGATTGTCTCGTATATTGGTTAAGAAACAGATTTCAATTGATTTTTTTTAAAATTTTTTTATTTGGCAAAATTTTTTACTACTTTACATGCAAAGAATTAAATTCGAAAATTTTTTTCGGAAAAGTTTATATTCGGAGAATTGGATTCGGAAAAATTTTTTTTGTTCGGAATAAATGATTTTTCGGAAAAAATAACTTGCAGAAATTTGCTTTTGGAAATTTTTTTTCGAAAAAATGACCGGAATCCAAAAACAAACAAAAAAAAAACAAATTATACCATACACAGCGCAATAAAAAATAGGTAAGCTCATAATAGTTACAATTTAGGTGTTTCTATGACTGCTGATTACGAATCCGGTGTTAGTTTATCAAAATTCAAAATGGCGGATCCAATATGGCGAACAATATAATTAAAATTTGTTTTGATTGGCTTGAAAATCGTTACTCGGGGGTTTTCGGGGTCGCTGATGACGAATCCTATGTCGGCTTCTAAAAATTCAAAATGGCGGATCCAATATGGCGGTTTTTAATATTTTAAAGATTATTTTAAATTTATTAGGGGCCATCCATAAACCACGTAGCCTCTTGAGGGGAAGGGGGGGTCAAGCAATTGACTACGACAAGAGGAAAAAATGGCGCTAATACATGTAATAGCGTACTACATGGGGGGAGGGAGGGGTCAAAATTCCCAAAAAATGGGGCTACGTGGTTTATGGACGGCCCCTTACTCGCAGTTTTTCGGGACCTTTGATAACGAATCCTATATAAATTTTTATAATCTTAAAGTCTTACGAATTGTTAGAAAAAATTGTTAAAAAACAATTCGTAAGACTTTAAGATTATAAAAATTGATATAGGATTCGTTATCAAAGGTCCCGAAAAACCGCGAGTAATAAATTTAAAATAATCGTTAAAATATTAAAAACCGCCATATTGGATCCGCCACTTTGAATTTTTAGAAGCCGACATAGGATTCGTCATCAGCGACCCCGAAAACCCCCGAGTAACGATTTTTAAGCCAATCAAAACAAATTTTAATTATATTGTTCGCCATATTGGATCCGCCATTTTGAATTTTGATAAACTAACACCGGATTCGTAATCAGCAGTCATAGAAACACCTAAGTTGTAACTGTCATGAGCTTACCTATTTTTTATTGCGCTGTGTATGGTAGAATTTGTTTGTTTGGAATCTTAAATGTGTTTTTGAGGTTAGGTTCGATAGATTTAATGTTTTATAGGAATTTTCAATTGAAAAGCTTATAGAATAGTTTATTTAAATTAAGGGATCTTAGAAAATTATCAACATGCGGTTAGATACAATTTTGATAAATCAAAAGTGACCATTTTAACGATTTTAGGGTATTTTTTGAGGTTAGGACGATTGATATCAAAAATTTCAATAAAAGATTAAACGATACTAAGGAAATTAGTGTTACTCGTATCAGTAAACCATTAATGACTTTTTTAAATTATAAATGGTATGATGTTTTTGTTATTATACTTTTTTTATTATTATCATTGCATTATGCTACAAATATATTTATTTACTTAAAAAATATTGTTGTGGTTTAAAATCTGAATCAATTTCAGTTAACCCCATCGCAGTCAAGACTAAAATCTCATAAGTGGGCTCAAAATGTCGACAAATTTTTAGAAAACTAAAATTTGCGCAAACGAGCATACTTATGTATTTGAAATCGCTGATTACGAATCCGATATCAGATTTTGAAAATTCAAAATGTCGGTTCCAATATGGCGGACAACATTTTCTAAAATTCATCTGATTCACTTGAAACCTTTTACTCGGGGGTTTTCAGGGTCGCTGATTACGAAACCGATTTCAGATTTTAAAAATTCGAAATGGCGGATCCAATATAGCGGACGAAATTTTCTAAAATTCATCGGATTCACTTAAAACTTTTTACCTGGAGGTTTTTGGGGTCGCTGATTTACGAATCCGATTTGAGATTTTGAAAATTTAAAATAGCGGATCCAATACGGCGAATGAAATTCTCTAAAATTTATCGGATTCATTTGATACATTTTTCAAAATGGCGTCAGCCATATTCGAAACGCCACATTGTATTTTGAAAATCTTATGCTAGATTCGTAATCAGCGACCCCGAAAACCGCCAAGTAACAAGTTTTAAATGAATCGGACGAGTTTGTAAATTGTCGTCCGCTATATTGGATCAACCATTTTGAATTTTCAAAATCTGAAATCGGATTCGAATTCAGCGACCCTGAAAACCCCCGAGTAACGAGTTTTAAATGAATCAGACGAGTTTTTGAAAATGTCGTCCGCTATATTGGATCCGCTATTTTGAATTTTTTAAATCTAAAATCGGATTCGTAATCAGTGACCCTGAAAACCCCCAAGTAAAATGTTTTAAGTGAATCGATGAATTTCAAAAAATGTCCGCCATATTGGATCCGCCATTTTGAATTTTTAAAATCTGATATCAGATTTGTAATAAGCGACCCCGAAAACCCCCGAGTATCAATTTGTGGACAAATCTGTGTGTTTTTGTAGCCAAAAATCTGCTTGCGTCTATACACGTCATCGACAGTTTGAGCCCACCTGCATCATGACGTGTATACACGTCATCGACTGCCAAGGAGTTAAATAAATTTCATCAGCAATTATATGTGATGAATCAAATTCCACATTAAACATGACAAATAGTAATGACCAATTTTTTTTATTTCTCTTTCCAGTTAACATCCTTAGTGAATCTTATTTAAATGAACCTCTCAATATTACAAGTGGTATTATTTGCTATAATGCTTTTATGGAAATAACTAATCATTATAATGAAATTACATTTTCATGTAAATTTTTTAAAAAATTCCTAATGTAGAAAAAAATAGTACTTTAAATTATAATAAAGATTTACAAATAATAGTATAATTAATTATTGATATTAATATAAAAAAATTTATTTTAAGGCATTAATTTCCATTACTACAGAACGTTAAAGCGGCATATTATACAATCGTATTTCTCACACTACGAATTCATTAAACGGTACATTTGATACGGATGATGCTGAATTTTATTCTTAAATGATTAAAAATTTAGTTAATGATGAAAAAGTACAAACTCCTTTTCAATCTAAAGTACAGGTTATTTATAATTATATGAAAAATTAATTAATACAATAAATTCTCTACAAAAGTTACAGGAAAATATTAAATTTACTGCAAAATTAATTAATAATTTTGTTTTAAAAATTACTTATAATAATTCAACTCAAAGATTTAAATCTTTAGTTTATTAACAAATGAAAGAAATTATATTTCTAGGAAACATAGTTTATGCATATTACAATGAATATATTGAAGCTATTCATTTAGCACAATATAACATTTTATCTCCATTAATTATTACATTAAAAATATTGTTGGAAGAACTAGAAAAATATGAAGGAGAATATAAATCATTGAGTTCTTTAAATAAAGACAACTTTTCTTTAATTAATAAATTATTAAAAGTTGATATTTTTCACACATGAAATAACTATATTAATAATACGAGTACCATTATTATCTAAAATTGTTTTTGATTTTTATCACTTGATACCAGTTCCAATTACAAATTACAATACTTCAACATTTTCCAACGTTATTACAAAATATAAACATGTATTATTATCCCAATCGAAAAAAAAATTCTTCCTTTAGAAGAATTATTTGTTTGTGTTAAGTACTTTGTGGAAGATAATATTTGTTTCGACATACACACGATTCAAATCTGTGGACAACCGCAATGTGAAGTTCAATTATTATTATCTAATACAACTTTTTTACCTAAAGATTGTCAAATAATGCATACTAATGCCGGTATGGAAACATGGACATTTATTAAAAACAATCAATGGTTTTATGTTTTACAAAAAAACAATATTTACAATTATTTGTAATAGTGGTAAAGAAACTATAACTAAATTAGTTCTTACTCAAAGTGGATTGAAATCTTTAGAATCACATTGTAAAGGTTTTACTAATCTGTATCAATTAGAAACTACAGAATTTAAAGAAAAATATATTACAATGTACATATCGAATTTATCTGTTAAATTGGAACCTTTTCATTTAAATAAAATTAACATCATTGATATCAAAAATTTTAATAAAACATTAAACGATTCTCAGGAAATTAGTGTTACTAGTATCAATAAACCATTAATGACTTTTTTTAATTATAAATGGCATGATGTTTTTGTTTTTATACTTTTTTTATTATTATCATTGCATTATGCTACAAATATAATTTTTTAAATAAAAAATATTGTTGTTGTTTAAAATCTGAATCAATTTCAGTTAAAGAAATTTCATTAGCAATTGCATGTGATGAATCAAATTCCACTTTAAACATATCAATGATGAATTTTTGTAAAACTCCTCCGCCATATTGGATCTGCCATTTTGAATTTTTAAAAATAAAGTTCATATTCGTAATCAGCGACCCTGAAAACCCACGACTGAGTAATTCCACATGCAATTTTATCGATTTTAAAATATTTTTATCCGTCATTAAAAAATTTTTAAACACTTTATATTCGTAATCAGCGACCCCAAACACCCTTAAGTGAGTAATTCCATGAAATTGTAAAAAAAATTGTATACCCTACGTATGAAAAATATTAAAAAAAATGCTAGTTGATTAGGCGCAATTTTTTATTCCTGGAAAATTCAAAATGTTAATAAACAAATGATAAGAAAATTTCAAGCAATTTAGAGTAGAGGAACAACTTCAAAAACACCCCTACGTTTTAAAAATATTTTTAAAAAAAGGTTGTTGCGCTTACGCTCAATTTTTTATTGATGGAAAGTTCTAAATTTTAATGAACAAATGTAGAAAAAAAGTTTAAGGCAATTTAGAGTAAGGAAACAATCCCAGAAACTACCCTTACGTAATAATCATTAAGTCCTATGAAGAAACTAGCCATTGTATTAAAAAACTAACAATTGGATTTATAGGCAAATGAAAAAAAGATATACCTGTTTTTTTGTTTCTAATTTCCAATTGTTTAACAACAATTGTTTAAAAGTTATTAACAATCTTTTCCAAAAAAAACACGATTTTTTCGAGAAAAAATTTCATTTCAGACATATTTTCACCGGAAAAAAGTATATATATATATACATTCAAAAGCTCCAAATATCGCGTCCATGGACCCTCAGCTACAAAACCCTGAAGCGATCAATTTTTTTTAAAAATGGCGAACGCTACTATGGCGGCTAAAACTAAAAAATAGCTCACATATGAAACATAGGGCTCTAACTTTTTCAAGTCACTGAAATTGCCTGAAACTCGTTACTTGGGGGTTCTTAGGGTCGCGAATTACGAATATGATGTCAGTTTTTGAAAATTAAAAATAGCGGATCCAATATGGTGGACGAAAAATTTTAATGTCGTCTATTTCACTTGATACTCGTCACTCTGGTGTTTTCGGCGTCGCTAATTATGAATATAATGTCAGTTTCTAAATCAACGACTCCGAAAACCCCCAATTAAGAAGTTTCAGGGTAATAAGATTATTTATAAAAGTCATCCGCGAGATTGGATCCGTTCTCTAGAATTTTAAGAAACTGACATAAGATTTGTAATCAGTGATCTTCAAAATCCAGAAGTAAACAGTATTAGGTCAATCGGGATAATTTTTAAAAAATTCTGCCATATTGGAACTGTAATTTAAAATTTTTAAGAACTAACACCGAATTTGTAATCAGACTTTACAAACCCTTGAGTGACGAGTTTTAATCAAATTCGACATTTTAACCCTTAATCACAGTACCAATGCAGGACCCTCACGGTTTCTCCCGGTGTGATTTTTGCAACGAGCTTAGGCCAATAAGGGCTAAGGCGTGGCCTAACCGCTAAACGCAAGGAATTCATTGCGAAATCCGGTGAACTTACTACCTAAAAAAGGCATGAATTGAAGTCCGGAGCTTTACTGTGTGTTCTCCAAGCTAAAATAGGATATTATCTTTTATAAAAATTATTTATTGTAGTTCAGTACATCTATTTTGAAGAAAAATAGGTTTCATAATAATTTATTTAATCTTAATATATACAAAAAACTTTTTTAAACTACTGAAATTACCTTAAACCGATAACTGGGCGTCATTCACATAGAAATTTTTCGCCGTCAACTTCATAAAGTTGTCAAATACACAAATACACTTGGAAGAATAATATCACTCACGAAACATAAAGTTATGTACAAAATGTACCGTCCAATAGCGATAAATTTTCAATTTTTACGAATTTAAACGAGATATTAATGTCGCACACCCAGGGTGCGCTTTAAGGGTTCAATTTTTCAAAACTGACATCAAATTCGTAATCAGCGATCCCAAGAACCCCTGAGTAACGAGTTTCGGATAAATCCAATTAATTTTTACATAACTTGTCCGCCATTTAGAATTTTTGAAAACTGGCATCATATTCGTAATCAGCGACCCCAAAAACCCCCCGAGTAGAGAGTTTCAGGTGAATCCGATTAATTTTTACGAAACTCGTACGCTACATTGGATCTGCCATTTTGAATTTTTGAAAACATTTATAATCAGCGACCCCAAGAACCCCCGAGTAACGAGTTTCAGGCGATTTCAGTGACTTGAAAAATTTGGAGCACTATGTTTCATATGTGAGACATTTTTTTAGTTTTAGCCGCCATATTAGCGTCCGCCATTTTGAAAAAAAATTGATCGCTTATGGGTTTTGTAGCTAAGGGTCCATGGACGCGATATTTTGAGTTTTTGAGAGTATCTATCTACTTTTTTCCGGTGAAAATATGTCTGAAATGAAATTTTTTTCTCGAAAAATCGTGTTTTTTTGGAAAAGATTGTTAATAACTTTTTAACAATTCGGTAAAAACCAATTTAAACAGCAGAATCTGAAAGAGGAGTAAATTTTACATTAAAAATGGTATGTGCCAATTTTTATATGCATTTTAATAAAAATGAGGTCCTCAAAGTCAATTGAAATTTTTCGTCTGTCTAGTCCTTAATAGGTTAAACACCGTTAACGCCAATCGATTCTACGTGGAAAAATAAGAATGTTTTCTATAGGTCATTTTTTTCTCCAAGTCGTATTATGTATATAAAATTGTTATTAACAAATTAAGCTGTGTAAAGGCTGTTTCATCCCAAGCATAAACAAATGGATTGTAAGTAAAACTAACAATTGGATTCATAGGCAAATGGAAAAAAAAGATATAATTGTCTTTTTGTTTTTAATTTTCAATTGTTTAACAACAATTGTTTAAACAAATTACCGTCAACAGGGGTAATTATGGAACAAAAAAAACGCGATTTTTTGAATTTCTTTTTCACTAAAAATCTAAAGTGTACAAAAAAATTTTATTAGCTATTCAAATATATTGTGAACATTCATAGACAATATATTAAACTATTATTTACAACAAGAACCAAATTAAAATAATTTACCAAAAAAATTTACATAAAAAAGAATTACGCGTTCCATATTTACCTTATATGTTCCATAATTACCCCTGTTGACGGTAAATAAAATTTAAAAATATTTTAAAATTGTTAACGCTAATCGATTCTACGTGAAGAAATAAGAATGATTTGTATAGGTCATTTTTTACTTCAAGTCGTATTTTGTTTATAAAATTGTTATAACCAAATTATGCTGGATAATTAATCATTCATCCCAAGCAACAGTTTTCAAAAATTTAAAGCTTTATTAATTTGTTTAAACAATTGTTGTTAAACAATTGGAAATTAAATACAATTAATAGGCATATCTTTTTTTTTAATTTGCCTATGAATCCAATTGTTAGTTTTACTTAAAATCCATTTGATGATGCTTGGGATGAAACACCCTTTATCCAGCATTAATCTCTTTATAACAATTTTATAAACAAAATACGACTTGAAAAAAATGACCTATACAAAACATTCTTATTTTGCCACGTCGAATCGATTGACGTTAACAGTTTTAAAAAAATTTTAAATTTTTATTAATATGTTTAAACATTTGTTGTTAATCAATTGTAAATTAAAAACAAAAAACAGGTATATCTTTTTTTCTATTTGCCTATTAATCCAATTGTTAGTATTACTTAAAATTTATTTGTTTATGCTTGGGATGAAACACCCTTTACGCAGCTTAATTTGTTTATAACAATTTTATAAACAAAATACGACTTGTAGAAAAAATAACCTATACAAAAACATTCTTATTTTTCCACGTAGAATCGATTCAAAATTTCGGATCCAATATGACGGTCAATTTCGTTTTAAATTAATTAGATTTACTTAAAAATTGTTATTTGGTAATTTTCGAAGTCACTGATTAAAAAATTTCTTTGCTAATTATTAACCCACAATCTAAATTTAAAAATAAACTAAACATTGGATCCCAAAAACCTCCGATGGACAAGTTTCAGGTAAAACTATACAATTTTTAAAAAATCGTCCGCCAGATTTGATCCGCCATTTTAAATTTTTAAAAACTAACATCAGATTCGTAATCGGCGACCTTAAAAACCCCCGAGTAAACATTTTCAAGCGAATCCGATTAATTAAAAAAAAATGCCCGCCATATTGGATCCACCATTTTGAATTTTTAAAAACTGATGTCATATTCGTAATCAGCGACCCCAAAAACCCCCGAGTAACAATTTTTAGTCGATTTTAAAATGTTTAAAAAATTTGTGATTTTTAACCCTCCGTCACACACATGGGAAAAAATTACGACTTTACACACGTTTAGAGGGAATCTCTCACCACATTGTAAAATAAGCAACATTACAATATAAACAAAGGAATCAACAAAAATTTAGTTTTAACACAAACTTACAAATATGTAGTAAATTATTCTAAATTATAAAATTAATAAAATTAATTTTCGGTCTCAAAAATAAACAAGTTGTAAATCCAGATATTCATTACATGAACACTTTGCTTCCTCTTTACGATCAGCAAAAAAAATTTGCTTCCTCGTGAAGGAAGCATTAACGATAAATATATTTCATTTTTAAATCATTTTTAATACAATTTAACATTTATAAAATAAAGTTCATTCATCTTAATAGAAAGAATAAAATTTTCTTATACAGTAATATGAATCTAAATAAACAAAAAAATTTTTAGTTAAAAAGTGAATTTTTCAACTTTAATTGTAATTAATTCTACAATTTTCAATAGAATATATACTTTACATACATCAATCGATTCGTCTTGATGCAAAGAATAAGATTTTTGATTTATTTTTAAATAAATAATAACATTCTATTGTACAGCAACATGATTTTTAAGAAAAAATGAATTTTTATTAAAAGTGCAAATTTTTTGTCTATAATTGGTTTTAATTCTATAAATTTAAGTAAAACATATACTTTATATATACCAATCGATCCGTCTTGGTGTAATGAATAAGATTTTAGAAATAAATGAGTAAGATTTTCTTACACAGCAACATAATTTTGCGGAAAGAACTCAATTTTTTGATAAAAATGCAATTTTTTCAGCTTTAATTGTGATTAACTCTATAAATTCTCATACAATTTATACTTCTTATATATCGAAATGACCTCAAAGATGGCCTATTGTACGCAAAATTTAATCAGCTTTCTAACTGTATTTAAGTTTTCTTTGTTTCTCCTTTTATTTCCGAGATATGATTGAAAAAGTGATGGCATGTTTTTTCATAGAGTCGAATGTAATCGTCCTGATACTCGTGGACGATAGTGTAGTCAAGAACAGTCATATTGTTCCATTGGTTTGAAATTGCATGAATGGATGACCAAGACCATTCTTGGCTATTCCAGCCAAAAATGTTCAATAATATTTTTCTTTTAAGACAAAAATGCCTTGAAATCTAATAAAAATTGTCCTAGGGGAAAAAGCATCGTGATTCACGGTAAACATTTTCATGGCTGACATCGTGGATTCGTTTACTCTACATACTATGCAGTAATAAAATACTTTATTACTCGCGACATTAATAAGCTTCCTAGCCACTGATCCTGTTCCATTCATATGTCCTATTCTCGGATTTTTTGTACTAGATATTGCTTCTAACTGTTGCTTACTATACATTACTGCCCTTAAGGTACTACTACACTTTAGAATTTATTTATTTTTTTATTTTTTATTGTATTTTTTAACTCCTTATGACTTCAGAAAACACCTCCTAAAGTATTTATAACCAATTGTAAAAAATAAAAGTAAATTTTTTCAAAAAATATTTAATTAATGTAAAAAGTTATTGACACATTTATATTCTAGTTAATTCGGTATACATTTTACTTCTTATTGGGTAATTACAATTGAAAACAATTTTATTTTGTTTAATACCATAAAATTTGTAATCATTAGAATTACATTTATGACTTAAATATTGCTGAGACTTTAATTCGTTTTAATGAAAAGGTAAAAAAATGCATTAAAATGACTGCATATATAGTCAAAATTCAATATGCTTTTAATGCCAAACCAATGTAATCTTTGAAATTTTGTGTAAACATTTTAATCTATTTTAATCAACCTCTTCTTACCAGGAACCTTTTCTCAAATTGAGGACAGTTTATCTCTGAATCTACTGAACCGATTTTAATAAATAATAACTCGTTTTGTTTGTTAGCATGTCCTGTGTGAGAATTCACCAGAAAATGGTCAAAAAATTTTAAAAAAACATTTTTGCAAAATAGAAAAATACTGAAAAACATAGTGCATTTTGACAAAAATTAATGAAACATCTGCTATTTTTAGGGTTTCGTACACCATAGGTGTACTGACGGAACCCTTATGAAATCACTCGTGTGTCCGTCCCAGCCACGCAAAATGGGCTGTCCCCCCCTTAACTTCTACAAATCTCAACCTGGTGAGTTGAAATTCGGTAGGGATCTTCAGTTTTAAGTGCAGATTACAGGAAAAATATAGCGAACCCAATTGACAAACATATTTGCGAACTAGGAGGAAAAGAAATTCAATTTTTTCGAAAAAGTTGCAAAAAATGACCCTGTCCCCCCCCTTAACTTTTACAAATCTCAACCTTATGAGCTGAAATTCGGTAGGGATCTTCAGTTTCAAATGCAGATTACAGGAAAAATATAGCGAACCCGATTGATGGACATATAATTGCGAACTAGGAGGGAAAGAAATTCAATTTTTTGGAAAAAATTGAAAAAAAATGACCCTGTCGCCCCCTTAACTTTTACAAATCTCAACCTGGTGAGCTGAAATATGTATATACCGAATTTCAGCTCAATAAGTTTATATATGTTATTTTTAATCAATTTTATTATATTTTTTATATATATGTTTTTTTATAAAAAATGAGTTTTATTTTGGTGTACGGAACCCTCGATCTTAATGCGAGTGCAACTCCCACTTGTCTGATTTTTTTTATTTTTAGTCCATTTTTCATTAATGGTGGTGGATTTCTATGCAAGACACCTTCCTTTTTAAAAAGCAATTTGGATTTTTTGTTTCCGATTTGTCAATCTTGAGATAAACTGTCCGCAATTGGACAACTAACTTTTTGGAGTTTCAATCTGAATGCTGTCTGCAGATTATGATGTTAAATACAAATTAAAAACAAACCATTATTTTTATTCTCGAAATATGTACTTATATAGGCAAAAAAGTTTTTTAAATATTTATAATAAAAGACCTAAGAATTTTTTTTTAATTTGGTCTTTTAAGAGCCTTCTAAAGTGTAGTAGTATCTTAATGAAATCGAAACACTGCAAAGATAAGGATCATCTTTGCGCAGATCATAAATGCATAACTGAAATAGATATGTAAATACTTTGTTTTACAAAACATATCTTTTCTCATTGTTGGCTTTCGATTTGATTTTATGCAGTGTTTTCAGTTTCATCATGTTTTGAGGATTTCCATTATGCCACAGTCCTTCTTTAACCACTTTTCAGTTCGTATTTGAGCATCTCTTGCTGAACGGCATGGTAAAATTTGTTTCATTTCATCTTGTTTTTTACCTGATATCGTATTGCTGCATTCTAAGTCTCGAATTTTGCATTTGAAATGTTGTGAGTGAATGTGAACATGGGAGAAATATGCATAAATAATTATAGTATTTTTCATACTATTGAATCTGAAATTGTAGAAGGTCAGGTTGCACGGACGTTCTATCATTTTAAGAAAACATTTTTTAATTGTGCAGTAGATAGTTTCCCTGTCAAAATCTTGCACTTCACAATTCCACATTTCTTTTCTCATTTCAACCTCCGCTATAAACTGCGAATATTCGATTTTATTATTTTTAATACTCTTAACGTCATCTTTTTCAATGCAGCTGATTTTTTCCTAACTTCTCTTTTTATCTACACGGAGAGAAGAGTTGCAGTAAATGTGACAGAACGCGTTTAGTAAATCATTTAGTGCACCGGTTAGTGGCGCCAACTGTATGTTTAGTATAATACACTACGACACCTCTCTGTTTAGTAGAATATACTGTTTGCTCAGTGTATCTTACTATCTTACTAAACAGTGCAGTAGATGGCACTGTCTGTACCGTCAGTCCAAACCTAACGATTCTGTTTAGTAGATTTAACTGCCATGTCAGTAGAATCTACTACGCCCTTCTCTCCGTGTACAATTCTTGAATTTGATACATCATCTTGATTACTGTTCTCGTCATAGTCATCATTGTCTTCATCATCCCCAGTGGGCACACTTGTTTAAAAGACGTCCTAAAGATGTCTTTTTGCGGACGTCTTTTGGACATGTACAAAAAGACGTCTTTAAGACGTCTTAAAGACGTCCTATTCATGTTCTATGTCTTGGCTATTAGATGTCTTTAAGGTGTCTAAAAGACGTCTTTTTCATTTAACATTTGAAAATAGAAAAATTTTCATAAATAGAAAATATTATTTTCTAAGTTCAACTTGGACTTAGAAATTTATGAATGTGAAATTCATTGGAATTTTTCTAAGTTCAATTCATTTCATTGACAAGTGAGATCGTTAACTTTGTAGAGGTTCATATCTGTCTTGAACGGCTGAGGTGCTTAAGGCGCCGTGTTTCAAGCCCAAGGTATCCGAGTTCGATCCCAGCTTCGTAGGAATTTTTTCATTATTTCTCCACATTTTAGAAAAAATAAAATTAAACTTAAAATAAATTTAATACAATATTACTGAGTTTCAACTTAGAAAATGTTAAAAAAGAAATGTTTATTTAAGATCTGAAGGAATGTAAAAAAGGACGTCCAAAAGACGTCTTAAAGACGTCTTTTAGACGTCCCTTTTATGTCTTTTAGACGTCCAAAAGACGTCTTTAAGACGTACTTTAGACGTCCTTTCCTATGTCTTTTAGACGTCTTTTGGACGTCTTTTGGACCAGACATAGAACGTCTTTTAGACGTCTTTTAGTTGTCTTTTTGATGACTCAGAGACATTACCATCATTGTCCCCGAATTGTCCGCGGACAAAAAGGGACGTCTTTAAGACGTCTTTTAGACGTCCCTGTGCCCACTGGGTCAGTATTATATTTACACTCGACTGGATTATTTATTTCATCTTCTGTTTCCATTGTTTCAAAAATGTCTTCACGCTTCATCAAAACAGTTTTCTAGTAATTTATACAATCTAATTCTTCATGTGGGTTTTCGTTTCCATTTATTTTTAAGTAAATTAATATTTTAATATTAATTTATTAAAGTAAATTTTTAAGTAAATTAATCCACATTATACTTTTGTAGAGATGTAGTTTTTCCTCTGTCTCATCTTAGAAATCGAATGTGGAAAAATCTTTCTCACTATCCTTTAGTGGAATATTCGTTTCTCTTCTTTTTTCTTCATGAAGAAAAAAGAGGTGTCTTGTTACCATTTTCTTGGATAATACTTGTCACTTGTTTTTCTTTTTTTTGATCCTCTTCTTCGTCTTCCTTTTTTTCTTCCACTTTTTGTATATCTTGTTTTTCTTTTACGTCTTTTTTTACACGTTTTCATTTTCTTCCTCTTTTTGTATATCTTCTTTTTCTTCTACGTTTTCTTTTTCTTCCACTTTTTGAATGTCTTTCCCTCTTTTTGCAATTGTATTCTTTTTCTTTTTGTTCTATCTTTTCTATTTTTTTCTGGAACTCTTCAACAAATTCAAAATCACCCCCTCGGTTATTTCCGGAAAATAACAAAATAATTTTTTAATTTGTTTTATTTTCAGGTCGATCGAACTTTGCTATATTCTTTATTATATCCGTTTCTGATATTGACCGAAATATTTAAACATTAACTGAATACAATTGTGGAAATATTCCAATTTTGAAATCCGTTCCATATTCTCCAATTTGACTAATTTTTTTGTATACTGTAAACATGTTTCATATTGTATTTCATTTTCTTCTTGGGTTACATTTAATTGATATTTTAAAACTGACTAATTACATACCACATGTTCCACAATTTTTTGACTAATTTCATCATGTCTATCGTTTCTAAATCTTTTATCTTCTTGAAGTTTTAAGCCCAGTCTTAATGAATGAAATAAGCAATTTCCATCTCCAGGTACACTTATTACTTTATATATATGTAACTTCAAATTGTCGCCATCTAGAACCAGTCTTCTCATCTCTTTCTCGCCTTTATTTTTCTTCTTCTCATTATTTATTATTTCTAGTAGCTCCCTTTTCTTGTCTAAAGTTTTAGACATTTTTTTCTTCTCGAAAAAAGAATTTAAATCCTTCTTGAAATCACTGTTAGATTCTAGCGCATATCGAATAGTTCTTTTCAATTCTAATGTTACTTTAATTCTTCCTTCCTGCAAAACCTGAAAAAAACAAAATAGTACGTATTTTAACTCAAATGTGATTTACTCTCAGTGCAGCATAACAGGTAAAATTTAATAAAATCGAATCCCTAACGCATATTTAATACTTAGTTAAATTACAATAATTTAAAAAAAACATCTGAAAAGTGAGTTACACTTTCACTGAAACCGAGGGTTTCGCCATCTATATGTCTAAAAATTTTAGTGCTGGAAGGGGACACACAATTTTGCTGTCAAATGTTTTTTAACCCAGGGAGCGAAAGGTCCTAAGCAAAAATTAACAACTGACGCAGTACTGCGCTAGTACTGACAAGTACATTTCTGCAATAGGTAGGGGAGATTAAGGTAAACCCGCTCACTAGCGATTTGACGCTATTAACTCAACTTAAGATGGAGGTGTCAGAAAAAAAACGTTTTTTGGATTTTTAAGTTTTTTGATCATTATTTTCAAGACTTAATTTATTTGACAAATTTTTTTGGTTGCTATTAGATGTCCTTCTTCGAAGTACATATATAGATTTGTCTCATTTCAAAAAGATTTAATTAAATTTATTCTGAAATGTGAGAAATACACTCGGGGTAAAGTCGCTCACGTGAAGTCGGGGTAAAGCCGCTCACTTAGTTTTAAATTTGAAATTTAGAATAAAATAATTTCACGTAGTATATTTTAACAATAAAATAATTTATGACTTGTTAAAACCGAAATTGTAACTACATTTTACTTTCTCTTAATAATATTTAACATGCATAGTTGTAATTCATTAAACCTATATTCATTATTTATTAAACCAATTTGTTGTTTATAGAATTGTTTATAGAACTCATAGTTAATTAATAATAAATCATACTTAAGACGGGAATAAGACGAATTTTAATATTTTAAAAATAAAATTGTTCCGTCTTGAACAGATAAAGTGAGCAGATTTACCCTGAAAAATTGTGACTTCGAAAGTTGGTATATGTGTATTAACCCCTTGACTGTCGATGGCAAAGATCTTTGCCATTTCGGACTTTGCTCTGACTGCCGGAAAACTGACAATCTTTGCCATGATCCAATATAGCGCACATTTAAAAAAAAATTGTATTCGCTTGAAACTTGTCACTCGAGGGTTTTTGGAGTCGCTGATAACGAATCCCATGTCAGTTTTTCAAAATTTAAAATGGCGGATCCAATATGGCATACCGTGGAGGTCCACTTTACCTATGAACTTATTGGAGAGGTAAAAATGCGTTATGGAGCACTCACAGCTCTGCCTGCCTGCGCAGGCAGTAATTGGAGTAAGAGAGAAAGTCAATTAGAGTGAAAGAGACAGTAAATTCAAATTTGTATGCTGCCTACTAGCTGTGAGTGCGCCTTTAGGACATTTCAATAGAATTTCAATTTTTGCTCTCTTTATAGCTGTTCTATGAAACCGGCATTTGTAAAATTTGTTTTGCTTTTATAATAATTTTTTTTTAAATGTCCGCCATATTGGATCCGCTATTTTAAATTTTTTAAAACTGACATCGGATTCGTCATCAGCGACCCCGAGAACCCCCGAGTGATAATTGTTAAGCGAATCCAATTTAAAAAAAATGTCTGCCATATTGGATCTGATATTTTGAATTTTTAAAAACTGACATCGGATTCGTCATCAGCGACCCAGAAAACCTCCGAGTGATAATTGTTAAGCGAAGTAAAAAAGATAAATCAAAAACACTTTTTATTTTTTTAGTAGAAATCATAAGCTTACAAACGATATAAATTAACTTGGATTTAGAGAATAATTTACTAGATTTTTACCGATCTGAAAAAAGTGAGCTGCTTTACCCCAGTCTCCCCTATAGAAAATTGAGCAAATGGAATTTCTGAAAAATAATATTTCGATGCAAAGAAAATTATGTTAAAAAAATTTTTCTAATTTTTTCCTGTCTATTTAAAATTCGCCCAATTCATTACAATTAGGGGAGGGTAGGCTACATTGAACCGGGTATTTTATAAAGTCCAAGAACTAATTAAATTTTATAAATGTCGATCAGGTTTTTGTATTAAAATTAAGGGGTAACACTACCCTTGAGTCAAAAAAAAAACCTATATCTTTGATGATTTGTTTTGAGAAAATGGAAACTAGAATAGGATTTCTTTTTGGAGGGTTTATTAAATACATATTGAAGAGTAGAAAAAAAAATTTTTATTAAAAATTTTATAACAAAATGGCGGCGGTAAATTGCATAGGAAAAATCGACTATTTTTTTCTTTACCAAAACGGCCAGAAAGGTTTCTTGAAAAGTTTAAGCCCTGGAACAGAAAACTAAGAAATTTTATAATCTATATAATATAAACTTGAAAAGTACATAGGAGTTTTTTTATATCAATTTTTGTAGAAATGGTGCTCTTTTTTAGTAAAATAATCAATTTTTCGTCAAAAAAAAAGAAAAAAAAAGTAAATTGTTTATAAAAATTAACCCCTTAAGGACCAAAAGTACACAAATGTTATCCGAAATTTGGGAGCAATTTTTAGTATGAAAACGGATTGCTAAAAATTTTGCAAAAGACATTTCTTAAAGCTCAGGAACCGCTCTTTCGAATGCTGTAATAACAAATATTGAAAATTTATAAATAAACAAATTACATACAGTTATTTAAAAAAACACAATTTTTTCAAGATTTTTTTTTGAAAATCAAATTTTTTTTATTATTTATGGCGAAGGAATACGTCTCAAAGGTAAAAATATCGCGTCAAAAATGTCTAACCTAAAATGTTGTAAAATAAAAATTTGAAAAAAACAAAATGGCGGATCAAAAATGGCGTTCAAAGTCGGCTTTTTAATAAATAATATACAGCAAGTGCACATTTTTTTAAAAACCTCACAGATTCGCTTGAAACTGGTTACTCGGGGGTTTTTGGGGTCGGTGATTACAAATATGATAATAGTTTTTCAAAATTCAAAATGGTGAATCTAATATGGCGGACACTTTTTTCAAAATTTTATCGGATTCGCTTGAAACTGATTACTCGGGGGTTTTTAAGGTTTCTGATTACGAATATGTTAATAGTTTTCAAAAATTCAAAATGGCGAATCCAATATGGCGGACACTTTTTTCAAAACTTCATCGGATTCGCTTAAAACTGGTTACTCGGGAGTTTTTGGGGTCGCTGATTACGAATATGATAATAGTTTTTAAAAATTCAAAATGGCAAATCCAATATGGCGGACACTTTTCAAAACTTCATCGGATTCGCTTAAAACTGGTTACTCAGGGGTTTTTGGGGTCGCTGATTACGAATATGATCATAGTTTTTAAAAATTCAAAATGGCGAATCCAATATGACGGATACTTTTTTTAAAACTTATTTGGATTCACTTGAAACTAATTACTCGGTGTTCTTGGGACCTCTAATTACGAATATGATAGTAGTTTTCAAAAATTTTAAATGGCGATTCAATATGGCGGATACTTTTTCTAAAACTTCATTGGATTCACTTGAAAATAATTACTCGGGGGTTCTTGGGATCTCTAATTACGAATATGGTAGTAGTTTTCAAAAAATAAAAATTTCGGACCATATACATTAATTTTTGTAATATTTTACAGTAGTAACTTCAGAATTGCGTTAACTTTATTTTGTTGTAAAATATTTCAATTTTTATTAATTAATTAATTACTAATTCGAAAAAAAGCGTTTTTTTTCGTTTTAGATATTGAAAGTACACATCTTAAGCTTTTTTTGGTACAAGAAAAAGAAAAAAAGGGTCCTTCTTGAAAGAAAAACCAAAAAAAATATTATACCAAAAAATATAGGTGTATATTACGTGGTAGTTAATTAGTCATACATATAACAAAATACTGTGAAAATATTAGCCCGATCCAACAACTTGCAATTTTGACTTTGGTACACTCGAGAAAATTTGCCCCTTAAACATAATTAATCTTTATTTATGAGGCTTCAAAGACAGACAAAACTCGATAATAACAAAGAACAGTTCCTATTAGTATTATTATTATAACAAAGAAATAGTTATGATTAGTATTATTATTATTAAGTTTAATATTACTATTATATTTTATACAAATTATTTGAAAGCAAAAACAATTTAAATTTTTATAATTTCTAACCTGAATAATGTACATGCTCCGAAATTTTTATTTTTTAAAAACTACTATCATATTCATAATCAGAGACACCAAAAACCCTTCCTAATCAGTTTCAAGTGAATCCGATGAACTTTTAGAAAAAGTATCCGCCATATTGAATTAGCCATTTTGAATTTTTAAAAACTACTATCATATTCGTAATTACAGACCCCAAGAACCCTCGAGTAACCAGTTTCAAGCGAATCCGATGAAATTTTAAAAAAAATGTCCGCCATATTGGATTGGCCATTTTGAATTTTTAAAGACTATTATCATATTCGTAATCAGCGACCCCAAAAACCCCCGAGTAACCAGTTTTAAGCGAATCCGGTGAAGTTTTGAAAAGTGTCCGCCATATTGGATTCGCCATTTTGAATTTTTGAAAACTACTATCATATTCGTAATTAGAGACCCCAAAAACCCCCGAGTAACCAGTTTTAAGCGAATCCGATTAAATTTTGAAAAAAGTGTCTGCCATATTGGATTCGCCATTTTGAATTTTTGAAAACTATTATCATATTCGTAATCAGCGACCTTAAAAACCCCCGAGTAATCAGTTTCAAGCGAATCCGATAGAATTTTGAAAAAAGTATCCGCCATATTGGATTCGTCATTTTGAATTTTTAAAAACTATTATCATATTTGTAATCAGCGACCTCAAAAACGCCCGAGTAACCAGTTTTAAGCGAATCTGTGAGGTTTTTAAAAAATGTGCACTTGCTGTATATTATTTATTAAAAAGCCAACTTTGAACGCCATTTTTGATCCGCCATTTTGTTTTTTTTTTAATTTTTATTTTACAACTTTTTAGGTTAGACATTTTTGACGCGATATTTTTACCTTTGGGACGTATTCCTTCGCCATAAATAATAAAAAAATTTGATTTTCAAAAAAAAATGTTGAAAAAATTGTGTTTTTTTTAAATAACTGTATGTAATTTGTTTATTTATAAATTTTAAATATTTGTTATTGCAGCATTCGAAAGAGCGGTTCCTGAGCTTTAAGAAATGTCTTTTGCAAATTTTTTGCAATCCGTTTTCATACTAAAAATTGCTCCCAAATTTCGGATAACATTTTTGTACATTTGGTCCTTAAAAGGTTAAAGTTTACATCCAATTAAAAAAATCCTATGTAATTTTTAAGTTTATATTATATAGATTATAAAATTTCTTTGTTTTGTGTTTTAGGACTTAACCTGTTCAAGAAACCTTTCCGGCCGTAAAAAAAATAGTCGATTTTTATTATGAAATTTACCGCCGCCATTTTGTTATAAAATTTTTAATAAAATTTTTTTTTCTACTCTTCAATATGTATTTAATAAACCCTCCAAAAAGAAATCCTATTCTAGTTTCCATTTTCTCAATACAAATCATCAAAGATATAGGTCTCTTTTTCTGACTCTAGGGTAGTGTTACCCCTTAAGCTGAAGTACTCCTTTAGTTAATACACACGTTACAAACACAAATTATTATGATTAAATAATTTAATTTAATTTTTTTTAACAAGTTACACTTTTCTTATTTTGAAGGATCTGTGTCTACATTGAACCACCTCTAATAAAACACTACAATTTACTTCAAAAATAATATTTCCACTTACACATTGTTAAAAATCTTATTTTTCACTCAAAAACATAGAAAATTGTTGTTAAAGAGTTATTATTTGTTAATATAGGAGATTAATATATTTTGATGTCAGGTTAGGTAGGTAAAGTGACAGTTTGAGTTTATCTCTTTCACAATTGTGATAAAAGCATGTCTTCCAGTATTTTTCTTACTAATTAGTAGAGCAGACAACTTTACAACTCTTAAAATTAAAAATTCTTTGCTTTTTCGGGTGGTTCAATATGTTTTAAGTGTTGTGTTTATTGATTGTTTATTTGAAAGAATACAATTTAGTTCCTAACGCTTACATACAATGAACATACTGAGTGTTATATTAATACGCGTCGTTGTCGTATACATTAACGCCCTTAAATGTCCGCCTTTACTTACTAATAAAAGAGTGGTATATTCAAATCTGACACTACATCCCCCCTTTTAAGTGTTTTAAAGATTTATGGAGCGTTTACACCTTCTGTAAAAATTGTCCAGAAAGAAAAATTTGCATTGGAGTAAGAGAGTCAGATACACAGTCTGTATCTCTAACTCCAATGAAAAATTTTCCGTTCGGGAAATTTTTACCGAAGGTGTAAATGCTCCCTTACTCATTTAAGTAATATAATCAAAAAGTTTACGAGGTCGTTGCCGGTTTCGGAATGGAAGTATTTTTTTTTCTTGAGGCTTCGGAGTTACAACGTCCAATGTTGGTGTGTTTACAATTATCTCTGTCGATTTTAATTCCGATACAGGAGGCAATGATTTTGTCGAAGATGGAACATTTAAATTAATTATAGACTCTTTTATAGGTCTAGGAGTGTAGATGTCAGATTCAGAAATATCTTGGATTTTTTTATTGTGAAGAGGAGCGCGAATCTAATGAAATCTATTTCGTCTATATTCTCTATCGTCAGCTTTTACTTTATATGATCTTGGTAAATCAAGTTTTGCTTCTACGTTCCCATATTTTCCTAAATCCTTTATCCATACTCCTTCCCCTTTTTTTAGTTCTGGTAAATCTCTCGCATTGTGTCTTTTATTATAATCATTCGCCTGTTTTGTTTTTAAATCTAGATTTTTTTTTAATTTCGTGTGTTCTGATGTCGCTTTGCAATTTGCTTGACAAAATTGGTACTTCTATGCGCAATTTTCTGCTCATAAGCATTTCAGCCGGTGAAAATCCATTTGATAACGGAGTACTTCGATAGGATAAAAGAGCTTTAGCTATTTCTACATTGTTCTGACCGTTTTTCTTTATTAAGTTTTTTGCGGTTTTTACTGCAGCTTCAACTTCGCCATTCGATTGGCTATAATAAGGTGAGCTAGTTATGTGTCTAAAATTAAATGATTTCGCAAATTCATCTCTAAATTGAGGTCCGTTACCAAAAACAAGTTCCTCGCATATTCCATGCCTTGAAAAGAGCTCGATTATTCCTTCGATTACAATTTCGTCTGTTAGCGAATTTAATTTAATTATTTGGAAATAGCGTGAAAAATAATCTACAACAATAAGATACCATTTATTATGCTTAAACAAATCAGCAACTATTCTTTGCCATAGACGCGTTGGCAGGTTTTCGGTTCTAAAAGTTTCTCTCGGGTTTGTTCGCTCTTCAATACAATTTGGGCAATTTTTTACAAGTTTCTCAATTTGAGCACTTAAACCTAACCACCATACTGATTCTTCACACTTTCGACGACATATTACAATTCCTTGGTGTCCCGAATGAATGGCTGTTAAAACTTCTTCTTGCATAAGAGAAGGAATTACAATTCTAGTACCCTTAAGAAGCAGACCGTGAGAAAAATTTATGTCATTTCGATACTGATAAAACAAAACTAAATTCTTCGAAATTTTGCTTTTATCTGGTCAACCGTCGACGGAATAAACATGCAATTGTTGTCAGACATCGTCTTCACTCTGCGCTTTCATAATTCTTTCGAGATATACGTCTCTAATAGGATAACTTTTCACAATAAAATTAACAAATACATCTGTTTCGCATTCTAGTTCATTTGACAGTTCGACATCTGTCAGGGGACTTCTAGATAAAGAATCCGCTATAAACAATTCTTTTCCTGGAATGTATTGCATATCATAATTATATCGCATCAATCTTAAATGGAAACGCAGTAAACGGGGAGATAAATCGTCGAGATTTTTTGTTTTCAATATTTGTAACAATGGTTTGTGATCTGTTTCAAAAATTACATGCAAACCTAAAATATATTCTTCATATTTTTCCGCTGACCAAGTAACAGCTAGAGCTTCTCTTTCTATCTGAGCGTATCGACGCTCAGAGGAGGTTAAAGTTCTCGAGGTGTACGCTACAATTTTACTATTACCATGTTTATCAACTTGAAAATATAAACAAGCCCGTATGCCGTATGAGCTTGCATCGGCAATAACAATTATCTGTTTTTTTGTATCAAAATAGGCTAAAATCGGCGCTGTTGTTAACATCATTTTAGCTTTGTCAAAGGCTAGTTTTTGATCGGGACCCCATAAGAAAGTCGAATTTTCCTTTAACAAATTATACAAAGGCTCTAAATATTGAGATCTATTTTTCATAAATCTAGCCGTAAAATTGATCATTCCGAGGAATCGCTGAATTTCAGTTTTATTAGTATCGCATCATGTTCCTCAATAGTGTTACCGTATACCAAAACGTCATCTATGTGATGAACCACATTTTCAATACCCGTTAAAATCTTGGAAAATTTGTTCACAAAAAATTCTGATGCACAATTAAACCCGAACAGTAGTCTCTTGTAAACAAATCGCCCAAAAGGAGTGATAATAGTGGTTAAGAGTTTACTTTTTTCATCCAATTTGATATGATGAAATCCTAAAGTAATATCAATTTTCGAGAAAAATTGGGCACCCTTTAAACTAGTTAGAATTAGTTCAATCTTTGGAATCGGAAAATAAGGTCTCAGAATACTTTAATTAACCTTGGGGGCCGTACACAAACTACGTAAGGCATATTTTCAGAAATTTTGACCCCCCCTCCCCCCATCGTAGGACATTTTCTATACATTAGCGCCATTTTTTCTGCTGTTCGTAAGATTTAACTTGAACCCCCCTCCCCCTTAAAGCCTTACGTAGTTTGTGTATGTATCTATCGGTTCTAAAACATTTAATCTTTGGAGTCTTTGTAATTCTAGTTTTAGTTTTTCTTTAATTGGTATTGGAACTATTCGTAGGACTGTTTGCGCAAAAGGAATAGCATTTGGCTTTAATTTGATGGAAATTGTTCCCTTTATTTTCCCCAATTCTCGAGACAATACAGGAAATTCTTCCTCTACTTTTACTTTAGTATATGACTGAAGATCATTAGCTTCTACCTGCAAATTATTGATATCAATGTCAAATTTTACAATATCAAAAGTTTCACTTACTTCTTAGCTTAGCAAAGGTTTTGGTAACATGTTTATTACATAACCTATACGCGTTAAACTTTTATTATGATATCTCAAAGTTAAAGGAATTTCACCTATTACATCAAGATTGTTATTATCTGGACCTTTTATCAACTCTTTAGTTTTCTGTATATTTTTTTAAACAGATTTCTGGTACTATATCTTTGGGCACACAAACACAATCTGCGCCTGTGTCAATTAAAAAATTTACATTCATATTAAATTCTTTTATATTTATTTTTCGCATTTCACTCTTACCATTATTTCCTAGTTTATTTATATTACCTATAAACATACCTTGTTTGTCGTTCTTAGCTTCCTGTAATACGCATACATTTTTAGATTTGCAAACTCGACTGAAATGTCCCTTTATATTACATTTGTAACATTGCGCATTTCTCGCTGGACAATTATTGCGCTGATGTGATGAATTTCCTCCACAGTATGAACAGCTTCCGTTGTGTTTCCAAAGATTCGACTTACTTGACGTTTTATTTGAAGTAGTCTCCTTCTGTTGCTTTCATTGCGTTGAATACTGCTTATTTCCTTTTCCTGAGTTCCAATTCCGATTGGAAAAATTAAAAAATCGTTCCTCTTTGTCCTTATCACGAATTATTAAATTTTGTCTATGTTGAATTTCAGCCTGTTTTGCTGCTACTGTCGCATCCTGTAAGGTTAGGTCTTGTTTGAGTTGTAATCTTTCACTTAGTTTGGCGTCAGACATGCCAACTACAATTCTATCTCGTATTAGCTCGTCCTTGAAATTTCTAAAATCACATTGATCTGTCATAGTGTGTAAGTCGGTAATAAACGCATCTACTGTCTCTCCCTTCTGTTGAATCCGAGAATTGAATTTGAATCTTTCGAACATTACATTTCTTCTTAAGATAAAAAATCTTCGAATGCCGTGAGTACAGTTTATCATATGTAGTTGGTTCAGGTTGAAACTGAGCAAAAATCTCCTCACTTTTTTCCCCATTATATACATGAGAGCATTTATTTTCTCGGCGTCGCCTCTTTCCTCAAGACCAGAAACTGACATGTATCTTGAAAAGCGTTTTTTCCAAATCGGCCATGCTGCCGCGTCCTTTAAATTTAGTTGGTCCGGAGGAGCGATATTCGGTCTGTACGGGACATCCAAAATTATTGCTCGACCTGCATTTGCGACGTCGTCTTGAGCTCCTTCATCCGCTATGTTTCAATACAAAAGGGAGAATCACTGTACACACTAGTATTTAAACACTTTATATTTTCTAAATAGAAACCACATCCATCTTCAAAATAACTTTTATTGTTAAGAGGCACTGTTTAAAACCAGTTTACCGCTGCCACCATGTTGTGTTTATTGATTGTTTATTTGAAAGAATACAATTTAGTTCTTAACGCTTACATACAATGAACATACTGAGTGTTATATTAATACGCGTCGTTGTCGTATACATTAACGCCCTCAAGTGTCCGCCTTTACTTACTAATAAAAGAGTGGTATATTCAAATTTGACACTACATTAAGTAACTAGTAAATTAAAAAATAAACGAACATTTATTAATTAGTTTAAGAAAAATTATAAATTTCCGTCCGAATTTATATTGGTTTATATTATATAATTCGATCCTTGAAAGGTATAATAAATAACAAATAATATTTTGTATGTCATTCTTTAAAATTTATTGTCAAAATTGAAAAGCGATATTTCGATGCCTTGGTTCGTCATCATCATCAGGCTTGTTCTGAATAATAAATGTTAACAACACTTTAAAAACCATAGCAACACATAAACTATAAACAAATTAAAATTTATTTGACATAAATAATTAATAGGGTGGCTCTTATTTACCAGGTTGAAGATAACTTTTGGGCCCCCCTCCACATCAAATCTTTGTCCCAAATTATAAAAAAATTCGATAAGAAAATTGATTTTGAGATTGATTAACCCTCTCCCGTAACCGCCTACTTTTCCCAATTAAAATACTTGGGATTTTACAAATTTTTTGTTTTTTAAAAATAATTTTTCTACTTAAAAAATTTTTTAAATCGGTTTTTAGATTCCTAAAGTGCACACTTTTACCTTTAAAATGACCTAAAATGCAAGATTTTCGGTTCATAATTGAATAAGTTATAAAGCTTTTAATACAGAGATTAATAGATTTAGCCAAATTTTACTAGTTAAAGTGCAAAAATTGGACACACTCGTTGTTTATTTGACCTTTCGTAGGACATAAAGTCGAGAAAAATTTTAATTTAAAAGTCGAAGGTTTGGGTTTAATCTGGTGTTTTTATTCGGGAGATCTTCTTAAACAGTATTCATTGAAAAGATTTTTTTAAGTGGCCGACTACTGTCTGGTTTACCCTATATTACAAAGCAATTTTTTAAAATAAAATTAAAATTACGGTGAATAACTTCTCTTGATTATTTTCGAGACATTTGAATAAAATTATTTAAAAGAAGTTAACTATTTTTAATACAATGTAAAGAAATTTTAAATATTCCAAAAATATCCAATCGGTTGTTTATAAAAATTCAATATTATCTTGAAACAATAAAATTAAAAAATTTTTTAAATCTTATTTTTCAGAATTTTCAAAAAAACTTTGCGAAAATTCAATTTTATTAAAAAATTATACGAGTGTAAGTAGATAAGCAGTGCCGGTTCTATATACAGATCCCTGCACCGACATGTTACCGACACTTTTAGCCCAGACTAAAACCATTTATCCAAGACTCAAACCCTTGGGTGGGGGTAAGATCTTGATGATTAGGCGGAAATGACGTCATACACATTCCTGCACCGACACTTTTAGCCCAGACTCAAACCATTTGGGGGAGGGTGCGATTCAGAGGCGGATATGACATCACGGGGGAGGGTGTGATTCAGACCATAATGCTGAGATGGATATGACGTCACACTTCCTAGAATTTTTGCTTGTGTAATTTGATATATTCTTATCTAAGGAATTTTTACCATTTACTTGTTGTTTATAATGTCTTTGATTTATTGCTTCCGGTTTGGGATTTATCTAAGGAATTTTCCCCACGTGTAATTTGATGCCTATTTATTTCTTGGAATTATAGTCTTTATTTAAGCTATTGTTTTACATGTAATTTGATATCTTGTTTATTAGATTCTTATCTAAGGAATTCTTCCCATGTACTTGTTGTTTATAATATCTTTGATTTATTGCTTCCGGTCAACATTTTTAGTACTTTTCATAAGAATGCTTTTGATCTTACCGCAATTCTAAGAAAACTATAATTAACTTCAAGGTTAAATAGGTCATATCTTGTGTATATAAAGAGAGCAATTTTTCTAAACGAAATCATTCCTGCAGTTTAAGTTGGCTGATGAACATATTATTAGCAAAGCATAGTGAAATTCAAGTGCGATTAAACAAATTAATACAAGAAATTGATAAAGTTAAAAGTTTAATTGAAGAAAGGTCACAGTTAAATATTTTAGTGAAAAAATTTGAAAATTTAAATTTAAGTGATAAAAATGAATTTCGATAAATTAAACAAGGCAAGCAAAGTCTTTGTCACCAAGACAACAAAGGAATTAACCATCGATGCATTCTATAAAGTAACAGACATTCGAAAAATTGATACGAAATTTGGTCCGAAAATTGTTGCTGAAATAAGTAATGAATTTAACATTTTCCTACCACCAAGAATGCTAAAAATATTTGAAGAGGATGCAAATCTTTTCAACAGTCTGAAAGCAGAAGCTGTAAGAGGTGGTGTATATTTGAGAAATCGTGGAGGACCTTACAATCAAATAGAGTTTGTTCCTGAGGGAGTTGACCAGTAGAAGACAAAAAAAATGTCATATTTACCATGTGGAGAAATGTTATTATCTAAAATTTACAACTTAAATCCATCATTTACTAAGCAAGTTGTCGTTGGAGCAGAACTGGACACAAATGGGAAAATAATACCAAAAATTCAACTAAGAAGCAGCCATCCACGAGTATCATTGTCTTTGAAGCTTCAAGAATGGCGTCTATTGTGTGATGCAGTAAAACATATCATACGATTTTTCAACGGATATTGTGATGCAACAGTGCTGGATTGTGAAACGTTTACAATACGTTTTAGTGTTACATATCGTTTAATATCAATTGAGCGTTTAGATCAATCATTTACATTTAGTGAAACTTCATTTGCAATATTTAATGAACTTATTCCTTGTGTTGAACAAAAATATGTAGAACTATCAAAATTCAATTTGCAGTATAGTAAAGATATAATTGTAAAGTTTATTGCAGAATTAATCTTTAAAAATAATGTAAAGTCTACAAAACATGCCACAGAGTTTATTAAAAAACATTACAGTAGAATACTTCAAAAAATGATGGGAAGAACTAATGTTTTAAATTTAGAGACATTATTGCTGGAACTTGTCACATTTCACTGTAAACAAATATCAAATGAAGCTATTCAACAAATGTCAAATATTCAATGTATAAATGGTAAATTATTGTAAAGAGAGGATAAATAAATACAAGAATGCATACAATTCAATTTATTTTTATTTTAACCTTCCTTAAATATATTATAATTCAGATTCGTTTATCCAACTGTTATGAGAGTTATCAAAACCTAACCATTTTACAAATACATTAGATCCTCGTTTTTTTAATACTTTTTCAACTAAATATACATCTGGATATTTAACTTTAGAAAGTTCTTGCTCGTAAAAACATCCACTTATTAGATTTTCCTGATAATCCTTTAAGACATATGTTATTGGATTAGTATTTTTTACATCGCTTATAGTAAATATTTCTGTAGTCCAATTTGGTGTATAACCTTTCTCAAAAACATGTTTAACTTTACTTATACGTACTCTATCTCCAACTTTAAATTTCTTATTATATTGCCTGTTTACTGCAACTTTTTTAAATACATTAAACAACAAATTATTTTCATTTTCAGCATTTACATCTATTGGTTTCATTTTTATTGTTCGATGTTTACTATTATTATACGCATTTACTAAATCACTTAATATATCTATCCATTTGTAATTACCGCGTAAACTAAATTGCATCCACATTTTATTCTTCAAAGTACGATTAAATCGTTCACAAATTGACGCTTTCAAATTACTATGAGTAGAATACAAATTAATGTTATAATTTTTAATAAGATTTTCAAAATGTGAATTATAAAATTCTTTTCCTTTATCTACTTGCAAATTTTTCGGTATGCGTTTTTCAATTAAAATAGATTTCATTGCCGCAGTCACATCTTCACCTTTTTTAGACTTTACTGGAACAGCCCAGGCAAACTTTGAAAATGTATCAATGACGGTTAACAGGTACTTGTAACCTTTATTTTCTCTCGCATAAGGTTGCATTTCAACAAGATCAGCTTGCCAAGTCTCGTCAAAACCTCGAATGTCAACACTTCTTCGCTTATAATTTTTTCTCGCTGGTTTATGTAACTCTTTCACCAACTGTAGTTTTTGATCCTCCATTGCTAATTACCTTCAAGTGTGCGCAGTCTGCTGTCTAATTGTAAAATAATGTCTTTGTTGGTAGACATCATCTCTATATTTCTTTCAATACTGATTCTTAGATTTTCAAAATATTTTTTTATCAAATCTTCTAAATCTAAAATCTTTACTACATTGTCATTTACATCATTTCTCACGGAACCGATTACATCATAGATGGCGTTCGCTTTAGATTCAATAACTTTGTTTACAGTATTCAAGTTTACTGCATCACCGTTGCTCTCGGCATCAGCTACGTTACAAAGTTTCTTATTTTCAATAGTAAAATCTCCTTCAGCAGTCAACTTAAAACCAAGTCCTGGTGGACCTCGATTTGAAGTTTCTGTGCTTTTAAACTGACGTCCGAATATGTCGATACTCATCATGAAAATGATAAAAATTTCTACAACTGTTAATTAATAAACAATTCCAGCTTCTCTCAACTCTTCAATAATTGATATAATCTCATTATTATGACTGGGATTTCCAGCTGCTTGAGATGCCAAGAGCAATCTTAAACGATCAACCAATTCATTAGGATCATCCCAATAAACATAATCAATTTTTGCATCTTCTTGTTGAGTCATATATTCTGGAATTAAACCTTCACCAGAATGTACTGCTATATAGTTTAGATATTTTAAACTCTTTTTATCTCTAACAGCGCCATCTGCTTTGTAATATTTTCTATGAGCATTAGTTGATATTACAATATTTTTATAATTTTCCCGATCAACTACACTTAAAACAGCTTCTTCTGGAACTTTTTTGAATAAAAGCTCAAGTAAACCTTTCGTTGCAGGATATGTTTTATTACCTACACTAATATTATTTTGTTCAAAATTTATTCCTGAATTACCAATCATTAATTGCCCTTTAGATAATTTACGAACTCCATATGAAGGATCTAAATCTTTTCCCTTTTCATCCAACATTTGAAGATATAAAATAGCACCATCTTTCTCTGATTTATCTCCATCTCCATTATCATCTCCATCATCATCACCGTTATCGTCATCATCAGCAGCTGTTGCAAATGATAAGTCATCTCTTAAAAATGAATCATTCTCTCTCTTAACTTCTTGATCTTCTTCAAACTCTAAAGGAAGGTCTCCCTCTCTTTCAATTTTTACTGGTCGAATTTGTTTGACAATTTCAATGTCGTCAACTAATTTCTGAATTGGTGTCACTATAGGTTTAAAGGTATTATTTAAAGTCTGTTCAATTTCTTCCTTGCCCAATTTCATCAGTCTATGCTTTCGTCGAATAGCATCACTGGCTTTTGCAATTTGACCAAGAATATCTTTTTGTTTTCGCAAATGTTTCAAGTGTGTAGAAGACATGTTGATTGACCAATGTCTTGAATGAAACTGTTTATAAAGAATATCATTTCTCTAATTTTATAAAACAATCAAAACACTTTCTATATCTGCCTTCATTGATATCACGATCTTTATCAATCACTATAAAATCATGCTTATTTTTCCAACAAGAGTTGCAAAGTTTTTTAAATTCCATAAATGTCATATCAGTATTTACATGATCATCATAAATATGTCTAAGATTCATTTCATCTTGTTTGAATAAAACTAGTAAATTAACATTGTCACGTATTAAATGTTTTGGAATGCGCGCATATGTTTGACATAAATAAAAGCAATCCACCGCTTTGTGTCTTCCCATAGCAAAAAAAGCTTTAATATTATCTTGTTTTTCACATGCTACGTCATCAAATATAAATATTGAGTTTGGTAACGCATTGTTTGGTTCTACAACATCCACATGTTCATTAAATGGAAAGTAGCCAACACCCTCTACTGGTTGCAAAATGTTTTCTAAAAATTTGTATTTTGGTTGATATAACGATTTTGAGTACACATAAACATTTTCAAATCGTAATCCATTGGGATGTATTAAAAGAGCAAGTAAAGCATTTGTCTTTCCACAATTTGACGGTCCACAAAATATTGCTCGCACACTATTTGGCAATAAATTTCCATGACGATTATCTGTTTTTTTATTACAATCTTGAACAAGAGTGTCAAAATTGTAAACTGGTAATTTAATCGATTGTGCTTCGAACTCCATTCTTACGATAACTGAGGTTAAAACTATAAATACAAGGTTTTTAATAGTTTCAATGTCAGTTTACTGTAGTCGCTTGTAACGTTTGCATGCAAGTCCAATAATAAGGTCCATGCTACTTTACATCATCTGATTGCTAGGGTCTAGTTTTTTAGGAGAGGTTTGCGATTTGGTGTCGATCGTCAACTCTTTCATGCTTTGGGCAAGGTCCACGTTTCCTACTGTCGGAGGCAATTGGGATAATTGACTATTACTGTGATAATTGACTATTACTGTCATAATTTTTTTGTTAGATCATTAAAGGTTGACTGTTTGTAGTCAAATGACAAAAAACTATAAATACATTGGTTATATAGATTTCCACTTTAGTCTTAAAAAAGTTTTGTTCCCGAAAAGAATATAAATATGGGCGTAAATAAAAAACAAACTAGTTTAAAGAAAACTTCGAAAAGAGTAAGACGAGGTAGAGGTGTCTTGAATAAAATTATCAACAAATTACCTTTCGAACTTCATATACCTGGCTATCAATACTGTGGTCCAGGAACAAAATTGGCGAAAAGATTAGCACGAGGTGATCCAGGAATCAACCCTCTCGACGCTGCTTGTAAACAGCACGATATTTCTTATTCAAAAAATAGGGAAAGTGTAGAAGCGAGAAACGCAGCTGATAGAGTACTTGCTGATAAAGCTTGGCATCGTGTGTTTGCTCCTGACGCAAATTATAGTGAAAGAGCTGCAGCTTACGCAATAACAAATGCAATGAAGGTCAAATCAAAATTGGGTATGGGAATCAAGTCAAAAGAAAATATGAAGAAAAAGAGGGAAAATAAAAAATCAACGTTGAGAAAGATTGTAACCGCAGCGAAAAAATCTATGAAATTAGATACAAATGCACAGTCTACTATTAAATCAGCACTTGAAGGTGCACGTTTGGCAGTTAAAATTGCTGGTGGCAGGCGAAAAATTAATAAACCTCGCATTTTACCGATACCTTCTAAAGTGGGAGGAATTTTACCTTTTCTTATTCCTTTGTTTGCGGGTTTAAGTGCAACAGGGGCTCTAGCAGGGGGAGCAGCTGGCATAGCTAAAGCTGTAAATGATGCAAATTCTGCAAAACGTCAACTAGAGGAAAGCAAGCGACACAATCAAACAATGGAGTCTATTGCCTTAGGAAAAGGTCTCTTTCTAAAACCATATAGGACAGGTCTAGGGTTACACCTTAAACCTTATAAAGCAGGACAAGGATGCAAGTCAAAAAACTTGAAGTAAAGCTACCTCACCGAGCCCTAACCGACTTAGATTTACTTAAATTTGCAAAGCTTTTAAAAATTCCATATTTTCGAGGAGTTTTTATGCGAAATGAACTACCTATGCGTGGTCCTAAAGAAACTGAATTTGCAATTATTAATCTAGATGATAAAAATGGTCCCGGTACACATTGGTGTGCATATAAAAAGAATAAAGATAAAATCATATATTTTGATAGCTTTGGTAATCTTCGACCACCTTCGGATCTTGTTAAATATTTTGGTGTTGGTAGCATAAAATATAATCATAAACGATATCAAAACTATAATACATATGTATGCGGACATTTATGTCTTAAATTTTTATGTAAACAATTGAATATTCCTGATTTGTATACTCTGCATATAAATAAATGATATTCTTGGTTTAAATGTCAGTTATTAATTTGACCTCATCATGGACGATTCACTTATTTTAACGTTGTCTGGAAATTCATCCATCTTAGAATCTCAATTTTTTCCACCAATAGAGTTGTCTAATTTAAAAAATTATGCTCTTGGTCTTGTTGAATTTTTAACTTTTAATTCTATTCCTAATATAGATACTGGGAAAAATAAATTTTACGTAGGAAATGAAGAAATTATTATACCCACAGGAAGTTATGAAGTTAGTGATATTGATCAAGTTTTGCATTTAATTTTAAAAAATAAAGGAATTAATTTTAGAATCAAACCAAACAATAATACATTGAAATGTACAGTTTATTGTGATGAAGAAATTAATTTTAAACCCAATGATTCTATAGGTAGTTTGTTAGGATTTTCTCCTCGCAAATTAAAAGCTCAAGAATACCATGAGTCTGATCAACCAGTATCAATCATTAAAATAAATTCCTTAAGAGTAGAATGTAATATAACAACGGGAGCATACATTAATGGTGAAAAAGTGCATACAATTCATGAATTTTTTCCTATTGTTCCACCAGGATATAAAATAGTGGAAGTACCAAACCACGTCATTTACTTGCCAGTCGCTGTCAAGACAATAGACTATATTCAGTTGTGAATTGTAGACCAAGACGGAAATTTAGTTAATTTTCGAGGGGAAACTTTAACAATAAGGCTTCATATTAAATCCTTAAAGTAATGGGTATTGTTTTTAATAATAGAAAAAGGATTGGTTTTGGTTATAAAATTAAGACACCATGCCAGAAGCAAATCAGTCGTCGGCGAATCTTGAAGAGATTAACACCTCAGAACCTGCAACTACTGAAAAATCTCGGTCTAAAGATTGTAAAAAAAGGAAGAGAGTAAAAAAGAGATTTAAGGTTATTTTTACTTGTATTTGTGCCTTTGTATTTCAACGTATTATTATTTGCTATGGAAGGGGAAATTTTAAATATTGATTCACCAGTAATTTTTGATGAATCTATTGCTCATTATGAAGTTCATGCGCAACAACCATACACCTCATCAACATACAACAATAGTGACGAAATCCGCATCACGGTACAGAATCAGGATCATTGCTTATTTCCAAGCAAAAGCTCGATTCACATCACTGGAAAACTTGTGAAACCTGATGGAACAGCTCTAGGGCGTACAAATTTAATTTCTAATGGCATATGTCATTTATTTGAAGAAGCAAAGTATGAACTTAATGGTGTAGAAATTGATAAAAATAAAAATGTTGGTCTTACAAGTTTAATGAAAAATTATATTTCTCTGGATGCTAGTCAAAATAAATTTCTTGAAAATGTTGGCTGGTTAGAATTTACAAATGAACCAACCTTAACAAATGCACAAGGTTATTTTGATGTTTGTATTCCTTTAAGTATGATTTTTGGTTTTGCTGAAGATTACCAAAAAGTTATTATTAACGCTAAACATGAGCTTATTTTAATCAGATCAAGAACGGATGCTAACGCAGTGTTGCAAGTAGCACCTTTAGAAGAGTTTAAAATTGTTATTGAAAAAATTGAATGGTTATTACCATACATAAAATTATCAGATGCTCGAAAATTTAAATTATTAAAATATATTGAAAAAGATCCATCTATTCCAATAAGTTTTAGAACTTGGGAATTGTATGAATATCCTTTATTACCAATTACTCCTAAGCATATTTGGAGTGTAAAAACTTCAAGTCAATTAGAGAAACCTAGATTTATTGTATTAGGGTTTCAGAGAAACAGAAAAAATAATACAGTTCAAAACTCTAGTTGTTTCGATCACTGTGATTTATCTGATGTAAAATTATTTTTAAATTCACAATGTTATCCTTATGGTAACATGAATCTCAATATTGGTAGAAATCAGTACTCTACTTTATATGAAATGTTTACAAATTTTCAAGCATCTTATTATAGTAAAGAGTCTCAACCAATTTTATCAAAAAAAGAATTTTTACAATATGCTCCTTTAACCCTTTGCGGCATAGTGGTAACCCAGATTACCACCTTTCATATTGTGAAAATATCTGTTTATATACAGTCTTTTTCAAGTAAAATCCAAAAATCTTTGTTTAATAATAATCAAAACATTGTTAAATGTCGAAAAATTGATAGCGAATAAGGTTACGTGAAATTATAAACAACTATAAATAAATAAATTTATGAACAAAAAAATTTTTTTTAAATTCAATCGAAATTGATTGAAAGTTTTCACTCTGGGGTTTTTGGGGTCGCTGATTACGAATCTGAATTCCGTTTTCCAAACTTCAAGATGGCGGATCCAATATGGCGGACGATTTTTTTTAGAATTGATCAAAATTGCTTAAAAGTCGTTACTCGGGGGTTTTCGGGGTCGCTGATCACAAATCTGAAGTCCGTTCTTAAAAATTCAAGATGGCAAATCCAACATGGCGGACGAATTTTTTTAGAATTGATCGAAATCGCTTGAAAATAGTTACTCAGGGGTTTTCGGGGTCGCTGATCACGAATCTGAAGTCCGTTTTCCAAAATTCCGGATGGCGGATCTAATATGGCGGACGCATTTTTTTAGAATTGATCGAAATCGCTTAAAAATAGTTACTCGGGGGTTTTCGGGGTCGCTGATCACGAATGTGAAGTCCGTTTCCCAAAATTCAAAATGGCAAACCAATATGGCGGACATATTTTTTAAAAAGTCATTTGATTTGCTTGAAAATAGTTACTCGGGGGTTTTCAGGGTCGCTGTTGACGAATCTGAAGTCCGTTTTCCAAAATTCAAGATGGCGGATCCAATATGGCGGACGAATTTTTTTAGAATTGATCGAAATCGCTTGAAAATATTTACTCGGAGGTTTTCGGGGTCGCTGATTACGAATCTGAAATTACTTTCAATAAATAAACGTTAAATTATTGAATAATTGTACCGTCGGCATTTGCGTTACCTGATGTACACCGCGGGGAGGTTGCACGATCGGGATTTGTACATCGTTTAGCCCTGAAAAGGGCAGTTTGGTAAATACTGTTTAAAACTTTATAATAATCAAATTGAGCTGTTTATTTCCTAATAAAATTAACTAATTAATTAAAATCAGCAGATTTTAATTGCTTTTATAAAGTTTCGATGTCTCTTGCTTTAAACAATTGAATTTTATTTTCAGCAGTGGTAAGCAGCGAAGCAATTCGCTTTCAGTAAAATTCATTTGCTTTAGTCCAGTTAGTATTTTAGTTTCTTTGAACTCTCAACAGTGTTTTGTTTATTGTTTGTTATAATCAACGTAAATATGCGTTCAGTCAAATATTGCTGATTTATAACTTGTCTTTTTTGCGCTTGTCATTTGTTTCGTCAAACTATGGATAGTATTTTGTTTATTGTTTGTTACCATCACCGTAGGTATGCGGTCAGTCAAATAATGCTGAATTAGAACTTGTCTTTTTTACGCTACGTTTAGTAGATGAATTGGTTAGACACAAACTACCAAGTTCAACTGGGAAGAAACGTAAATTAAGTACAATCTCTTCTTACAAACCAAAAGTGTCAGAGGAAAAAAGAAAAAATCAATCAACTCATATGCCTAAAATTATCGCTTCACCTAGACGCTGCGCTCATTGCAGTACTAAAGCCGACCAAAAGCGAACATCATGGATGTGTAAAACTTGCAATGTACCACTTTGCCTGTTTCCCACAAAAAATTGCTTCGCTGCTTACCACTGCTGAAAAAAAATTCACTTGTTTAAAGCAAGAGACATCAAAACTTTATAATAGCAATTAAAATCCGCTAATATTAATTAATTAGTTAATTTTATTAGGAAATAAACAGCTCAATTTGATTATTATAAAGTTTTGAACAGTATTTACTAAACTGACCTTTTCAGGGCTAAACTATGTACAAATCCCGATCGTGCAACCTCCCTGCGGTGTACATCGGGTAACGAAAATGCCGACGGTACAATTATTCAATAATTTAACGTTTATTTATTGAAAGTAATTTCAGATTCGTAATCAGCGACCCCGAAAACCACCGAGTAACGACTTTTAAGCGATTTCGATCAATTCTAAAAAATTTCGTCCGCCATATTGGATCCGCCATTTTGAATTTTAGAAAACGGACTTCAGATTCGTGATCAGCGACTTTGAAAACCCCCGAGTAACTATATTTAAGCGATTTCGATCAATTCTAAAAAAAATCGTCCGCCATATTAGATCCGCCATCTTGAATTTTGGAAAACGGACTTCACATTCGTGATCAGCGACCCCGAAAACCCTCGAGTAACGATTTTTAAGCAATTTCGATCAATTCTAAAAAAATTTGTCCGCCATATTGGATGCGCCACCTTGAATTTTGGAAAACGGAATTCAGATTCGTAATCAGCGACCCTGAAAACCCTCATAAGCATTTGTGATTTTCAAATTAATGTTATAATGTTATGCATGCCGCAAAGGGTTAGTTGTAGTAGATTGTTCAAAACAAAATGAGTCTTTAAAAAGTGGACCAGTTGATATCCGCTTAGAATTTGAATCAAAAAAAAATTTTCCCGCCAATACTTCAGCTTATTGCTTAGTTTTGCATGACCGCATCGTTGAATATAAACCAATCAGTGGAATTGTCAAAAAAATTGTTTAACTTTAAGCTTATATATATTTAACTCTTTACGCGTAATGAGATTAGTTGATTTAAAAATGCAGTACTTGATGGATGTGCAAGGATTCAAATTGCCAATTAATGAATTTGTTTTAAAAGGATTAGCTATAGTTTCTGTAAATAATGATTCAATACCAATAAATATGGTTTTCCAACCTCCTTGTCCATGGAATTGCGTCACAAACAAATATAAATGTATCAATCGTTGGTTAGAAAATAATTTCCATGGTATTCGTTGGAATGCTGGTAATGTACCGTACGTTTATTTAAAAGAAATTTTAGAAAATGTGTTTAAAGAAGCAAAGACAATTTATGTTAAAGGTTTAGAGAAGAAAAAATGGTTAAAAAGCTTAATCGATGAAAAATATTGTATAGAAATTATCGATATGAATGATTTAAATTGTCCTTCATTAAAAAAATTAAACATTGAAACATGTATTGGAACTTGTTCAAAACATTTAATCAACAAGAAAACTTTTACTTGTGCTCTTCAGAATGTTATAAACTTAAAAACTTGGTTCTGCAAAAACTGTAATATTTGAGTATTTTAGTTGAAAATGTATTCTATTTTTTTCCTCAATAAAATTATAAAATATCAATTGCACTGTAATTATTATTTCTAACCTAACCTTATTGTTTTCAGGAATAAGAAACGACATTTATTTTAAATACATTTATTTATTATAATAAATTACAATATTTTTTAAGTATAATTTATTGTAAAAATTGTATAAATCGAATAGCAGAGAACTAATACAAACTACATTTTAAATAAATATTTACATTTTATACATCAATTTCATCTATTTCCATTGGATCATGCTGTTGGTAACCCCAAGGAAAGGTGTCAGTTTTCCCTGGTATCAAAATTCTTTTATCATCCTGCCAACTGAGAGCAATTTTATTTTGTTTGACAGTAAATACTTCATGTTTTTTGCTGCGTATAAAGTGCTGAGATCGGATCAGGTTTTCATTTTCATTGAGAGTATGCTTAAAATCATCGAAACCTATTTTTTTTAAAGTTGAATATTTTACCCCTTTTGCTTTCTTTTTAGCTTCCTCATCACCCCATAACTTGAATGCATATAGTTTTGATCTTAAACCTATAAATTCGTCTACAATTTTACCGTTATTTTCGTCTTTCATAAGACCCAGGATTTTTTTATTTGCAAGTGGTATATTATAAATGTTGTTTTCAGGATAATCGGATGTATCGAATTTATGTAAATCTCTTTTAATATAATCATAAAAATTTGGTACTGTAATGTGATAAACAAGACTGTCAGTATCTGTGTAGAGTAATTTTGCAGAATCACTGAAAGTTTCGTTAATGTAATTGTAATGAAAGTCATATGTTATTATTTTTGATATGTCTAGAATAGTGAATCCTATGTAAATTGGTTTGTTAAAGTATACCTTTGTTTTATTCATCTCAATAATGACCATATCTTTATCGAATATGGTGCAACTATGAAAGTTTGGTTGAGCAATTAAATTTTTCGCGCAATACCTTCCCTCCCATTTTGTTATTAATCTAACATCTTTGTGTTTTCTAACATTTTCCATTGTCTTGCCAAATACGGAATTGTTCATTAGCTTGTAAAAATTCTTCTCAAATTCATTACTCGATTTTTTTCGAAGCTCGGTATTTAAATCAATGTAGGGTTTTAACCATTGCTTTTGCTTAAATTTTAAAACTCTATGTATTTTAGTTAATTTCATTCCCAAAGATAAATATAGCTTTAAATTTCTATAGTGAATTGTATAGTTCTTCTTTGGTAATAAATTTGGAATCAATTTAGGAATTGTACATTTTGCGAGAGGAGGTATGAAATGTTCAGGGCATAAGGGCAAGTCTTTATGTGAATCATGAAGTTGAGTTGGATAATCTAAATCTACTTCAAGAATATATCCTTCAGGAGAATCATCTGGAATATTTAGGAAAAAGTCATTACTATAATTTTCTAACCATTCAAAATCTGTATATGGCAAGCTCTCGCTCATAGAAGCACCATACTGATTATTTATATCGAAATACATGATATAAGATTCTGGTATTAAGGGATTAAAATCTTTTTCCATAAATCTATTATTAGCTTTCGCGTATCTGTTTGAGCATTGTGAAACACCACCTCTAATTCCCTTTTCAATAAAAAGCAACATTTCTACATCTGTCAACAAATCAAGTTTTATGTCTGTGTACTTGAGCATAGCGTCAAATGCCAGTCCTGGGGCAGTATAGTAATGTAACGCGTCCAAGTTATAAGTTGTAAAACAGGTTTTTCTAAAATTTTCAAAAATGTCGGCAAGTAGTAGAACGTCAGTCTGTAAATACAAGTCAGAGTATTCTCCTATTGTTTTTAAATTAAACGTTTTCCATACGTTACAAGCATGTTCATAGTCTTCGTCTGAAATATAAGCGTCATTTAATTTAGAGTAGAAAGAGTCTTTTACTGGCAATTGTCCTTCTTCTAATTTTTCCCAGCTACTAACATATTCGTAAGGAAATATTCCTTTTCTTGTCAATATATTAAACTCGTCCATATTTTTACAATACTTTTTAGTAATTTTTTTCTCATCATTTTCAAGATAGGAGGATAATTTGTCTAAACTGCTGGGCATAAATCTAAATGAATCCAGAAATCTTAATACTACTTTTGTGCCTTTGACATACTTTGAAAATGAAATGTACTTTTCCTTGTTTATTGGTAACAGTTTCATTTCACCCTCAAAAGACGTTGCTAAAGCTTTAATAATGAAATGTGCATCATATCCTGACAAGTTGTGAAAAATTATGGGAACAACATGCGAATCTTTATAATTTACATTGCAACCTTGATGTGCTGGACCACGATATTTTCCCGTGAAATGACTATGGTCGCGGTGTTTAATGTCATCATTTTCAAAAGGTTTTTCACAAATATGACAAACTGTTGCTGTATCAAATTGAATTTGTTGTAAAATAGTTAAATTTTCCATTGGAATAATATTTGTAAAATAAGTATTTGCTTTTTCAGCCAATTGTTTTAATTCAGCCATGAACCAATCAACACAATCTGGACCCCGATATGATTTAAATTCTGAAAGTGATTCGTCGAAATTGCAATGTACATAGAAAGCAAAACTTGTCGGGATATGTTTTTGGTATGTTGATGTGTTTGTGTGTGTACTTGCTATAGGTTCTAAGAGGCTTTCAGTGTCAGCATACACGACAAAGGGAACACTTTCTTTATTTCTATAGTTTTTAAATTTTAAAATTTTATCCTCTTCTTTAGGCAAAATTACTCGACACTTGTTTATTTTATCACAATCCAATTTATGATTATTAAATGATTTTTCGTGTACAAAATGGCATAAACACCTATCACAAAGTAACATTCTATGACTGTTTTTTGAGATCTGTGAATTTACTAATCGAGATAAATTATTGATTAATGCAAAATGATAAATTTTGTTATTTTGAAAATTATTATCATCATCGTCTAAATCAATTTCAGTATTTTCAATCATTAACAAATGATAAGTAGGTTCATTTGATTTGTTTTTACTTAAATAAAGTGGAACAATTTCATTCTTTTTATTACTGCTTTTATCAATTCCATAAACATTAATACTCAGGTTGTTTAATTTTTCAAATTTTGGTATATCCTTCAGAGAAATGGGGAATTCAAAATCATCAAACTTTAAATCAGTATCTTTAAAGTGAGGATATGAACTTGTAAGATTCTGGTTCGTTTCAGCTGGATATCGTTGTGCAATGATAGACCATAAAAAACAGTATTCATCAAAATTTTTAACATTAATCACAGCTCTTTTATCAATTATAAACTTTGGCATTCTAATAAAAGTTGAGTATCCAGCCGCAAGAGGGACATATTTATTTATATTAACACTTAAATTTATAATTTCATTTAAAGACCAACCTGACTTTTTTTGTTGAAAATCATCAATCTTAACTAGAAGCTTTTCACGAATTTTATGATCAAACCATTCATCAAAGTTTGTTGATTCTAAAATTTTTGAATTTTTAGTATTGAAATATTTAATATCTTCAATTTCCCTACCCTCTTCTAGAGCACTAAAATTTGCTGCAAGAATAACATTAACTTTCATGTTTCCCGTCTTTTTAAATGCATTTTTTAATCGAGAAATAATCATTTTCTTTGCATCACTTAGAAAACTATCTATATTTTTATGTTTTAAATTTATAACTACACCTGTTCTAATTCGATTCTCAAAAGCATTCTCTAATTCTTCCCACCTGATCCATCTCTCATCCTTTTTAAATAAGCCCGTTCCTGTTCTTCTTAATTTCTTAAACTTTCTGCTGTTTGCTTTCAGTAGTCCAATAGTTGACAAAATCTTTTTTTTCTCTCCACATGACACGGATCCATTTCTTAACAATTTGTTCAGCAATCTAATGTTCTTTACACTATTATTTATCCAAAAATTTAATTCCTCTGTTGTAGTTTTTTTACTCAATGTTTTAAAAGCATCGTTCATAATTTTCACAAAATCTTTACAATAACTGGAGCTTTTATCAGTTTCCATAACTTTGCTTGCTTTGTTTAATTTATCGAAATTCATTTTTATCACTTGAATTGAAACTTTTAGTTTTTTGCTAAAATGATTAACTCTGATCAGACTGTAATAAAACTTTTAACTTTATCAATTTCTTGTATTAATTTGTTTAATCGCACTTGAATTTCACTATGCTTTGCTAATAATATGTTTATCAGCCGATTTAAACTGAAGGAATGATTTCGTTTAGAAAAATTGCTCTCTTTATATACACAAGATATGACTTATTTGACCTTGAAGTTAATTATATATTTCATAGAATTGAGGTATGATTAAAAGCTTATGAAAAGTACCGAAAATGTTTGTAAAAAAATTCCTTAGATAAAACTTAGTCAAAACAAAATAAATAAACTGTATAATAAGACCTGAAGCAATAAACAACAAGTACATGGGAAGAATTCCTTAGATAAGAATCTAATAAACAAGATATCAAATTACATGTAAAACAATAGCTTAAATAAAGACTATAATTCCAAGAAATAAATAGGTATCAAATTACATGTGGGAAAAATTCTTTAGATAAATCAAAGACATTATAAACAACAAGTAAATGGTAAAAATAGAATTGCGGTAAGATCAAAAGCATTCTTATGAAAAGTACTAAAAATGTTGACCGGAAGCAATAAATCAAAGATATTATAAACAACAAGTACATGGGAAGAATTCCTTAGATAAGAATCTAATAAACAAGATATCAAATTACATGTAAAACAATAGCTTAAATAAAGACTATAATTCCAAAAAATAAATAGGCATCAAATTACACGTGGGGAAAATTCCTTAGATAAATCCCAAACCGGAAGCAATAAATCAAAGACATTATAAACAACAAGTAAATGGTAAAAATTCCTTAGATAAGAATATATCAAATTACACAAGCAAAAATTCTAGGAAGTGTGACGTCATATCCATCTCAGCATCATGGTCTGAATCACACCCTCCCCCGTGATGTCATATCCGCCTTTGAATCGCACCCTCCCCCAAATGGTTTGAGTCTGGGCTAAAAGTGTCGGTGCAGGAATGTGTATGACGTCATTTCTGCCTAATCATCAAGATCTTACCCCCACCCAAGGGTTTGAGTCTTGGATAAATGGTTTGAGTCTGGGCTAAAAGTGTCGGTAACATGTCGGTGCAGGGATCTGTATATAGAACCGGCACTGCTTATCTACTAGTGTATCTTTTTCTAAATTAACCACTAAAAATTTTAAATATTAATCTTCGCACTAAGACAGATGAATACATTAGAATGTGACTCTTTATTAAATTCAATTATTTATCAATCATTAAATTAAAATACTTTGAAAATTCAATTTGTTACAAAGTTTTTAATGGAATTTTTTAACAAATTTAATTATTTTTAGTTGAATTTTATAAAATTTCTATGCTTTCGATAATTTTTTAAAAAATTTGTTTACATACTATATTTAAATCCGTGACTGATTTTTTACTATCAAATTAATTATTTTTAACTCAAATTTAATTCAAATTTAGAGAACAGTATAAATGTCTATAAAAATTTAATTAAAAGCGATTTTTTAAAAACAAATTAAAATAATAAAACTTTTTTTAATTTGGTGAAAAAATTCCCGGTCGATTAAATTTCCTGGCTATTTCCCGGTTAGAAGGCACCCTGTAAAACATCTAAATTGGAAATTTTTAAATAAATTTTTTTAATCTCTTTCTAATTTGTCAAAAAATTTAACAAAGAATATTATACCATTAAAATAACTTATTACAATAATTTTTAAAAATAGTTATCAGCCATTTTAAATTTTTAAAAACTGACTTCAGATTCGTAAATCAGCGACTCGAATAACCCCTAGATATCAAGTTTTATGAGAATCCAACAATTTTTTAAAAATTCGTCCACCATATTGGATCCGCCATTTTAAATTTTCAAAACCTGACTTCAGATTCGTAATCAGCGACCCAAAAAAACTCTAAGATAACAAGTTTGATAAAAATCCAACAATTTTTGAAAAACGTCATCCACCATATTGGATTTGCCATTTTGAATTTTCAAAAACTGACTTCGGATTCGTAATCAGCATCCCTAAAAATCCCTAGATACCAAGTTTCAAACAAATTCAACTTTAAGAAAAATGTATGCATTTGGAAACCACTTTTCCGGTGGAAAGTCATGCGCTAGAGGGTTAAATATGACGCATGTGTGTAAATCGCTCCTCTCTCGATATAGCCAGCACAAAAAATCGGTAAAATTTAAATTATCAATTTAATGAATAAAATAGTTAATATTGGGTTAGGCTGGTTCTGTCGTGGCAGATGATTACAAGAACAGATTTTCGCTAACTCTTGAATGGAAAAGAGCTTTAGAGAACGAAATTGTATTTCTACGTTTTTAGAAATAAAAATTAACTAAGTTTTAACGCTAATAATATTATTTTTTATAAATACACCTAAAATTGCATTCTAAAAATAATTAATAATAATTTCACTCTGAAATTTTAGCCATGTGGTAATTTATTACCGTCAATCTGAAACAATTTTAAAATAAATACTTTACGTTTAAAACAATTATAATTAAATGAAGACAAATAAATTAAAAACTTTATAATTCTATCTTACACCTATTTTTAATAAAAATTTTTGTCTTTCAGTGTATTTAAAAACATATTAGAATATGTTGAAGATCTTCCAAATCAAAACTCTCTATTAAAACCGAACGTTGACTTTTAAATTGAAATTATTCTTGACTTTATGCCCTGTAATTTGGCTAAATCTATTAATCTCTATATTAAAAGCTTTATGACTTATTCAATTATGAACCAAAAATCTTGTATTTTAGGTCATTTTAAAGGTAAAAGTGTGCACTTAAAAATCTAAAAACCAATTTTAAAAATTTTGTTAAGGGCATCCGGGAAAAATCGAGCCCAAAAAGTGTTTTCCCGCGTGTCGTCTGACTTCTAAATAATTAGAGATATTTAGTTCGGATTTATCATGATAATTAGGGGAATTCAGGATAAAGAATATTCTCGAAATTTGCAAGTAATTTTTAAAACAAATATTAAAAAACGAAATTACAAAAGTTGGATTTTTGGCGAAAGTGAGAGACAATATGGCAGCGAGCACACAGACAAGTGGATCTATGTGTCAGTGGTTAAGGAGGTGGCGCCAATTCTCGGAAGTGGTCGCGACTTGAACTTTGAACTGAACCGTTCAAAATCCCCTTTTTCCGTATATTTAAACAATTTTTTTCAATAATTATTTATCAAAATTTCTCTAAATTCCGAGAGGACCGCTGGTTCCAGAGCATTTCTCTATATTTACCAAAAAATCCCGACTCAAAATATTCTTTTCTTTTTAAATGAGACGTCTATCACGAAACTATTATTTTTTCCCGGATGCCCTTAAGTAGAAAAATTATTTTAAAAAACCAAAAGTTTGTAAAATCCCATGTATTTTAAATGGGAAAAGTAGGCGCTTACGGGAGAGGGTTAATCAATCTCAAAATCAATTTTATGGCCACCCTAATAATTAGGTATAATTATTTACTATTATTTATAATTCATGTGTTTCTATAGTTTTTAAAGTGCTGTCAACATTTATTATTTAGAACGAGCCTGATGATGATGACGAATCAAGTCATCGAAACGTCGCTTTTTACTTTTGACAATAAATTTTAAAGAATGACATGAGCTTTAAAGTTATCTGACAGCGGAAACGTGAAATAAATAAAACGAATAGCAGCACCGCACCTAAAAACTGTAAGAAATTATGTTCCGCGATAATCATATATGTTATCGTTTGATGTAACGCATTTTTAAGTTCACAAACCAAAAAAGAAGTCGCTCTTACAATGCTCTTACAACTTTGGACATTAAAATTGATTGTCTTAGTTTAATTAAGTGATAATTTTGACTCAAAAAAATGTTTGTGTCTGCCATAAAAAGTTGCATGTCACCATGAGTGTACTGCCTGTTTTTTATATTTTTAATGTCAGTTTACCATTTTTATGGAAATAAATTGACAATAAATTGGTTTGAAACTATGTTTTATGTTCTTTATTAATTTTTTTGTGATTTTGATGTGATATGTGCCAAAATTATTAAAATTGGTTTCACTTGTAAACATTGCGACACAAACATTGTCTGAAGCTGCATAAGCATAAATTTTGTTTCAATATATCAGAAATATTAAATACATTGAAGAATTTAGAATAACTTTTACAATTTTTCAAGAGTGGTCCACTCTAGGTTACACTTTTTTCATTCCTTAAGAATTAGCTATTTTTTAAGTTAATTGTTTTTTCTAAATAAAAAAAATCAAAGCTATTATGGTATAAACACTTATCTAGGGATCTAAACTAAAGCTTGGAATAGAAACCTCCGATTAATTTGCTGTCATTAAGAATTTTTTAGAAACAAAGCTTAGGCGGTCCATTAAAGGTGACATTACCCTAGTATTATGGTTTTTAAGAGTTATAAATGTCAAAAATAATATATTTATATTATAACCACAAATAAATTAAACATTTCAGGCAATATTTTTTTTATCACCGTGATAACATTGACAAATGGTTCACCCTCGACAATTGGTGCGTTTACCCTATTGTTTTAAATTAAAGGAGAATAAATTCTTAAGACATCCCTCGAGGCCAATTTTTGAGTTTTTAATTGTTTATAATTTTTATTTTCAATCAAAGTTAACAAATTAACACAATTTTTTTAAAACGGACGTTTATTTTCTTATTCCGTTACTGCACATGCTCTAAATCAGTTCAAATAAATCCAATATTACCAGCAGACAATTAAAAACCATATAGTAATTTATTTTAATTGTTATAAACAACATTAATAATTAACAAACAGTTAACTTTGATTCCTCTCCAATAAAAATTTGTTTTTCACATTTTCTTTTTAATTTTAGTTTATTTGAAGAATATTTTTCCTTTATGATTAAAAAATAACTTATTTAAATTGTTATAAACAATATTAATTAACAAATAGTTAACTTTGATCCTGTCTGTGGTATTCTGCTATTTGATTTGTGTTTCGATTCTTAATTTATACACACAATAACTATCTAAGGACGGTGCCCTTCGGTCAGCGGTACAACAGAGACTGCCCTGTCTTCTATCTGACAATAGCAGGTAGTTAATATAGTTGTAAGAAAAATATAATTTATACTTTAAATCCGATATTTATGAAAAACAAGATATTTGGTAAATGAATTTTATAACAATTAAATAGTATGACAGACAGAGCCGTTTCTAGGGGTAGCAAGGGGGGCCACGATTTTGGGGGCGCTGAAGAAATACAAAAAGTTTTTAGCGTTATTTTTTTGTTTTAAAAATGTATTATTAACCCCTTGACTGCCGATGGCAAAGATCTTTGCCATTTCGGACTTTACTCTGACTGCCGGAAAACTGACAATCTTTGCCATGATAAAAATTGATGTAAAAAAGTCAAAAATGGCTGAAAATTAAAAATAGAATGATTTCTAAAAAGTCAACGCTATGCAAAATGCGACGAACGTTTCTGTTTTTAAATTCAATGAATTATAAAAATGTTATAAATTTTTGAAAACAACACTTTTAGCAAATTTTTCAAAATCTTTGCCATGGACAATACAATGCATTTTTATTTTAAAAATGTCTAAAATCGCCTGAAATCTATTACTCGGGGGTTTTCGGGGTCGCTGATTACGAATATGATGTCAGTTTTTAAAAATTCAAAATGGCGGATCCAATATGGCGGACGACTTTTTAAAAAATTGATCCAAATTACCTGAAATTTGTTACTCGGGGGTTTTCGAGGTCGCTGATTACAAATATGATGATGGTTTTTCAAAAATCTGCAATACATGTTTCATATTACCCAAATAAACGTTAGGGGCCGTTCATAAACTACGTCACACTATTTTGCATAATTTTTCCACCCCCCCCCCTACCCACGTCACAAATTTTACATGCTTTAGCGCCATTTTTTCTACAGAATGTCACAAAAAATGAATTCCACCCCCCCTCTCTAAGGCGTGACGTAGTTTATGGACGGCCCCTTAACATTTGAAGTTTGAATAATTTTTTTTTAAGTTTTTAATAAGGTGAGTATATATTAACATTTTGAGGAGACCGGGGCGTAATGAATCATTTCAATTTATTCAAAAGTGATATGTCATAGTAATTTCGATCTCCGCTAAATAACATTTTATGAAAAAAAATTGGAGAATAGATTTTTTTAAATAAATTTAATTTTCACGAAAATGTAGAAAGTTTAAATTAAATATGTTTCATTTTCAATATTTTTTATTATAAATGTACAGTAGAAACTAAAATTGTGAATATTACACTACCGTCTACGAGTTTCAGGACGATTACAAGCGACTCTGTGAAAAAACATGCCTTCACTTTTTCAATTATATCTCGGAAATAAAAGAAAGTACAAAAAAAAACTTAAATACGGTTATTTATTTATTTATTTAAGAATAACAAAGTTCCTAGGGCTACGAAGCCCTTCAAGGAACAGATACATTAGAATTATATTTGGTTACTTATTCAAGAATGATTACAATAATTATAATAACAATACTGAGAAGAAATTACGAAAATAAGATAACAATATTTAATATATATATATATATATATATATATATATATATATATATATAAAGAATGTAACAGCTTTACTAATATATGAAAACTGAAATAGAAACTGTAGATAATTTATGACAATAATGATAAATCCTACCAATAAGTAATATCAAATGTTCCATTATTTTCTTTAAATAATAATTCGAAAAATAATTTTTTAAACGTTAATATATTAGGTGCATTTCTTAAAACTGGATGCAGTTTATTCCACAGTCTTGCACCCCTAACAATAAAAGATCGTTGCATCAAGCAAGTTCGATGTGGTGGTATTATCAATATCGATTTTCTTTCTCTAAGCCCGTAGTAATTTTCTTCGACAATTTTGTTGAACTCAAAAAAATTAAATAAATAATCAGGAACTTTAGTTATAAAGCTGATTAAATTTTGCGTGAAATAAGATGTCTTTGAAGTCATTTCGTTAACTATTTCTTGAGTTATAGAGTGAGAAAGAAATAAAAAAAATTATCAAATTTTCTCATTTTTGTGTCTTGACTTTAACTTTTTCAAAAATCTAGAGTACAATTTAGATAAAATTTTTCTAAAAATAAAGAAATCTTCGTTAGAATTTCAGCTTTAAAGTAAGCCTTCGAAAATTAAGAAAGGTTATTCGGTCTTCGATATATCATTAAAAATGTGAAGCCGAGTTTCGACGATTGGTGCATTGGATTTAACTGTGACGACTCGATTCTAGCTTCGCGTGGCTGCGAATGGGACAGAAAACAGGGACGGATTTATGCTTGGGAATAATAAATAATATTTCACGAGTAATATAATGAAACTCGAAAGTTCTTCGTTCCCCGCATGAATTCGTCCCTGCTTTCTCTCTCATTCGCAGCCGCGCGAAGCCAGAATCGAGTTGTCACAGTTTAATTCCAGTGCACCAATCGTCGAAACTCGGCTTCACATTTTTAATGATATATCGAAGACCGAATAACCTTTCTTAATTTTCGAAGGCTTACTTTAAAGCTGAAATTCTAACGAAGATTTCTATGTTTTTAAAAAACTTTTATCTAAATTTTTATAGATTTTTGAAAAAGTTGAAGTCAAGAGGCAAAAATAAGAAAATTTGATGATTTTTTATATTTTTTTCTCACTCTACAACTTATTTTACGCAAAAATTAATCAGCTTTCTAACCGTATTTTAAATTTTTTTGTATCTCCTTTTATTTACGAGATATGATTGAAAAAGTGATGGCATGTTTTTTTATAAAGACGCGTGTAATCGTCCTGATACTCGTGAACGGTAGTGTATAATAATATTTCATGTTCTAAATAATAATTTCATTCCTGATTCAATGCGCCCCGGGTAGTCATCTATTACGCCCGGCCCGAGGCGTAATGGCTCACCTTGCATTTCTTTAAAAATATTGTTCTAGAAAAAAGTATGAGTGATATTAGGACGTATTTCTTTAATTGAAAGCTGAGATATTGGGGTAAGTTTTTCATGTAATCAAATTTTAATTAATGCAAGAATGACGAAGTTAAATATGACAAAAAGTGAAAAGTGAGCTATTACGCTCCGGTCTCTCCTATATACAAAATTGTTTTCTGACTTTAAAAAAATTGCGTGAGGGTGGGGGGCGCCGGACAAAAATTTCGCCCCGGGCGCCAACTTTCCTAGACACGGCTCTGATGACAGAATTTCTACTCGTACATAAATTATATATACGTAAAATAATTACTTTACGCATTTTTTATGACTGTTTGATGAGAAACAATGAAATAAAGCTTTTAAACAACAATATACAATCAATTTTTTTTATTTTTTAGCATTCTAGAAAACTTTATATAACAGTTCCCCCACAACACCTAAACTTACAGAAATATTTGCAATACTGCTGCAAGTTGAGTTGCTTCAGTGTTGCAAGAAATTTCGTATGATTCTCGTGGGTAAGAATTCCTGAAGTGGGCCCCTATTTTTCATTGGGTCGATGAATTTTTCTCATTCTTATATGTTTCGATAGCCTATGATGGTATAATAAAAACCTGTAAATAGTTTTCCGAAATTCGAATATTTGCCAAAGTTATTCAAGGTCAAAGTTATTTGTAGCGTTTTTGTAAATAGCTAATTACTCGCGATTGGATGATCCGATTTTAATAAAAATTGGAGGAGAGTTTACCTGAAGAATTGTACTTTAGATAAATGATCAAAATTTTATTAAAAAAATATAATTTGTTTAAATAAATTAACTTTTTAATTTTTGGGGTTAAAAAAAATTTGTTCTCCATATTTTTTTGATTTTTTTTAATAATCAAATAGAGAATACTTTTAGTATTTTATTTGAACAATAAAAAAGTGGGATTCTTTATCACTTTAGAAAATATAATATTTTTAGTTACAAAAATTTTTGAAAAGTTAAAGAGATTTGAAGCAAAACAAATGAATGAACTAAACTCGACAACTTTTACTAACGAAATTACACATTAACAATCATACATATACGTAAAAGCATGAAATCGACACGAATTCATTTGTTTTGCTTCAAATCTCTTTAACTTTTCAAAAATTTTTGTAACTAAAAATATTATATTTTCTAAAGTGATAGAGAATCCCTCTTTTTTATTGTTCAAATAAAATACTAAAAGTATTCTCTATTTGATTATTAAAGAAAATCAAAAAAAATATGGAGAACAAATTTTTTTAACCCCAAAAATTTAAAAGTTAATTTATTTAAACAAATTATATTTTTTAATTAAAACTTTGATCATTTATCTAAAGTACAATTATTCAGGTAAACTCTTCTCCAATTTTTATTAAAATCGGTTCATCCGATCGCGAGTAATTAGCTATTTACTAAAACGCTACAAATAACTTTGACCTTGAATAACTTTGTCAAATATTCGAATTTCGGAAAACTATTTACAAGTTTTTATTATACCATCATAGGCTATTGCATCATATAAGAATGAGAAAAATTTATCGACCCAATGAAAAATAGGGTCCCACTTTAGGAACTCTTACCCTCGTGCGTAAATTAGATTATACTTATGTGACTTGCAGCACTTCGCCTTTAAGCACTTGTATCATAAATAACTATTCTTTAATTTTAATATCTTAAATATTTAATAAAAAATTGATTTAAATATCCTTTTAGATTATTATTACAGTCGTTGGGGGGCCTGTGCAAAAATTACTAATTTATATGCAATAAAATGTGATGTAGGGGGGAAGGGTTAATTTTTTTTTCAAATTTGCGTGACGTAATATGTGAATGATCCCTTTACACGCCTGAAAATATTTAGTTTTTTCGTAGAATTTGTTAAGATCCCTGTAGATTTTATTGATCCTCACCTTTTTTGGTTCAACAAAGACACTCTTTAACTATATACAAAACGTCGTATTATTAAATAAGTATTAATTTAGGATTTATCTAAAATATATATATTAAATAATAAAGGTAATAGTACAAATTTACAACAATTAGTCATTTTTTCAATAAATAACATGAGTCAACGTTTGGGTAACTGCCGCCACCCTAATCAAGTTTACATTCAGTACACTACAAGTTTAAAAAAATTTACAAATCACACCGTTGCTCAAATAGTAAAAAAATAATATATTTAGAGTGTTGGGATCTTTTTAAACTTTTTATACAACACTTTTGAGATATTTTACTTTCGAAATCCGTAATAAAAAATTCGATTGTTTGAAGTTGACAAAGTGGTATGAACTCTTCGGTAGATATTGATTTTTTTAAATAATAAAGAACGTGCATTGTGAATATCTTAAAATCGCTATTTTGTATCTAACTAGGGTTCCTACTTAAAAAATGTGAACAAAAATTTAAACTTGTTTGTTTAAATAAGGCTTACAACAGCAAGGTGTCAGAAATACAAATTGTTGTGGAAAATTTTATAGCTTTTTAATCTTTCGAATGAAATTAAATTACTTTGGATATAAATGCCTTTTATAGATTAGACTAAAGTTCACAACCTCAAACTTGACGATTTTTATGCAACTTTTCAAGCGTCAATTCTGCAAAATTAAAACTTAGAAAATTGTTAAATTTGACATTGTAAACTTCAATTCAATGTTTTCAAGTTATTAATCTTGATTTAAAAGTGAAAGATTTTTCAGACCAGTGTTAATGATTAAAGATGATTTCTATACAATTGCTTGTATGATTAATTTACCTAAATAATACTTTTCTCACAATGATGGTGTTTTTATTAAAAAGGTTTTCTATCTTTGGATAATAGGTATCGGAACGTCTTTTCTATTTTTCCTGTGAAATACCGAAATACACACGTAGGTGCAAGTGTACCCTTAGTCCAAAAGACGTCCAAAAGACCTCTAAAAGACATAAGAAAGGACGTCTAAAGTACGTTTAAAGACGTCTAAAAGACATAAAAGGGACGTCTAAAAGACGTCTTTTGGACGTCCTTTTTACATTCCTTCAGATCTTAAATAGATATTTTTTTTATAACATTTTCTAAGTTGAAACTCAGTAATATTGTATTAAATTTATTTTAAGTATAATTTTATTTTTTCTAAAATGTGAAGAAATAATGAAAAAATTCTTAAGAAGCTGGGATCGAATACTGCGCCTTAAGCACCTCAGCCGTTCAAGACAGATATGAACCTCTACAAAGTTAACGATCTCAGTTGTCAATGAAATGAATTTAACTTAGAAAAATTCCAATGAATTTTACATTCATGGATTTCTAAGTCCAAGTTGAACTTAGAAAATAATATTTTCTATTTATGCAAATTTTTGTATTTTAAAATGTTGAATGAAAAAGACGTATTTTAGCCATCTAATGGCCAAGACATAGAACATGTATAGGACGTCTTAAAGACGTCTTTTGTACAAGTCCAAAAGACGTCCGCAAAAAGACATCCTTAGGACGTCTTATGAACAAGTGTGCCCACTGGGAAAGGACCCCAGTTTTTTGTAGAATCTACTAAATGGTTGAGAAGATGTACGTTAAAGAGCATATTTCTTAATCCGTACAACCTTTGGTAGTCTTCTACAAATCGGGATACCAAATCACGTGCAAATATAAATTGCTCTTGGCTTATAGAAGCAAAATTTAGGATATAGATTGCTGAAGAAAGTGATGATAAATGGTCGAAATAATCTTGTGGTAATATTCCCTCCAGACAAGACAATGAATAATAGATTAACTAATTATGCCACTCTGAAGCTTTCCACAATCTGTAGGTTCTGACACTCCGAGGTGATCGGGAGATTCTGTCAGGTGGTGTAATGGTCAGTAACCTTTCATCAATAACTTCCTTGACGTCAGGTTGTCCGATGTACCATTCTTCTCCCACATCAGTCAAAAATCTTTCCATCAACCTTTTTGCCACTCCTAAAAAAGGAATTTTTGACGGATCGACAACAACACTTTTGACAAGGTCAAATTCAGGAAGTCCTGCTAATGACGATACTCCCTTCACTCCGTTAACTGGTCTTCTAGTAGCAATTGCAAGCAATCCATCCCGCCTAATTAATCCATCTTCTCGCATTTCATATTTTTGGGCTGCATGTACACGTTTATTATTAACTGTTTCACCAGGGGCCATGTAAGCTGGGCAACCATTTACACTATTAAATCTCTTCATACGTAGGCCATCACTTTTAGACAGACAATAAACAGTAAATATTGATATAATGAATCTACTAGTAACTTCGTTAACTCCGTCTGGTCTCCAATTCATGCCGTCTCTATGTAAATCTCTTATTTTATCGACAGTTACTCTCAAAATTGTGTTCATTACAAGGTCTTCATCTGAGATCCATAGACCTGTTAGAAATAAATGTTTCTTTCGTGCATGCGGTGGAAGTTCATTCAACTGTAGGACTACAGGATACGTTGCAGCTCGAGATGACTTAGTGAGTTTTAGGCCGTTTGTCCATAATGTAAAAGAAAGTTATCGTCGAGAAATTTACCTGGTTCGCTAGCCTCTTTGTACATTTCGACATCATAAATATCTTTAATTGCATCTTTTTCTAATTTTACTCTGTTGTACTTATAGCGTAAGGCTTCCGCTATATTTGGAATACTCAATAGGTCAATTATTTGAGGACGCCAAAGTAATTGGATGAAAACTGATATAAATGATTCGTTTTTTTCAGGGACACATCTTCCACAATTACATCTTATTGTTATTACTCCTTCTCCAACTTCTTGTTTACATTGGGAGCAGAAAAAGTGATAAGTAACATTTTCTGCTTTACGGCCCAGAACATTCCAAAGAGCTAGTTTCGTAGTAGGTATATTGATGTGTGTAAATGATTTTTTATCCGTATTAACTCAACCAACAAATAGAAAAATTGATTTTGAAAATGGGAGGAGATTGTTTATTATTTTTATTGGTCTAAATCATCAATTTTTTCTTTGAGGTTGGTATTCTTCTGGCCACGTTTTCGTACACATCTCGCTCGCCGTATACATACGACAAAAAAATGGATTTAAACAATATTAATAGGGAATGTAGGAAATTATATTAATATAAATATTAATATAAATATTAATAGGGCTCAAAGAATCAACTTAGTAGTAAACTCGAACACCTTCTTTTACAATCTACACTACTACAATGAGAACAAAACAAAATTGTCTGGGAAAGGCCATTATAAATCGACTTCATAATTTTCATGAAACGGTATCACACACTCATCTTCTGTACACAGCAATCGAAGACGAAATATCATTCAGAAATGAGTTATTCAATAGTGCTGTGAGACAGAGCAATACTCCAAGGACACGTTACGAAAATCTAGCTCCATTTCATGAAAATGCTGCAATAAGACTACCGTTTAGATCTATGCACGGAAACATGCTTCGTTGGAGAAACACAAATCTTCCAAGAGTTCCTCAAAGTTTAGAAGATTTCGGGATGATCCTAAATTCAAATGAGTGGAGACATTTGGCGAGTTACGGCAATGGGAATTTGAACATTAGAAATGTCACGACAAAAGACAACTCTGTATCATTATTATTATTATTGGATGCAAATTTTACAAGGGATTTAGTTACAAATGGTAATTTTTTTTTTCACGTGTCGCGAAAAGCCATTCTTTCTTCCACCTGGAGTACTCAGCTAATCACGTTTCTTTTCTAATTTAATTGTTTCGCAATTCCATTTGCATTTGCAATCACAAACGTGGAATCGAAAGAGGCCTACACAGCAATACTGAATCAAATTCAAATTGAAGTTCCCACATTTTCAATAAGAGAGGTCATCACAAATTTTGGAAGCATTTTGCAAAGTAGTGCAAGGGAAGTTTTCCCAGCTGCTAATGTTTATGGTTCCTTATTTGCTTATCAAGAGGATATTTTTAAATTAGTTAAGCTGGTCAATCTAAACAACTTTCTTTCACCGAACAACGATAATCTTCAAAAGAAAGAGTTTCTTCTACAAATCTTCTCGTTCCCCTTTTTGTTGGAGGCATTGATCGTGAACACGTTCAACAACTTGATAACACAATTGAGCCAAGAAAATTTGGCAATAGCTCAAGTGTTAATTATAGCATTTAAAAGAGAGTGATTGAGGCAAGTCACACACTGAAAAACAGTTGATAGAACAGTTCCGCTATTGACTATTGTGCAGCGCTACTTTACGTTTAAACTCGCAGCTCAATTCAAATTGGGCGAGTTGCTTTCTTAAACTGGACTACCAATGGCGCACAGTGGGACTTTTTGCATTTTTTTGTCAAAATCTAATATCTCGCGATAGAATGAACCAGAATGAGTGATTCTTGGATTAAAAGAAAGCTAGATAAATACAAAATAAGAAAAAATTATAGAGAAGCTTTTTTTTAATTTTCCTTCTCCAGGAAACATTCGAGAAGTTAGCAATTTAAATAAAAAAACGACAAATTGAAGTATACAGACCAAACAAATTTGTGAAACTTTACAAAACTCGTTAATGGTAAGCTTCTAAGGTCGCTAGATTAAAATATGAATGAAACTGTAACTTTCAAAATGGCGAATACAATATGGCGGACTAAAATCTTAAAAAATAATCGATTTCTTCAAAACTTGGTTTTTAGATGTTTTTTGGGTCGTAGAATATAAATATAACATTCAAATTGAGAAATTCAACATGGCGGATCCAATATGGCGGACTGAATTCCAAAAAAATACTCGATTTTTACCAAACTTAGTTTTTAGATGTTTGTTGGGCCGCAGAATATAAATATAATATTCAAATAGAGAAATTCAATATGGCAGATCCAAAATGGCGGACTAAATTCCCCAAAAATACTCGATTTTTAAGAAACTTGCTTTTTACATGATTTTTGAGTAACATAATTAACTTTGTAAACATGTTTATTATAATTTGTTAACAGAAGATAAATAATTTACCTACAAACTTTTATAAAACTCTAAATGCACTTTCAATGAATACTTTAAACTTAGAAACCTAATCACATATGCGTTAGTACAAATTATCATAAGAGAATTTTAAGGCCTTGTCTTCTCCTTTTTCAGTCCTCTGACGAGTATCCATCACGTTCTGAATTCTCGTCACTTTCGATTATATCTTCAACTATAATGTAAAAGCATTATAGATACAAAATCATTTTAATATAAAAGTGAATTTAAATTTTATATAGATTATTTTATAATCTCAATCTCGATTTTCTACAAATAATATTTATTTTACAAACATTTCCATTAAAACCTTATTAGAGCATTTTACTTACTTTATTCGCTACATTTAACAAATTCTCTCATTCTAGTTGAAAGCTTATGTTGGGTCTTCTTTTTAATTCTCTTCGAAATTGAGATCAACGATATTTTTGGATCGCTCAGTAATATGGCTCTTTGAAATACATCGAAAAGACGAACTTCTCTGCTCATTTGACGTGCATGATCGATCATATTTTTTCGATAGAATTTATGCCATGACTCGCAAGCGTCTTCGGCAAAATAAGCCATTGGTAACGGAAACTGGCGCGCAATTTGGCACCCATGTCGCAACAACTTATGCAAAGTGGGGTTCATGCGTGCCCAGGGATAAAGCTCGTAATGCTGACGATAAGTTTTCCAACAAAACTTCTCTAGTAAATCCAAATTTAATTCCATTTTGCATTTAAACAGTGCTAAAATAGTCGCAATATTAGTAACCAATTCTTCATTTAGACCTAAACTCCTTGCAAATTTGTCAGGTTGTTTAAAACATTTCCTTGCCAAATTTCCTGTATTGGTGGTACCATGGCCTTGTAAAACTTGATCAGCTTTTATCCCAAAGTCATCAAATAGTCTTTTTTGAATTATTTTTTTCTGCTCGTTGAATTGCTCTATGAATAGATTATATTATTTATTAATCACTCTTATTTACTATTTATTTACTACTCAGAAAAAGTCAGTTATAATTATTGTTATTATTATTATTATTATTATTATTATTATTATTATTATTATTATTATATAATTTGTTATTTATTATACATTATTTAATTTTTTTATTTAGCAAATTATAAGGTTTGTTATATTTTAGAAGAATGATATATTGAATATTTTCTTAGTGCATTTTTTAATTTAAAATTGTTTAACTCAAACTCTAAATGATGTAGTTTTTTCTTCTTGCTAAAAAATAATCGATCTTACCTTTCAAATGTACTTTCATATCCCATTGTCTTATTTCTTCTTTGTTTCTGTAAGCAAGGTGTAAAAGATGCTCAAAGCTTTTAATCTCACAGTGCAAAAGTCCTAGGCCTAATTGTAAGAAGGGAGTAATTGGAGCGAAGTCATCCTTTAAGTTTCCGAAACTATGTGCTGTTCGATTACACATGGGACATCTGCATGTAGCCTTATTTCCAGTTATAGTATTAACACACTTGCCATCAAATAAAGTTTTAGTAACGTGAAAAGTAACTTTAACTCGACTTCCATTTCGGTTTTTAAATGTATGAGGTTTTAATGTATCAATTTCTTTGCTCAATCTACTATATTCTTTTATTGTATTTGTTTCGTCTTCTTTTTCAACTGCAACACGCAATGGACGACAAAATCTAATACTTTGCGGGGTAGGATTTAACCATGAGTATTCAGAAGATTGACTTTTCAACTGTATAACAATTAAGCTGCTGATAAATAAAGATTGTTGAGAGTTAAAGTTCTCGTTACTAGGATCATCGTACTGTTGGTGAGGATTACGATGCCCAGAAGAACTATCGAATCCTAAAGTAGCAATTAGTTGTAAATCTCGCAAACAATGATCATCCCAATTCACTGCAACAGCATCGCATAATCTTACAACAGTCTTATTTAGAATTTCTTGTAAAGGAACAGAAACTTCGATTTCAGAAACATTGTATTGACCATTTTCTAATTGACATTCAACCACCCAGTGGGCACCCTTGTTCAAAAGACGTCCTAAGGATGTCTTTTTGCGGACGTCTTTTGGACTTGTACAAAAAGACGTCTTTAAGACGTCTTAAAGACGTCCTATTCATGTTCTATGTCTTGGCCATTAGATGTCTTTAAGGTGTCTAAAAGACGTCTTTTTCATTCAACATTTGAAAATAGAAAAATTTTCATAAATAGAAAATATTATTTTCTAAGTGCAACTTGGACTTAGAAATTTTTGAATGTGAAATTCATTGGAATTTTTCTAAGTTAAATTCATTTCATTGACAAGTGAGATCGTTAACTTTGTAGAGGTTCATATCTGTCTTGAACGGCTGAGGTGCTTAAGGCGCAGTGTTTCAAGCCCAAGGTATCCGAGTTCGATCCCAGCTTCGTAGGAATTTTTTCATTATTTCTCCACATTTTAGAAAAAATAAAATTAAACTTAAAATAAATTTAATACAATATTACTGAATTTCAAATTAGAAAATGTTATAAAAGAAATGTTTATTTAAGATCTGAAGGAATGTAAAAAGGACGTCCAAAAGACGTCTTAAAGACGTCTTTTAGACGTCCCTTTTATGTCTTTTAGACGTCCAAAAGACGTCTTTTAGACGTACTTTAGACGTCCTTTTTTATGTCTTTTAGAAGTCTTTTGGACGTCTTTTGGACCAGACATAGAACGTCTTTTAGACGTCTTTTAGCTGTCTTTTTGATGACTCAGAGACATTGACATCATTGTCCCCGAATCGTCCGCGGACAAGAAGGGACGTCTTTAAGACGTCTTTTAGACGTCCCTGTGCCCACTGGGCATCGATTTATGTAGAATATTATAGCAAGGATACAAATTGGCATTTTTACTTAAACAGTCAGTTACTAGAGCATTGTAAGTATTCTTACTAAAATTATTTTCTAAATAAAAATCTAAAGCAGTTTCACTAGAATGCCGTATAATCCTGTTAACATTGTCCTTTTCGATTTCCTTGTCAATTTTTATTTCGTGAGTTTCATTTTTTGCATTTAATCTTATTGCCAATTCCAGAACTTCTGAATTATTTTCAGCTAATGTAATTAACTCGTAGGCCCGTCTATATTTTGTACTTACTGATGCATTTTCAACAGTAGCTCGTTTCCGATCACAATTTTTGCGTAATCTTGGTTTCTTTTTTGGACGTCCAGGTTTATTTTCATTAATATTTTCTTTATCCATCTTAAAAAGTTATAAGAAAATAATATTCTCTTAAAGGCAACAAAATAATTACAAAAAGCATTAATAAGAACGATATTTACCTTCAGCAAAGTTGCATAGTAATTTCTAAAAACTCAAAAACTATTTATAAATAAAAGAGATTTGTATACTTAAAGGTTAACAGATTTGTTTTATTAAAAACAACAGAAGGGTGTTTTTTAAGGAAATTTTTGAATTTTTGCTTACTTCAATTAGTTAATATTTACTTTTACACTTTACAATTAATATTTATTCTAAGTTTAAAAAAAATCTCTAAGAATAATGTCAAGGACAAATTTTTAAGAAATTAATATTTGATGCTGCTTCTGCAATAATAGTACGAACGCGGATAGACACTTGATCTATCTCTAAAACAGAAAAATATCAAGTTTGGGGAAAATCCAAACACTTTTTGAATGCTTATTTCATAATATTAGGTCCACAGTATTAAATTTATCCATTTGAATATTATATTTACATTCTACGACCCAGTAATCATGTAAAAAGCAAGTTTCTTAAAAATCGAGTATTTTTGGGGAATTTAGTCCGCCATTTTGGATCTGCCATATTGAATTTCTCTATTTGAATATTATATTTATATTCTGCGGCCCAACAAACATCTAAAAACTAAGTTTGGTAAAAATCGAGTATTTTTTTGGAATTCAGTCCGCCATATTGGATCCGCCATGTTGAATTTCTCAATTTGAATGTTATATTTATATTCTACGACCCAAAAACATCTAAAAACCAAGTTTTGAAGAAATTGATTATTTTTTAACATTTTAGTCCGCCATATTGTATTCGCCATTTTGAAAGTTACAGTTTCATTCATATTTTAATCTAGCGACCTTAGAAGCTTACCATTAACGAGTTTTGTAAAGTTTAACAAATTTGTTTGGTCTGTATACTTCAATTTGTCGTTTTTTTATTTAAATTGCTAACTTCTCGAATGTTTCCTGGAGAAGGAAAATTAAAAAAAAGCTTCTCTATAATTTTTTCTTATTTTGTATTTATCTAGCTTTATTTTAATCCAAGAATCACTCATTTTGGTTTATTCTATCGCGAGATATTAGATTTTGACAAAAAAAATGGAAAAAGTCCCACTGTGTGGCGTTAAGTGAGCGGCTGCTTGACAAATGGTTCGACAGCTCTACTAAAAAGGAGAGTTACTCTCCCAAAACTAAAGTGAGCTGTGCGTTTCTTTTTAACGCAACACTTCAGCGCATTGGGCGAACAGTTCTGCCACCAGTTTTTCAGTGCACCGAGAAAATTCTCCGTCCACGGCAGCCTTTGTCGCTCATCGGAATTATTAAAAAAATTGTCTAACCGTCTAGAATATAAAGTGGGGACATTAACCGAACCTTGGACTTTCCTAAAATTAATTGTATCTTTGCAGAGGCAATCAGATGGAGACAAATTAAAAATTTAAAGACATCTGGTGAATAAAATTTATTGTTCGAAAATTTTAAATAAAAAACGAAAATGCGACACACTAAGAGTGTGGATCTCTCTTATTTTGGAAAATTCAAATTCAATTGATACATTGAATCACTGTTCTTACTTATTCTCCAAACCTGGTGTTTAACACTTGGCTGTATATTTGAACGAGAACATTGTTGAAAATAATCGCAACCATTTAATCGATGACGATTATGTATCGACATTTTCAACAAATGCAATTATTGAAGAAGAAGATGAGGAGGAAAAGGGCATAGCTGAAGTTAATGTCAACAACGAAGAGCAAAATGTTGAAAATGAACCTCCAATTCCAGTTTCTACTAACGACGATTCGAATGGTACAATAGATTCAGCGCAAAATGAGATAAGTAGCATGTGCTGCATCTGTCAAATGACACCACCAGCTAATTGTTTTGTTCCGTGCGGACACCTTGTCATTTATGATGAATGTAAAGACACATTCATTCTTCAACCTCAACAAAGATGTCCAATGTGCAGAGCGGACTACAGCCAAATTATTCGGATTTACTTTTAAACATATTGGAACTCAAATTTTTCGTTATTGGTTGAACCTAGACTGTGATTAAACAAAACTGACAGATATGATTTTTTTATTATTTCTTCTTTATTCGCTAATTTTTTTTATAAAAAACCTAACATTGTTATTGGGCAAAAATACATTTTTTCTGTAAAAATGCTAAGAATGTATGCATTTACGTCGAAGAATACCCACACATCACCGAAACTTTCTTAAAAATTTATTAAAGGATTACTTGCAAACTTCGAAGTATTTACTTGAAAAGTTTAGTGAAAATTTTGTAAAGACTTAAATGTCCCACTTCAATAAATGTTTAGCCTGAAACTTTCCTGAAAATTTAAAAAAAAATTCGCCTACTGTATATAGGCGAAAATTTAATTTAAATTTTCAGGAAAAATATCCGCTACCCTCAAAATTTAGGTCAATTTTGAGGGCAGTTTTGACCTACGCATCAAAATTTGACAAAGAATTCCCGCTACCCTAAAAATTTAGGTCAATTTTGAGGGCAGTTTTGACCTAGACGTCAACATTTGACAAACAATTTCCGCTACCCTCAAAATTTAGGTCAATTTTGAGGGCAGTTTTGACCTACGCATCAAAATTTGACAAAGAATTCCCGCTAAAATTTAGGTCAAGTTTGAGGGCAGTTTTGACCTAGAGGTTATACAAAGCCTTGATAGAAGAAACAATATTATTCATAATAAATGTAAAATTCCTTTTGTTGACATTATTAATTGTACTGAATTTTTATTTGATAATACTTATTTTGTTTTTGATGAAAGAATTTATAAACAAATTTACGGTACTCCGATGGGGTCACCGATATCTCCATTTTTTGCGGATATTGTAATGGATGACGTGGAAACTGATTGTTTGAATTTGCTTAAAAACAATTTTAATTGTGTTCCTCTATTTTATTATAGATATGTGGACGACACACTTTTGTGCGTCCACAAAGATCAAGTCGAACTTTTCATTGACACTTTTAATTCGTTTAATATTAATTTAAAATTTACTCATGAACTAGAAATGGATAATAAAATTAATTTCCTAGATATGACATTAATAAAAAATAACAATCAACTCATCACTAATTGGTATCAAAAATCCATTTCTTCTAATAGATTGATAAATTATTTTTCACGTCATCCAATTCAACAAAAGAAAAACATTGTTTACAATTTATATGATAGAGCAATTTTATTGTCTCACAAGTCCTTTCATAATGAAAACATTAAACGAATCTTTAAAATGTTGCAAAACAACGATTACCCTTTAGAATTTATACAAAAAAATATTAAAAAACGAAAACATACATTAATTCATAAAACAATAGATAAAAAACAAACTAACAATGTCGTTAGTATTTATCAACAACTACCTAAAATCTGTATTCCTTTCAATGATATTTATTATCAATTATCTAATATTTTAAAAAAATATAATTTACTTTCTATTCCTATTGTGGAAAAAAGCTTAAGCTCTGTAATAAAATTAGGAAAGGACTTGACAAAAAAGTGGGATCGGAATAATATTGTTTATAAATTTAATTGTAATAGTTGCCCTGCAACATATATTGGTGAATCAAAGCGTACTTTGAAAAAAAGAATTAGCGAGCATAAAAACAAAAACCTCGAATCCGTTGTGAACAAACATCAAACTGAATATAATCATTCTTTTAATTTTGACGATGCAGAAATTTTAGATTATGAAACTTCTTATAAAAAACGATTAATTTCTGAGATGATTTATATTAAATGCAATAATTTTACTATTAACAAGAAGGAAGATATACAGTTTCTTAGTAATTCCTATTTTCCTTTGCTTAATAAATTGAAATAATGGTTATAATTCATAATATTTCGATTGCGGGTCATTGACCCCATCGACTGTATATAACGCGAAAATTGTCACCGGCTCAGTCAGTTTGACTAATCACTCGTTTTAATATGTTTGTGATTTGTAAATTTAAATATTTTATTTTTTTGTTGTATTGCGTTTATTTATGTTTTTAATTTATTGACGTCATGTTTATTTTATTGACTTTAACTAGGTAAAAATTGTTTTTTATTTTTTGTTTAAATTTAAATTTTCAAAATTTTGTTGTATTAATTTTTTTAAAAAAATTTTTCTATTAAAGTGACCGACAGATTAGCTCGGTCGGATAAATGCCTGGCTCGGTGGGCGGATCAAGGGTACTTGGTTCGCGCCCATTAGCCTGGGATTTTTCCGGCACGTGAGATAATCTGAGCGGGAGGTTTGACGTCGAAGTATAATGATGTGCACCGTCGATTATTGTCCGGTACACACCATCAGAATTCGACTGTCGATAAACCGGTTGTACTCGGAGAGGTTTTCTACAGTTTCCCTCTCCACTGGCGAGAAAACCCATTAGACGGGTGGTCCAGGCAAATGCGAGTACTCCTAACCTCAAAGTCGTTCTGTAGAAACGCAAAATCAAGTTGGTATATAAGAGTGTGTGTTCTGACAGTTGGCCAAGCCTCAAGTCATTTAAGAAGAAAAAAAAAAAAAAAAAAAAAAAAAAAAAAAAAAAAAAAGAAAAAAAAAAAAAAGTGACCTGATGATGGTGGCGAACCTGACCACCGAAACGTCGTCTATTTTATAAAAAAGTAAAAGAGTGTTTTTCTTTTACCTTTTATATACGTCTTCCAAAAATCGAAAAAATTAATTTATTAAATAACTGTGGAAGAATTTACTAAATATTTAATTAATATCGTCCTGGATTAAAAATGGACGCAACATCTTCAAAATTTCCTCGAAGATGTTTCTTCAAATTCGTTGGAGAGAAATATGGAAGAAACACCGTTCTTCTTCTTAAAAAATGGTCACATTTTAAACGTCAGCTGGCTGAAACATCATCAAAACGACATTTTTTGCTAAGGTGCAGGAGCAATGGACTCATTCCGCAACATCTTCTTCATATAAGTAATCGATCTAATCATATTTCATTTCATAGTAATTCATGTAAAAAAAGCTTTCATAAATTTAATCTTTATTATTCACGCACTTTACTTAGTCATGAGATTAGAGATATTCATTTTCATCTCAATTTCTTGACTAAAAAGTTGCAATTTTTTGAAAACAAAATCTCACAATGTCACATTGACTCAGAATTATTAAATAATTTTTTCCTGTTTTCTGAGAAAAAATTTTCATCTATTCACTCACTTTGTAACCACAAACTAATTAAAAAATTTAATTCATTACTTAATAAGAAAAACTCTGTTCATAATATTAACTCAAAAAAACAAAATTGGTTAATTAATTTAACTAATACTGTCATTCCTCAAGAAGTTTGTGATGTTATTTCTTTGGGCCAAAATTACAGTTGTACGAAACAGAATTCTAAACATGTTTCGAAACAAGAATCTATCAATATTATAAAAAATTTAGAATGTACTATTTCGAGTTTAGATATTAGTTCTGAAGTCAAAAATGAGATTAGACAAAAAGTTAGTAATAGTGTAATGTCAAATCTGTCCAAAAAAAACAACATCACATTTGAAGACAGAAGTTTTGCCATTAAGTTAAATTCTGCAAAAAGTTTCTTGAAAGAAAATCCTGACAGATTTTTTACTAATTCAGACAAAGGAAATGTTTCAGTTTGTATGAAAAAATCAGACTACATTTCCAAAGCCCATGACTTACTTTCCGATCGACGCACTTATAAAGAAATTTCAACGAAAGGAGTTTTATCCAAATTACAATCAAGAACTTATAAAATTTTAAAAAATTTAAATGACAATGAATTTCTTAAACGAAAATATCATAATAATCAGTTAACTATGACTAATACCTCTTTGGCAAAATTTTATGGTTTGCCAAAAATTCATAAAGATAATGCACCTCTTCGTCCTATTATTTCGCTAATAAATAGTCCAACTCATTTTTTGGCCAAAATCATATACGAAGAGTTAAAAACTGTAATTCCTTTACCAAAATCTCATGTAAACAATAGCTTTGAGTTAAAAGAAAAATTGAAGAATATTACTGTACCACAAGATTTTGTTTTACTTTCTCTTGATGTTAGTTCACTTTTCACTAATATTCCATGCGATTTAGTTATACAAAGCCTTGATAGAAGAAACAATATTATTCATAATAAATGTAAAATTCCTTTTGTTGACATTATTAATTGTACTGAATTTTTATTTGATAATACTTATTTTGTTTTTGATGAAAGAATTTATAAACAAATTTACGGTACTCCGATGGGGTCACCGATATCTCCATTTTTTGCGGATATTGTAATGGATGACGTGGAAACTGATTGTTTGAATTTGCTTAAAAACAATTTTAATTGTGTTCCTCTATTTTATTATAGATATGTGGACGACACACTTTTGTGCGTCCACAAAGATCAAGTCGAACTTTTCATTGACACTTTTAATTCGTTTAATATTAATTTAAAATTTACTCATGAACTAGAAATGGATAATAAAATTAATTTCCTAGATATGACATTAATAAAAAAATAACAATCAACTCATCACTAATTGGTATCAAAAATCCATTTCTTCTAATAGATTGATAAATTATTTTTCACGTCATCCAATTCAACAAAAGAAAAACATTGTTTACAATTTATATGATAGAGCAATTTTATTGTCTCACAAGTCCTTTCATAATGAAAACATTAAACGAATCTTTAAAATTTTGCAAAACAACGATTACCCTTTAGAATTTATACAAAAAAATATTAAAAAACGAAAACATACAATTATTCATAAAACAATAGATAAAAAACAAACTAACAATGTCGTTAGTATTTATCAACAACTACCTAAAATCTGTATTCCTTTCAATGATATTTATTATCAATTATCTAATATTTTAAAAAAATATAATTTACTTTCTATTCCTATTGTGGAAAAAAGCTTAAGCTCTGTAATAAAATTAGGAAAGGACTTGACAAAAAAGTGGGATCGGAATAATATTGTTTATAAATTTAATTGTAATAGTTGCCCTGCAACATATATTGGTGAATCAAAGCGTACTTTGAAAAAAAGAATTAGCGAGCATAAAAACAAAAACCTCGAATCCGTTGTGAACAAACATCAAACTGAATATAATCATTCTTTTAATTTTGACGATGCAGAAATTTTAGATTATGAAACTTCTTATAAAAAACGATTAATTTCTGAGATGATTTATATTAAATGCAATAATTTTACTATTAACAAGAAGGAAGATATACAGTTTCTTAGTAATTCCTATTTTCCTTTGCTTAATAAATTGAAATAATGGTTATAATTCATAATATTTCGATTGCGGGTCATTGACCCCATCGACTGTATATAACGCGAAAATTGTCACCGGCTCAGTCAGTTTGACTAATCACTCGTTTTAATATGTTTGTGATTTGTAAATTTAAATATTTTATTTTTTTGTTGTATTGCGTTTATTTATGTTTTTAATTTATTGACGTCATGTTTATTTTATTGACTTTAACTAGGTAAAAATTGTTTTTTATTTTTTGTTTAAATTTAAATTTTCAAAATTTTGTTGTATTAATTTTTTTAAAAAAATTTTTCTATTAAAGTGACCTGATGATGGTGGCGAACCTGACCACCGAAACGTCGTCTATTTTATAAAAAAGTAAAAGAGTGTTTTTCTTTTACCTTTTATATACGTCTTCCAAAAATCGAAAAAATTAATTTATTAAATAACTGTGGAAGAATTTACTAAATATTTAATATATATATACCTATATTTTTTTGAATTTATTATTTTAAAAAAAAATTAATTTTTTTATAGAATAGTTTTATAATTTAAATATATAAAACTAATGAATTTTCAATATTTTAATAATATAAATTATTATTTAATCAAAAATTTTTAGTAATTAAAATTATTTTTTTATTTATTAATTTTTATTTATTTTTTCATTTTTTTCCTTGCAGTTGGAGCTTTAAAGCACGAGTAATAAATAAATCTGAAATTAAAAATTTTGTCACGGGAAAATTGTTTACGGCAAATTTTTTAGATACATCTGGAGAAATAAAGTGCACCATTTTCAACGAAAATGTAGAAAAATTCTTTTCTATTTTAGAGGTATTAATTAAAGTAAAAATGACAAAAAATAATAATATAACATAACACAAATTTACAATACTAATTTTTAATATTAAACAGGTTGGAAAGTTATACAGATTTTCAAATGTTTTCATCTTACCAGCCAATAAGAAATACAACAAATTGCCCAATGACTATGAAATTCAACTCAATGAAAATAGTACAGTTGAGTCTTCAACAAGAGAAAGTGAAATACCACTAAATAATTTCAATTTTGTTTCAATAAAAGAAATAAATTTGATGGATGCAAATAAAATAGTGGGTAAGTATAAGTGTATATATGTATGAATTTATATTTTTTAATTCAATTTAAAAAATATTATATTTCGTAGACACTTTTGGAATTATAAGATCGATACATGAAATTGTTGAAAATACCATGAAAGCAGGAACTAAATTTTCAAAACGAAGTGTTACAATCGAGGATAAAAACAAAGATACAGTAAGAATTATTATTATTAATATAAAAATATAAAATTTCTTATTTATCTTAAAACTATAAATAGAAAATGAAATATAGTAAATTTATTATTGCATTTACTTACAAATAATATATAAATATTAATTATCTACTAATTATTATTTTTAGATTAATTTAGTCTTCTGGGGACAAAGAGCAGTGAATTTCGAAGTAGCTGTAAATACCATCATAACAGTTAAAGGGGCTAAAATAAACGAATATCAGAATGTCCAATATTTATCAGTTTTATTCGACACTGTAAATATTTTCAATGACACGAACAATGCAGAAATATTAAGGTATACGTCCATATTAATCTATAGACATTAAAATTAATTTTATTTAAATTGTTTTAAAATTGAACTAAAAAAAATTAAAAATAAACTATTTTTATATTCTTCACATAAATAATTTTTAAATTATAATTATGAATTTTTTTTTCAGCTTCAAAAATCAATTAGGCGCAGAAAAAGAAAATTAAATTTGATAATATGTGATTGATTTATGATCTAACTTAAGTAAATAAGTAACATTACTTAAGATTTTGATTAAATGTTTTTTTAAATTAAAAATTTATGTGGCTTCAAATATAACAAAAATAATTGGTTAGTAAAATTGATTTATCTAACTAAAGTGAATAAGTTACACACTTATGATTTCGATCAAATGTTTTTTTTTGAAAATTAAAAATTTATAAGGCTTCAAATAAAACAAAAATAATTTGTTAGTAAAATTGATTTATCTAACTTAAGTAAATAAGTTACAACACTTATGATTTCGATTAAATTTTTTTTTTAAATTAAAAATTCATGACAATATAGAAAGTTAATTGCCAATTGCATAGCAATATAATAAATATATGTAAATACATTGAAAAATGACGTTATTTACAAATTCAATATACATATGTATATTAAAATTTTCTTTTCTCTGTTATATGTTCTATACGATAAGAATTATTTAAATAAGACTTGTTTGTCAATTTCTTTAGAATTATTTAAAAAAATAATTGTAACAAAAAAAATGAAATAAAACTTAATTTTAAATTTATTAAGACTACACTTTTCTGCAAAAACATTTATTTACAGACTTACGAAATAAACAATAACATTGATAATACTAGAAAATTATTTGAATGGTGTTTAATTTTAGTTCAGGGTACCATTTGGATAAACAAATCAAATCTTTAAAATTACACTTCAAATTTTATTTTGGTCATACGTATATTAAAAATATAATTAAATTAATAGAAAATTTTGCACTTAAGCAAAAAAATATTTTAAGTAAGATAGAATTTTATTTAAAAAATTATTAAATTGAAAAAATTAACATTAAAACTTTTAAAAATTGAACAAAAATGAACATGGAATAGAAGCAACGAAGACGACCAAAGGCCGTCTGAGGCGCTAGTTTACAAAAAAATCGTCGGCAAGCAAAATATTTTGCTGTGTTTATGGGTGTTCAATTGTACACCGCATAAAGATCCTAACCTCAGTTTCCACTACTTTCCGAAAAAAACCAAAATAAAGTGAATAATGTTAGCAAAATAGGAATTGACGAAATAATAGACAGGAAAATGTTATGGGAAATATTAATATTTGACGTTTGTAAGCAAAATGCTAACAACGTTATCGAGTTCTCATCGCCGGTGTCACTTCCTCGCCCACAAAATATTATATGCCCGGCGTTTAAAACTTTTTCACCCTCCATGAAATTTCTACACGCGGGTGTCGACTTTGTAAAAGAACCAATTTCACTTAAAGTGAGACGCATTTTAAGTTTTTGTTTATTTAAATTTCAAAAAACACACTTGTCCCTTGCTTTAGTAAAGCCTAACGCAGAATAAAAACGTAACGTGAACGTAAGCATGCGATAGAAAAGGACAGACCAACTTCTGTCCTTTTCTATCTCATGCTTGCGTTTGCTTTCCGTTTTATTCTGCTCAGGCCTTTACAAAAGTTACCTACTTCGTCAGCCATATTTGTTTTGTGACTTCACAACCGCCAATCCCAATAGGTCTACAATTACAAGTCCAAAATTTCGAAAATTCATAACTCGAAAATTTGGACAATTAAACAAAAAAAAATACGCATCTGTTTTTTTCGATACAGAATAGAAAAAAATATTTTTGGCCGATTTTAAGAGGTCGACTAAAATCTCACGTAGAATTGCCCATATATATCGTTCACTCCAAGTGGAATGTACGTATGTTTTAAAAACATTTTGGAAGATACGTAACTTCCAAAATGCTTTTAAAACATACGTACATTCCACTTGGTGTGAACGATATGTTTTTTTCGAAAAAAGAATTAGCTACGATTATCGGAAATGAAAATTTGGAATCTTAGGACGATTCCAGATAAAAATGGGTTAGCACAATTTTGACTCATTTTAGGTAAACCTAAAAGTGCATGAAGACCACCGTGTATGGCGCACCTTAAAAGCACTATCTTTACGTACGAAGCAAATATCTTCAAACATATCCACAGATGCTCTTAGAAAATGCAGGCCATCAAACTTGGACCAAAAACATTTAAATAATTTAGAATAATTTTCCTGTACTAGAAACTATTCTAGAAAATATATAACATATCATACAGTGTAGATTTTTTAAGAAAATTTTATAAAAAAATATTTAAAAATTATTTTTCTGTTAATAAGATTGTTTCAAATTTTTTTAATTATTTTGGTCTAAGTTTGACGGCCTGCATTTTCAAAAAAAAAATTACACGTTAATGCCTATAAGTAATTATTATAGTGTAGCAAATGACCTTTCAAATAAGTCTAAGATCATTAAAAAGCGTTCATTATTTTAGAAGTTATTCAAATTTTTGTAAAGAAATTAAAAATGACGTTTTTTTAAAAATATCTAAATAAATTATTGGCCAAACGACTTCTGAAATTCTTGTTCTTTTCAAAATTTTATCATCTTTCAAAAAATAACCAGAAAAAAATTTTAGTTTCAATAAATTTTATGTTTTAAAACGTTTTTTATTCGTCTGAAAATGGGTGGTCTCTCAATTTTGACCGGTAATGCCCGCTGCGCTGGGAGAAGCGGGTCCACTGCCAAACATCATTGATTTCTTTAAAGGAGAGTCCAGAATAGGGTTTGTGAACGTCGGTAGAAGCGCGTTGATTACGTGACCTCCATATAGAATACATAGCACGACGCGTTAGGCCGCAGTCCCATGGCAGCGTTTTGCGTTGCGTTGTAATAAGAGAGAATGCAGCAAACGTATATTTGCGTCTTTTTCTCTCCCATTACGACGCAACGCAAAACGCTGTCATGGGACTCCACCCTTAGTATCAACGCGTTGATACCGACGTCGACTCTATTCTGGACTCTCCTTGATGTGCTGGGAGAAGTGGTCCCGCTGCCAGACACGACTGACATCATGGATATGTTCGGTAGACCTTGCCATGGTGGCGGGGCTTTTCACTAAAGGGCAACCAAACAGCAAGAAAGAATGGATTCACAAAATTCAAAGAAAGTACCCTATGTGAGCAGGCTGGAAACGGGAAATCTCACCATCGGTCCCAAGACTGATGCTCAGGGAGCATTTACACCTTCGGTAAAAAATTCCAGAACAGAAAATTTTTCATTGGAGTAAGAGAGACAGACTGTGTATCTGACTCTGTTACTCCAATGCAAATTTTCCTCCCGGACAAAAAACCGTGTACAAGATCATACGTAAGAACTTATGTAAGAACATTGACAAGTACTTTGTATGAACTTACACACGTTCGGCCCAAGGATTTAGAACAATGAACCTATACAAGAATATGCAAATGTTCTTGCAAATATAACTCAAGATAACGAAAAACACGAGTTCTCTCTTGTGTACTTGTACAAGATCGTGTATAAGTTCATGTATAATTAATAATATTATCTTATTATTATCTATTATTAACTTTTTTATTTATGCAAAATAGAAGGAAATTTTTAACTTTCTCTTTAGTCACTCTCCACATGTACGATCTAAAAATAACTGCGCAGCTGCAGAAGCCATAGAAAACTACTGCGCAGCCTTTAAAGTTTTTAATTAAATTGTACAGGATCTTGCATATGAACTTATATATGATTTGTACAAGTTCATGAGTCTAATAGATAGTTTTACTTACTCTCGGTATGGACTCTTATGCATGTTCTATCACATGTTTTTTGTTCCAAATCCTTGGGCTGAACATACACAAGTTCGTGTGCAAGATCATCTTATTAACGTTCTTGCACATGTTCTTACGTATTATCTTGAGCAAGGATTTTCAGCCGGGCTTTCTGGACAATTTTTACAGAAGGTGTAAACGCTCCATCAAGTGCGCGCGGATTGTGGGGGCGCACAACTTCTTGCACTGCCACGGGTGATCGTGGAAAGATTAGATCCACAGAACATCGTGGAAGGAGAAAGAATAAGAAAGTACGGAAGCGCCTACGTACGGAAGCGCCTACGCAACACGAGGCAAAGAAGAAAATCTGTTTCTGCTAATGTCGTTTTAGCTTGTGAAACATAGGAACACGTTTGATGGTTCGGTGGTTCGATGATGTGATTATTGCGAAATAAAAAATTTTAAATAAGAAATAAAAATAAACCAAATTAATTTAAAATGACAATTTTAATGTAATAAAATATTTTTTAGGTATTATTTATAACAGATATTAATAACGAGGTAAATTAGGTGCTTAAAAAAATCATATATTTTAAGGTTATAAAATGTGTTATGAAAAAGTAATGAAAAAAGGTCAACATTAGGCCTTAAATGTGATAACATTTTATAACCTCAAAATATATGATTTTTTTAAAGCACCTAATTTACCTCGTAATTAATATCTGTTATAAATAATACCTAAAAAATATTTTATTACATTAGAATTGTCAATTTAAATTAATTTGGTTCATTTTTATTTCTTATTTTAAATTTTTTATTTAGCAACAATCACATCATTGAACCACCGAACCAGCGAACCATCGAACGTGTTCCTATGTTTCACAAGCTAAAACGACATTAGCAGAAACAGGTTTCCTCTCTTTGCCTCGAGGCGCGTAGGCGCTTCCGTAAGAAAAGGAAGCGCGTCGAGCCTTCTGAGTGTATCAAGCAGCAGTAGCGGAAAGACCGCCCACATAGCACAATATCTTGCTGTAAGTTTGTGGTGTGGATTACACGTATAGTTTGTAAGGATAGGGTTGTATACTTGTGGTAAACTTAAGGTAAACTTTAAATTTCCGCCATTACGGTAAGCTTACAAGTAAAGGTTATTGTAAGTTTAAATGTAAAGGTTACTGTAAGCTTACAAGTAAAGGTTGTTGTAAGCTTACAAGTAAAGGTTATTGTAAGTTTAAATGGTAAGGTTGTGGTAAAGTTACTATAAAGTTGTAAGGTTGAGGTTAGGTTGTGGTAAGTTTACTAAATAAGGTAAATCTTTACTAAATAATTTATAATATAATTAAAAAATAAATAAAAAATTTTTTAAAAAAATTTTTGGTCTTGTTCCATTTTGGAAATCTAACAAGCCGTTGAAAATCTTAAAAACAAATTTGAGAGGACTGGGATTCGAACCCAGGATCGACGCACATAAACCTAACATCCCAACTAACTGAGCTAAGTGGGGAACTGACAAAGAAAAAATCAATATTGCTTTTAAGGTGAACCAAGAAGATGACTAACTCTTTAAAAGCAAAATGTATTTTTTCTTTGTCAGTTCCCTACTTAGCTCAGATAGTTAGAATGTTAGGTTTATGCGCGTCGATCCCGGGTTCGAATTCCAGTCCTCCCAAATTTGTTTTCAAGATTTTCAACGGCTTGTTAGATTTTCAAAATAGAACAAGACGAAAAATTTTATTAAAAAATTTTTTATTTATTTTTTAATTATATTATAAATTATTTTGTAAAGATTTACCTTATTTAGTAAACTTACCACAACCTAACCTCAACTTTATAGTAACCTTACCACAACCTTACCATTTAAGCTTACAATAACCTTTACTTGTAAGCTTACAGTAACCTTTACATGTAAGCTTACAATAACCTTTACTTGTAAGCTTACCGTAATGGCGGAAATTTAAAGTTTACCTTAAGTTTACCACAAGTATACAACCCTATCCTTACAAACTATACGTGTAATCCACACCACAAACTTACAGTAAGATATTGTGCTATGTGGGCGTACATAGCGCTATCCACTCAGAAGTAGACGACGAGGCGATAGAAGAGACTCGTGAGATATGCTCGCGACTCAGAACGGAGGTGTTACAAACCGGAAATAAATTTATAATTAGGCTTTTGAGATGGCCCTTTATCTCGATTTGGGGAGGCACCAAGCTGCCAGAATGTTTTATTATTCTGTTTAATTTTGTGGGAACGTTATCCTACTTTTAAAAGTTACCTTCTGATTCGTTAAATGCACTATTTTTAGAATGATTTGAATTTTAGGTTTAGTTAGGTAAGTAAAGAAATTGGTTTTATGAACACATGATTTATTTTATAATAGAAAAATACCTTTTGAATACAGAATGGATATAGTGTGTTACAAATAGAAAGGGTGTGTGTGTGTTAAAATATGTGATGGATACGATACTTATTTACTTACAACTACCGGCGGAGCTATTCCTCTTTCGAATCACAAGGCATCCGTCGGGCGAAAATTCTTTTGTTTTCTCTTGCAGAAAATCGCGACGTAAGATTCGCGCAATTTTCTTTTGGTTGCGAGATTGCACCTGTGGTGAGCGGTCGCGGGCAATATCTATGCAACCGGCCGTCCCACACAACTGTGTAAACTCACTGCGGATCTACTCTTTTACCGAATTAGTCCGGGCTATATATATAACCGATAATTCGATAATTAGTTTGATCGCGCTCGTGGGCCACCGATATTTGAGACGGACGCGGGCAATATCTATGCAACCGGCCGGTTGTCAACAACAAGATTCTAGAATAATTAATTATATTAATTATTCCAGAATCTCTCCAAAATCAGCCCGCACTGGACTCCACCGACTCAGAGAATTTTGAGAATTTTAACGTCTGCCCTAATTCATGCAAATCGGGTTCCGGGTCGCGGACGGGCTTTTTGTCGCGAAATTTCTCTGTCCCAAAACACTTTCTAGGTTAGACCCAGGAGAGGTGTCTTCGAGAAGAAGCGAGAATTCGTACTGCGATGATTGAGAGTTTGCGACAAGCCTCTAACCCTTGCCTTTGGTGCAAAGCGGGGAAGATTTTAGGAGTAGGAGTAAGTCAGGGGCCCATTGGTCTATGCGTTTTTGCTGACGTTTTGGATCTCACGGTAGGTCCGTGAGAACGGAAACAGTCTGTTAACATGATACTTTTTTGAAATATTATTTAAAATAACTTAGAATTTAAATAATAATTATATTATTTAATTAATAAAATTATTATTTATCTTAGTTATAATAGTGTATATAATTTATTTATTGTGATTATATTGTTCCTACTTTTTATAGGTTGCTTGTATATGCATTTTACATATCGAGTAATATATATATATGCATATACATACAACCTAATGTCCTCCGGCATTTTGTTGTAACAACAATGTTTACAATAAAATGTTTAACTATTGTTAAATTGTTTCTGTGTGCATCTGACTTGATTCATAAATTCAAGTGTCATAAGGCATGCTGCCTTGTAGTTTGCGTCAGCTGTAACGCACGTGCGTTTGTTTTGAAGCTGTAGTCTACAGCTTATGGGCCCTGAGGGGAGAGGAAAGTTCTACGCACAACCAGGCAGCGATTAGAGGCAAGCATAGCGCACTTGTATTGGTGTCCGTAGCATAAAAGCCGTCAAGGTATTAGTTCTGTAGCCGGGGAAGCCAGTGAGTGTGCTAGTGTTCACAAGCGGCGGCGCACAGGCATGTGTGTGTTGCCGCCGACCATCCCCACACACGCGCAACCTCACAGTGTATTTCCTTAGTTGTAGACAGTAATTGACAAATGGAATATATATATTGGCTGCAGCATTGCGCCTCCTTTTATGTTTTACAGAAAATTTTGAAAAGAATTTTACATTTATTATTTACCGCATAATATTGCCGCAAGGTTCGATGTAAGCAGTATTGACTGCGCTGGTATAATGATTAATAACTATTTATTATATTTATTATTTAGTAGAAGGAGAAAAGAAATAATAATTTCTTTTGTCCTTCTAACTATTTTTATAAGCATTTCTTAGCTAAAGGCATTCTCTTGGTAAGATATTTGACGTTGTCAGGGTGTCAAATATCCTCAAGCATAGCTTCGCTGCGTTGCGATGCTTTTATATGCTTGGGTTGATTTGAAATTAAATTTATTCTACATGGTTGTCAATTAAGTTACTTTTTAAAAGACTAGTATTCTAACAATCCACCGTGAAAATTCCAGTTTTCGTCCCCGAAAACCCTGATGCCTTGAACTTAGAAATGCACATACTAGGACGATGTATTAACAAAATTTCTTTAATATTTCGAAAACAATTATACAATTTTATGTTGAATATATTATGGGTAAAAATAGTAGTGGCTGCAGCAACAGCCTTAATTCTCCGTAAGTTATTGCATTACGCGACAGCGTATTATTGTTATAATGCTATACTATTATTCCATAATAACCTCGCAGTACAATGATATTAACAGAGAATTTTCTTTTAAATGGTTAACATTATTGTTAAAATTTTGAAAAAAAAGTTCCAATTATATAATTAAAATCAGGATACAGCAATAACATATTGAATATCAAACCCGATTACTTACTAAGTACTAAATGGTTTCATAAAAATGTTCAAATATAAAACATAAAACAGCTTTCAAAATTTAATTTCAAATGCAAAGCAGAAAGCGTACATCTTTAGAACTGTTTTACAAAATAGCATGCCCTCATTTATTTATTTAATTATTTTTCTTTATAAGATTCTGAAATCCGATGTAAGTACTGTAGATTTTTTTTTTAATTTTTCGCTTTAGCATCGAAAATTGAACATTCTTCCAGAAAATTTGGGAAATTTTCAAAGAAATAATTGCTAGAAAATTTCTCAAACGATTGCTACGATAAACTTTTGTATTCTTAATTTTTTATTACACAAAAATTTAATAATCGCAAAATGGCTTTCCGTAATTGCAACTGAAATGTGAACTGAAAGATTTTTAATTTTTTTACTTTACTACTGAAACAAATTTTTTTGATCGCAGCATGGTACATTTCCAAACCGTCTCAGTGGTGCTTGATTTGATTAGGCACTTTTATATATATATATATTTTTTTTTTTAACCTTGTGCCCGCACATCCCCAAGTAGTACGAACGCAATTGGGAACCGTCAGATTAGTGACGTAATGTCAGTGTCAGTGCGTAGCAGTCCAGTACCTCATAGTAATCTTGATGTATGCGTGTGTATCGTGATATGTAACTAATCAGCACGTCAGAGGCTAGTGATTCATGCCTATACCTATAGTGTGTATTGTGCAGTCGTTCCGTAGTTCTCGTATTGTTCACGCGTGTGCCTTATTGATATTTCCCATTTTTTTAATTGTGTTTTTTTTTAAAGAAATGGCTTCGAATAGTGGCGAATTGGTCCCGGGAAGTTGCGTGACTACTGATCACACTGAAGAAATAGAATGTGATTCTTCTATGTGTTCATATGAGTAGTCCTCAAGTGACAGTGCCGAATATGCTATGAGTGTGATTAGGCGGGGCAAGGAGATTTGTTCGTTGATCCCAGGTGACGAATTTGTAACCATGTGGGGTGTCCTCTTAACTAAGCTGTTCGTGAGTTTTAATAAGAAGAACCCAATGTTTTTGTTTTAATAAAATAAGAAGATACTTCAAGGGAAAAATTTTCTTCCAGCAGGTTGAATCGGAAAGAGGGTAAGTCCAACAAAATTCAGTCTTATTGTATTCTTTGTATTAGAGAAACTTAAATGGATGTTCGATTTATTCAAGAACTGCGAATAAAATTTCTTTGCCCGACTCAGTCGGTCCCCAATTTTCAAATAATATTATAAACACATCATTCCCAAAGACTTAAAGAATCTCGTGAAAACAATTCCAATAATTCACAAAATTTCAAAAAAAGATTTTGAAACCATTTGTATATTTACTTATGTTCGAAGTTGAAATAAATTTGAAGTAAAAGAAGCGGAAGTCGAGCTTGTTTTTAGTAAGGCAGCCTGAGTACGGCTAACGACAGGTGCTATGGTCGGCAGCGACGGCTGTGTTCGACGACCCTACTTATTTCAAATAAGTTTTACGAAACTTTGATTATTTAAAACATCCCTAATTGCATATTTTGAGAATTTAAATAGAGAATGATTCAAAATAATGAGATATACAGCCTACAATGTTTGTTCGGCGGTGTTCCCGCGTGGTCGGCGGTGACTGCTATGCTCGGCGGCGGCCGCTGGCTAGTACTTCGCACGCTCGGAAATGACAGGGTCGAGAAAATTGGTCATAAATACCGCGTAAATAAACCGATTTTTGTCTAGCGAATATCTTGTTATTCCTTGGAATCATAGTTCCAACATTTTTCCCTACTCTCGCTTGTCGTCTATCTTTAACGGAAATGCCTGAAAAATGACTCTAAAGTTGGGGCGCTCCGGAAACGACATTTTTGACAATCTGCTAGTGAAATTCTGTTTTTATTATCCTACTGACTTTTGTTAATTCAATTAAATAAACAATTCTTTTTTAAACAAAATGTATTGTTCATATTTGGACAATCTTTCTAAAGACGGGTGGTAATCATGCGGTCAGCGGCGTTCTCGCGTGGTCGGCGGCGACTACCATGCTCGGCGGCGGCCGCCGGCAAGTATCTCGCGCGCTCGAAAATGACAGGATCGAAAATTTTGGTCGTAAATACCACAAAATAAACCGATTTTTGTTTAGTAAGTTCTATATTATTCCTCGGAATCACAGTTACAATATTTTTCCCTGATTCTCGAGTGTCGCGAATTTTCAACGGAAATGCCTCAAAAATGACTAAAGTTGGGCACTTCGGAAATTGATTTCTCTCAGTGAACGTGTGTACACATATATTTATTTATTGTTTTCTTTTTTTTAACTATTCAATTGTGATTATTTTCCGTATATATATATTTTTTTTTATTTTTACTTAAAATTAAAAAAAAACTACATTTTCAGAAACACAAAAAAAATTCTTCAAAAAGTTTATTAATTTACAAAAACACAAATAAAATTGTTTGAAAGAGTTTAATTTTCTAGGAAAAATTTTAATAAATGTTTACAGTATAATTATTAACTATAATTATATTTAAAAAATCAACATAATCAATAATTTTCTAGAAATTTTAATAAAATAATAACAAGAAATAAAATAAAATTTTAATAAAATTCAATTATTAAATGTTTAATTTCAATTATTAAGAAACACGATTTTAGAAACGATTTTAGAAACTTGAAATAAATTGTTATTGAAGTTCAATTATTTTAAAATGATCAATTATAGAAATTCAATATAATTAAAGAAAGTCTATTAAAAAAAATTAAAACAAATTTTTCAAATTCTATTGAAATTCAGATTTTCTGATAATAATTGACTGAAATATGAATTCCAGTTAAAACTATGGATAATAATAAATTGAGTTTTGAAAGCAGGTCTCAAATTATAATCTTTGAATGTTTGAATTTTTCATACTTTTAACTCAAAATTGTGTAGATTTAAAAATTTTTTTTTTGAAGTTATTTAAAGTTTTTATTTTCTAATATATATTTGATTGAAGAATTTGCGAATACCTGAATAATCGATTAAATTTCGTAAAATTGAATAGTGAACAAAAGAATTTGAAAATGTTGAAAGAAAAATTTTCTTTTAGAATTTATTAATAACAATTAAATTACGCTTCATAAAGAAGAATTTTAGTTAAAATTGTGGAAAACAATAATTGAATTAAAATAATGAAAGTAATTTTGAATAATTCACAGTAACAATATTCTGATAATAGGAAAAAAAAATTATGATTCTATCAGTCCAACATTTTTAATTATTACAAAATTTTTTATAAGATGTTTAATTTCAAAAGGTTTGAATTTAAAATTTGGTAAAATATAGATGTAGTTTTAAAAAACCTGGAAAAATTCCGTTTTTTTTTTTTAATTCAATAATTTAGCAAACAAACAAAATATTCATAAAATTCAATTATCTTCGGAAACTATAAAACTCATCTCAGAACTCGACTCAAGGTGTCTAGTATTATCGTTCAACAAAATTTCCCGGATTGTAATAACGGAGGGCTAAGGAGAGTTAGAATCGGAGGAAAAGAAAACTACTATGTTTTCGCTTAAGACTTTTCGTCGCCCGATGGTTGTTATAAGTGCGTTAGGGATTGAGAGATTTATTGCGTCCGGAGTGTCGAATAACATCGCAAGCAACCCGACACCAACCCGAGATGGTCAACTCGCAGTTATGCTTCATTGAATGTCGGAGGCAATGTCGCCACACAATTTTCTTTTTTAAAAGTTTTAAATCTAATTTTGAAAGAAAACTTAAATTATCAGCCGTTAATTACAGTTAATAACAATTAATATTTAACAACAATAATTAATAATAATAATTTGGATAGTAATTTTAATAGCAAATTATTGGTAAAACAAATAAATTCAGCAGCCGGTAAGAAAATTCCTATTAGGATTCAAAAAAAAAATTTTTTTTTTTATCAAAAAAAAAACTTATTAGAAACAAAACAACAATTAAGTAGTTAATTGTAATTAAATGTAATTTATATTGTTATTATTATTATTATTATTATTATTATTCTTAACAAACTTGCAAGAACTCAATTCTATCAAAAGATTTTGAGGATTTTGAATGCTTCGGAAGTGCTAAGATCAGTTTTTTCATTCGGCAAATTTTTTTTTTTTTTTTTTTTTTTTTTTTTAATACGAAAACATATTTTCTGCATATTACGGATGAATTTTAAAGTTTACAAATTTTTAATAAAATTTTTTTTTTAAACACTCAATTGAACGTTATTCCGTGCAAAAATTTTGCCATGTAGGTAATTCCGTGCCAACTTGTCCCTAATTGCGGCATATTCCGTTTTTACGCGTTCTTATATATAAAATATCAATCTTTTTGACAATAATTATTATTAATAAAATTAATAACATAATATACTTCGCGGTTATTAAATAATACATGAAAATTTAGTTCTTTAAAAACATTTTGAGCATTGTAGATGAGGATGTCGTCTCTATCAATCTGCTATAGCAAATAAGGTTATAGCACGGAATTATGGACGCATATATAAAATGTTTTGAACCTAATTCCGTTCGTAAAATTCGAGTTATAAAACAGATTATAACTAACATATGGTTAGTAAAACACTACCACGCAATTACCTCATTTGTTTGTTTATAATTTCATTTTCTATTAGAAAAATGTAAGCATGTTAAATATTCTTATTAGATTCATTAAAATAAGTTCAATATAAAACAGTGTGCGAAATAATAATAATAATAATAATGTCCAATTCTACGTTTAAAATTAAATAATGAAAACGCTCAAGACATTTCATTTTTTTCTTTAAATTTATAAAAACTAATGCTATTGCTTTATTTATAATTAACTTAACATTAAATATTTGTTCACAAAGCGCATAAATATATTTGTCTTTCTGAAAACGCTCTCAACTCACTAATGCAACTAATGCAACTTTTTGTGCTCTCATCTGAACTAGTGATTTTTAAAGTTAAATAAAATGCACTAAAATACATTTTTAAATTTTTTTTTTTTATTTAACAATTAAAATTAAAACTTGTTGAAATAAAATTAGAAAACTCTTGACACATTATTCTCTCCTTCGCCTCACGGCAATCGTTTAACAGGCGGCAGCTACCCGTGGTCGGCGGCGGCTGCCGACGAGAACTTCGCGCGCTCGGCAACGACACTACTTGAGAAAATTGTTGCTAATTTCCACAAAATTGTCAAAATTTTTATCTGATAAGTGGTGCATTATTTTCTGGAGTCAGAACTATAACCTTTAGGTCTACTCCGACACGTTACGAATTTTGACCGGAAGTGCCCCAAAATTGGCTTCAAAGTGACACAAGTGGAAAATTGTTGATAACTTTAACAATATTGATATTGTTGTTATTTGTGATACCTAGAATCATTTGCTTTTCTCGACCTTGTTGTCCCTTGTTAACTTAACCAGGATTATTTTAGAAAAGTAAATTTAAAATTTTTTTTTTTTTTTTAAGTTTCTTTTTCTTTTTACTCAACATTTTATTTTTATTTAGGACGAAAACATTTATTTTTGGAAAGAAAAGGAAAATGAACAGCAGAGCAACTCGATCTCAACAACTACCCTTGGAAGCAGGATTGACCTATCCCGAACGCAAACGCACTACCGATGGACGGCCTGATATAAAAGGGTTATACGATCGGTTGGATGTAATATATTTTGATGGAGAGCTCGCAGATGCGGGATATACAATCACGTGGGGGCGGCAGATGACTTCGACCTCGGGGTGTACCGATTTGCCTAGGCGCGAGGTGCGCATAAACTGGAAAGTACACAGCATGCTTCCTGAAGAAGATCTGATCGGGACCATGCTGCACGAGATGATACACGTGAAGCTATTCCGGGAGAGGAAGGATTTCGATAGCCTCAATCACACTGAGGTATTCCAAAGAGAAGTGGACCGTATCAATGCCATTGGACCCTACCGAGTAAGTTTTGAGTACCTACTGTTTCTAGTATTTTAATAAGGTATATAAGTATTAATTATATATTCATATCCTTTTAATTCTGTTTCTCTCTCTAACCTTTTTTAGGCGGACATTATTCACCATCTTCCACAGAGGGTGACTAACCAACTATATCCGTACGTATGGAGATGTACAAGCTGTGCGTACAAGTTGCGGTTATCAAGCTCTCTGATACCTGGTCCGAGAAATGTCCATTTTGTGCGTGGGCAAAAAGTTTGCGACAACCCCTTGTGGGTCAAGGTCAAAGAATTGAGTCAAAAAAAGACACGGCCCTTTTCATTTCAGTGCTCTTACTAATTGTAAAAGATAAAATAAAATAAAATAAAACGCAATTAATGATTATTATTTAAACTAACCTATCAAAATTTCTTAATATATATATCTTATAAGGTGTTTAATTCATCTTGAAATAATTAAATTTGAATACTTAGATTACACAATAATAATTCATTAAACTATTTTTTTTTATGTTAAATAAGAATTTTCTTAATAACTTAATAATGAAATTAAAACAAAGCCCCATTTAGTAGAATGAGAAAACCCTTTAATATTGAATTCATATTAAGCGAAATTTGAAATTGAGTTTGAATTTAAAATATTTCTTTGGACTTTTATGTGTAAGAAGAAAATAGATAGTTAGACCTGTGAGATCAGGTTGTTTTAGATGGCAATTTTGAACGTTTCTTAGGGTCATCGTGAACACTAACCTCTTCAAGTCGAAGATCTTCATTGTTGTCTTGCAAGGTTATGTTTGGCGGAACTATTGGCGAGAAGGTGGTTGGCGATTCTTTCCCAATGAAGTCTCCTCCACCTGGATTCCACGCAGCTTGGAACCTAACCCTTCGGTTAGTCATCTGATCTTCACTGATGGTCTATCTTCGGACGTTGCAAACTTTATCTCCTTCTTTTGGGTAATTGCTGGTTCAATTGAGGTTGTTCTTTGTTGTATGGTCACCTCCTTGTTGACAGCAGTTGTACTTGTAGAAGGGATGTCCTCGTATAATCCAGCAACATCCTTGGGTGTTGGAGTTTTAATCGATGGTTTCCTTCGTTGTGACGTTTGGATACTCTCATCATTCGACTTTGAGAAAATTGTTTGAGACAGTTTATATGTCCCGGTTTTCAGCGGTGATCGACACAGGTACATAAGCAGAAATACACATAGGAGAATAATTCCTCCATATGATCCGTAAATCAAGGTCGAGTGTCTTCCTTGATTATGCTGCTGTAGGGCGAATTCTTGAAGCTGTTGCTCTAGTTCATCTAGGGTTTTTGAATTCAACTCGAATGCTGATAAATTCGGGTTAATTTCAAGGATGGACTTCGTTAGGACTCTGGTATTCTCGAGCAGGTGATTATATTTTAGTAGTATTGGAGAGAGTTTCGTTAAGTTTAAATGCAGATCTGATTCAAAAATAAATTCTGATTGACCAGCTTGTGAGGTGGTGGCTGGAATTATGGCGTCCTTGGTTTTAAGGGAACACCCTGGACCCAATTTGAGAATCCCAACTTCGCTCAGCATGATCTTGATTGGACTCATGGAATGGCATGCTATTGTCGCCTTTTCTGGTGCAGCAAAGGAATAGATCCATCCGCCTATGGTGGTCAAAGGCTTCCAGTAAGACTTGGATTCGCTGGTTACTCTGATGTCGCAAAACCTTAAAGCTTCCACGTTGGGCTTGATCAACAATAAGGCTTCACAGGACGCTCGTTCACGGAGATCGTAGATTGGGGCGCCTTGAAGACAGGCGTGAAAAGATGTTGTTGTTTTACACAAATTCCATTCCTGCTCCTTTAGCAAGAGGTATGTTCGTTGATCCTCGTCAATAATAAGGTAATCATATTCAGATTTTATGTATGCTCTTCCGGTACCATTCTCGAGCATTTCTTGAGTGGTCGGGAGTGAGTGTAATTTGAAGGCTTGATAATTATATTTTTCTAAGAGTGGTATGTCGATGAGGACCTTAAGTTGATGATTCTCACAGAGGATGGTGATGGTGGAGATACGCATCAGTTCGTCGACGCAGATCCTAGGTCCGGTCAATGGAAACTGAACATCCTTGAGGTTATCCTGCACTTCTCGCAGAATTGGTTCCAGTTGTTCTGATGTTATGAGGCCGGGGTGTAGATATCCTTTCCTGGCTTCATGAACTGCTTCTAACATAGTGGTAGTGGCCTGCATGTTGTGAACAAGGCCCAATCTTAATGCCTTGGCGATGGCATATGTTAGATTTCTTCTCTCCATTTCGGCCTTCGACTTAGTACTTCCTACGGCAATCAGGACTTGGAGTTGTTCCTGTAGTTCCTTCAGCAAAGATCCATGTTGTTGCACCTGGGAGTGCAGCGAATCGAGTTGTGATCTCACTACGTGGGTTTGTTTTCCCACCAGGTGTGACAAGTTGGCCTGGGCTTCGTTGAGATCTTGGATGGCAGCACTATATTTTTCTCCGTCATCGTAGGTCAAAACGCCGACGATTGGTCCTGCCATCTTTCCCAGGAATCCCAGTAGTGGGACTGAACGCCTTGCTCGTAGTTGGGTGGTCATCTTTGTTGGTAAGGTCTTTTTAGTATTTTCCAATTCTTCGATCTGGACTCGAAACTGTTTTTGAAGTTCTGAGGCCATTTCCCATTTATCTTCCCAGTCATAGTAGTCGACTAATTCGTTGCACCATTCCTCATCAGGGTTACACTGCTGTTTTAGTCGCTGCAGCCTGCTCCTTAGGTCGTCAAAGAATCGAGTCTGCTTGCCCACGTCCAGGAATACGGCAATCCTCCAGTTGCTGACGGACCTCCTGACTTCTCCGATATATTCGAAATATATCCCGCTGCTGGACTTGAAAGGGGTGATCTGGTAACGATCACTGACGGTAGTCATCTCCACATCATGGGAATAGGTCTGCTTTGTTGTCATCACTAGGATGGAGAATAGGCATAGCATGGTTATGGCAGTAGTCGTCATCTTTCCTTGAGTTAGTCTAAAATGAGGAAATAAGTTAATAACGGATCTAGAATTAGGGCCTAGGTCTTATAATCTGGTGGCTCTGACCTTGTCCCTATGCTTCGCGAATCTTTCACCGTTTTTAGTTTCGAGGATCACATTGTTATTTTCTGTGAATCCTGCAAGGGTGTATGATCCTTCTGCTCGCTTGTCGAACTTATTAGACCGGACTTCCTTAAAGACATACACCTGGTCGCCTATTTTGGCATTCAAAGGTCGTGCCTTACGATCGTAGATTTCTTTCGACCGTTGTTTTGATCGAACTAAGTATTTAGCAGCTAAATTTTGTAGTTCGTTCATCCGTGTAATTAAGTCCTTCAGATAGGATCCATACGTTTCGACTTCGGGTCCTTGAGGAAACGAACTAGGTGCTTTAGCCAAATGTCCAAACACGAGTTCGTATGGGGTAAAATTGGTTGCCTCATGAACGGACGTATTATAATTAAACATCGCGAACGGAAGCAAACGATCCCAATCGTCAAAATCCTTCGCATAATGTTTAATATAATCCGTCAGTTCTATGTGACTTCTCTCAAGTGCCCCGTTAGTTTGTGGGCGGTAACCAGAGGTCGTAAGTTGTTTAACGCCAAAGATTTTTTCCAACTTACGCATCAAGGTGCTAACAAAACTTGCTCCTCTATCCGTTAGAATGCAACGGGGTGCTCCGAACACTGAGAATAAGTTCGTAGCTACCGCATGGGCAATTGTTTTTGTTTCTATATTCGGAATGGGGACCGCGATACAGTATTTAGAGAAATTATCCTGCATTGTGAGGATGTGCCGATTTCCGTTTGGGGTGGTTCGCAATTTCCCGACGGTGTCTAAAGACACCTTGTCAAAAGGCATTGCCGGAGTATCGGTAATTATCATCGGTTCTCTTGTACGGGCCCTAGCGAGCTTGTTTTCGAAATAACTCTTACATCCTCGAATAAATTGGGTAACGTCGTCACGCATCCGGGGCCAATAGTATCTTTCCCTTATTCGTCGGTAGGTCTTGCCTATACCCTTGTGTCCACCTATCAAACTGGAATGAAATTCGGAAACGATTTTACCGCGTAGTTCGACTGGGGGTACTTCAATTTTTCCGTGGCACAAGGTGATGGTTGCGTCGCCACCGCGGAAAATTCCTGCGACAAGTTCCGACATTTTATTTTGAGGGAGTGTACCTAACAGGTCTCCGGAATTTGCCATTCGACAAGAGTTTTGATTGTTAGATGCTAGGGCTTTTCTCAAATTTTTTAGTCCGATTATAACATCTTTCCAACAAATTTCATCAAAATGACGTCTTTTAACAATGATCGAAAAGACCTTGTATTTACCGTTAGGGGAAATGAAAATTTGTCCTTTGACGGGTCTACTATCCCTAATATCCTGTAAGTCGATGTTTTCTGTAGCGACTAATAATTTCGAGATTGGATCGACCGGTTCACAATCTTCAGAAAGGAAGTGGGCATAGTTGTCTCGTCTGTACGTCAAAGGTTCTGTCCATTGATTTGTTACACCACCAAGGGGCTTGCTGTTGTTCGGTTTCAATTCTTGGGGTTCACTATCACGATCACTTTCACTGGATGTCCCGGAAGATGATGGAGGATCAAAATATGAATCCTTGAATTTTAGGAACGAAGAGCTAAGAGGCGCGCACTTCTTTGCTGCATCATTGTCTGTATCCTGTATTCGTCTAGGTTTCATGCCCTGGTTCCTCGCGGTGATCTCTCGGTTGGAGTTGATCCCTTCATCCTTGAATCCCGTGAACGGGGTGGATTGTGCACGTGGGATAGCTGATGGCCCTGGAGTAGATAGTTCGGTTTCCATCTCGAGTGTTTGATCATCTATAGAATGTTCAAAGACTTCTGGGATGTCCTTGAATCTTACCGTACTTTGTCTCCTTGGTTTGGTAGATTTACTAGTTAGAGGAGTTTCCTTTTGTGATCCTTCCACCATGGTGGGCAATTCAGGGTGCTCACTTGAAAACTCTTCTGATTCAGTTAATTTTTCCGCTCTACTCCGGTTGAAGTCGTCCAGAAATTTCTTTACTCTTTTGGAGAGTTCGTCATCGGTTCCAACGGCAGGATCAAGAGTTTCTAAATAGTCCAGATGTTCTTGATCTTTTTCACCGTCAGAAACATATTGTCTTCGTGGACTGTGGTCTAGGCCTTCATAATCCCAAAGTAGAGTATTGTTTGTCGGATTGGAGAGATTTAAGCCGGCGTTTGCAATCGATCGATCGAATCTATCGACAGATTCTGATACACCCTGAATCAGCTGTTTAGCGTCGGACAGTGATCGTTGTCCTGGGTTCTGATCATCTGATTCGCTGGTTTCGTCATCGCTGTTATCAATTTTGCGTCGGCCTTCGATGATCATTTCTTCTAGAGGTAACTCCTCAGGTTCCGATTCCGATGATGGCGATGAATCCGGTTCTGGATTTTTCAGAGCTCCTTCTCTAGCGAGACGATCCGCGTTCTCGTTACCGGTGATGCCCTCATGTCCAGGGATATGCTCCCAAACAACGTCAAGAGGTTCGATAGCCTTAATTAATCGTTCGTAAGGCTTCCTATTCTTCACCGGTTTGTTCTCTGTTGTCCTCCAATCGTTCTGTTTCCATTTCGGTATCCATTCCTCAACGCTCTGCACCAAGTATCGGGAATCAGTTTTAATCCTCAGTTTCTTAATGCCCGCCTTTTTGGCCTGTCGAGCTGCCATAGTGGCTGCTTCGATTTCGGAAGCGTTATTCGTTTGTCGTCCGTTATAACGTCGAGAAATGTTTAAAGGATTGTCTGGACCAAACCACACGCCAATTCCTGCTTTTGGACTGGATCCTCCATTTTCGCAGCAGGCTCCATCAACGAAAACGTCCGTGTACGGGTCGAGGCCTTGATTCTGAGGGGCGTTGGTTTTGAGCTTAGGTGATTTAAGTGGAGTAGTATGGACAGGAAGATTAGGGAAAGCACTATAGTCTTCTCGGAACACCGGGGGATCCGAATCTTCATCTGTTCCTTCCTCCGATTCTTCTTTTGCGCTTTCATCACTTGATGATGAATAGGACGGTTCCTTAGTTGCATCCTCCTTTGTAGCAGTGGTTCCTCGGGGTCGTAATCTGTTGGCGACGCAGCTTTCGTCCGCTTCACTAACAGGGATGTCCTGCGGCGGTCGATAGGTTTCGTCACTATCAGCCATTGCGGATTTGGTACTTCCAACAGGTCGCCCACGACGAGGAGGTTCCTTGGCAGTCGTCTTAGTGGGATTTATCTTAAGTTTAATAGGAGGACCTTTTGAACTATTTGGTTGTCCCGAGCTGGTACTTGGTTCCGGATCCTTTGGACGTTTCAAGATTGTTTTTCTTGGTTCCGTTACCCCTTTTGGTGCCGTGGTAACGGAGGGTCGACGGGGAGGTTCCTTTCCTGAATGTTTTGGATTAAACAACCTTTGCGTAGTTCCAAGTTTGGAGGAAGGTCCGGGTCGTGGCTTCGTTTGTTTTGGTTTGAGCTTTTCTTGTAAACTACCAAATCGTTGTCGAGTTGTTGACGCGCTAGCCCTTTCAGTTCCTTTGGACTTTCTTTCTTTCTCCTTCGGGTTCACTCGTGCACTCTCTTTCGCTTCGCTGGTTGAGGAACGCGTTATAGGTAATGCCCGACATGTCTTCACCTTTTCGCTGGGCTTGTCATCACTGGATTCCGTTTTACGAGTGATTGCCCTTTTCCGAAGTTTGGGCTTTTCGAGATCCGAGGAGAATGATTCTGACCAACTGGAGTCTGAATTCGACCCGTTCTCTTCGTCAACAGGATTTGTTGATAACGCTTCAACAATCCTATTGATTTTTCCGGGCTTATATTCGAACTTATACTGATAATTCTGAAGACGAATTCTCCATCTTTGAATTCGTGGTCCCGGATTATCAATATATGTCATCCAGTGTACCGGCTCAAAATCACAGGCTAGAACGAACTCGCGACCATATAGATAGGGTTTGAAGTGTTCGGTCGCGTACAGTATGGCTAAGCACTCCTTTTCAGCCTTGGGGTAAGATTGTTCTGCACTGTTCAGCACTTTTGAGTAATATGCCACAGGCAAATCAATACCGTCCATTGCTTGCGTTAGAATTGCGCCTACAGCGTGTTCTGAAGCGTCGCACGTTAATTTAAAGGTTTCTCTAAAGTTCGGATACTGTAGAATAGGTTCACGGCACAAATATCGTCTTAGATAACGAAAACTTTTCTTCTGGGGTTTTTCCCATTTCCACTCGGTATCCTTTTTTAAGAGTTCAGTCAAAGGTTTAGCCCACTTAGCGTAGTTTTCGATAAACCGTCTATAGTATCCAGAAAGACCAAGAAAACTTTTAATGTCCCTAGGGGTTTTTGGGAGAGGGAATTTTCGAATTGCAGTGATTTTATTCGGATTCGGCTTTATTCCCTCTTCACTTATTACATGTCCAAGATACGCGACTTCGGTTTTTAAGAACTCGCATTTATCTGGCTGTAGTTTCAAATTGGCATCCCTAAGTCGGTTAAAAAGTCTGCGTGCTCGTATGTCGTGTTCTTCAAGAGTGTCAGAGTAGATTATAATGTCATCTAAGTACACAAACGCTTCATCATCGAGCATAGTACTTAAAACATTATTTAACAGTCGTTGGAATGTAGGCGGGGCGTTCTTTATGCCCATGGGCATCCGCTTGTACTCAAAGTGACCATTGCGAGACGAGAAGGCAGTTTTGTGCCTATCGTCTGGGTGAGTTTCCACTTGATGGAAACCACTGGCAAGGTCAAAAACGGTGAAGTAGCGTGCGGTGCCCAACCGGTCGAATATTGAGGTTATGTTGGGCAGTGGGAAAGCGTCTCCTATGATGTTTTCGTTTAGGACTCTGTAGTCTACCACAACACGCCACTTTTTCTCACCGGACGCGTCAAGTTTCTTTAGGACGATCAGTAGTGGCGAGTTGAATGGAGAATTAGAATGTCCTATAATTCCGCTATTAAACTGTTTTGATAATTGAACGTCAATTTGTTCAAGGGCCTCGACAGGGGACCTATATTGTTTCTTATGAATGACCTTATCGTCGATGGTCGGAATTCTATGCTGGATAAGGTGAGTGCAAGATAGTAGTTCACCGTTTAAATGAAATATATCAGCATAGTCTTCCGCCCATCCTAATACGATCTTCCGCTCGTCTGGAGCCAAATGAGCCAAGTATAACGCATTCTTGACCTTGATGGCTCTCTCAGAATAGGTTTGTTGCGAATCGAATTGAGTGCCCTCTGCCTCAGAATCTGTAAATTCTTCACCGGGGAATTTACAGAAATCGAACGGGATTAACTCCTGAGGCTTAAGGGTTATGTCAATGTCATTTTCGGTAGTGTTGATTGCCATGGCGTGGCATACACCATCCTTATTTGTGACAATGGCCTCACCCAGGTAAAGTCCTTCTGGGGTTTCGATTCGAGGAAGATATCCTTCTTTTAACCCTGTGTTAATTATGTCTATCGCGACTGGGGTTTTTGTACGGGATTTGATGCGTAGGACTCGAGCAAACGGTTTGATTTCAGACCTTAAGGTTTTTTTAGCCTCCAGTGATTCCTTATCAACAAAATTGATAGGGGTCACTGGGGAAGATATGGTCACAATTGTGTTATGCCTAAAAGAAATTTGGGCTTGGACCTGTCGTAGATATGGTCTTCCAAGGATACCATGGGTCGAAATGGGAAAACAGTTTTTGACAACGTGAAATTCTACCGGAACATTATCGATAGTTAACTGAATGGTTCCCATTGTTCTAACAGCGTGATTAGTTATTCCTGTAATCTCAAGACACTTGTCCGGGACAAGGGTGAGCACGGGATTTAATGCACACATCTTTACGAGGTTAGTGTCCGACCCAGGATCTACGAGGAACCTTATTTTGTCATGTCTGAATTCAGGGGCGCTTAATTGGACTACTGGGGAGTCCTCGGCCTCTGATTTTGCTCTAAAGATCCTATTGAGTGTTCCGCAAAGTGCACGTTCTTCGGACGCTGCGGGAGGGGACTCGCTGGTGCGTCCGGACGGCGAGTCTGCTGGTAGTTTAAATTACTAGCAGGTGCTGGAGATACAGCCCGTGGTGGGGTTGTACTAGTCCGATAGTTCTGAGTCGATCTAGGATATTGGTTGTGCATAGGCGTGGGATTAGGAGGAGCCTGGGGCATCATTTGCGGATATGCAAAAGGTGTTGGATATTGCGGGTTTTGAGGTGGGATCATGTGAGATGGTGTAGGATATGTGAAGGGAGGAGGATACTGGGGCATGATTGATCGATAGAAATTCCCAAGTTGTTCTGGGGTGAGGTGCAACATGTCAGAGGAAGTAGGCTTAGAGGAATGGTTGGCATGATTTGGCTCTCTGTCAGAGTCTGTTCTACGTCTCGTCGCAATGTTGGGTTTCTCAATTTGTCGCGAGTACGGGCTTGGTGATCTTGTCCGTTCCTCGATCTTGGATATATGATAAGATGACGAACGCGATCTTTCACTGTAGCTTTCGCGATCTTCAGCATGCTTCGCAAATTCTAGGGCTTCGTCCAAGTCACGTGGATTCCTAGCATCCACGAATTTCGATACTTCCGTGGAAAGCCCTCTCACGAACGAGTCTAGAGCGCATTCGCGAATGGGTTGCAAAATAATATTGAACTCCGTGAGTTCTACAGCGTTGTTACCCTCTCTAACTTCCCTGAACGTCCTATTGTATTTTGGTTCAAGGGCATGACGGGCACCTGCGATTAGGCCCTGCAAGCGATCATAATAATCACTAGCAGTTTCCGTCTGTTTTTGCCTGAGGGTTATTATACTCTCGAAATACCACTGGTATTTTTTGTTCGGGGCAAATCGCTTCCGTAAGTGATCGAGCAGCTCGTCTAGTTGATCAAAATCTTTGTTTTTACAACTGTCCCATGCTGCTCCATGTAATCTACTTAAAACGGCCCTAAGGAATTCGGGTTCGGCGGTATCTGTAACGAAAATTCCCGCACGTTGTACGGCTTGTAGGAATTCTTTTAGCGAGGGGTTTCGACCGTCGAACAGGGGGATGTCACTTGCGCTTGTTCGTAAATTTAATCGATCTAAAGCGTTTGCCACGCTAACGTCAAGGTTCGCCGGGGGTTGCTGACCGTTAGGATTTGGGATCGACATGTTTATGCGAGGATATTTCAGGTGCATAAAAGTGTTATAACTAAATATATATATACAAAAAAAATTTTTATACTTACGATTTTTATATTTATACAAAAGTGTGAGTGGTTATATGTATGTATTAAGAGTAACTGTGATTGTAACTTTTAAAAGAGCGGAAGATTCGCCACCGTAGAAAATTCCTGCAACTTGAGCCTTTTAGGGATTAGATTTTGTTTTCGTTAAGGATGCGGTTTCTGACCAAGAAATGTATTTTGCTGAATTCGGGATTAACTTTCGTGAAATCGACAATCAGTCTACCGTTTTCTCCTTTAACAACTTTAACTAAGGGTATAGAAAAAGGGGAACGGCCTGTAATTCTTGTATTTAGATCCATATTCTAAGGTTCCAAATTTAAATTTTGCGTTAGTTGTTCTAATTCACTTAAGGATTTACAAAAGTCTAATTGCTTACGTTTTGCTTCTATGATATGGGATTTCAGAAGTGCGATCCTAGTTTTGAGTGACTCTATCTTAGTTCTCAATTCAGAATTTGATCTTCTCAAATTTCTACTTTCACGAAAATGGAATGCTAAGAATCTGTTTACGCGTTGTACGTGTTCTTCAGAATTATCAAAAAGTATATTCTTCCATTCAGGCGTCATTGCTAAAACCTAATCGATTTTTAAATTCTCAAGTTTCTTAGTTAAAAGGTCGATGATAGGTTTCATTGTTTTTACTCTTTCTTCGAGACCAGAAACTAGTAAGGCTTGTGCAAAAGTAGCCTGCGTAAGCGTAGCTAAGGAACTATTAAGAAATGTTACCTGAGTTTCCAACTCGGACGCCTTTTTGGACAATGTCGAATGTTCGGAAACAAGAAAGCTATATCTTTCTTCGATCAACTCAACTCCCTCGATTAACTCGGACCATTGGTCCTGGGAGAACCCAGTAACAGTTGCGCTCCTTCGAGGAAACATGAGTTATTCAAAAAGGTTACATTTACTTTAAAATTTATTAAATTGAATTTCGTCAATTTATTTAGCCTGTCAGAGTGTTGCTTTGCATTTAGCCAATAATCATGACGTCGCTGTCGTAATCGAGTGTGCTGTCAGAGTCGCCGTCAGGTTGATGGACGTTTTGTTGCTGTACGGGGACAAGTCTCACAAGATTCTCTTGTGCGCGAGCGATCTGTCTCTGTGCTAACGCCTCCTCGATATCGAGGTCGATTTCGATAATTTGAATTTGTGCTAACTGTACCGGAGGTGGTTGGACCGGCTCTGGTTGTCTAGGGGTGGGTGCAACCTTGCACGTAGGTCTGAACTTTGTTAAAGGTTTCGTGAGACTGTAATAGATTTCAGATTCTGGTGCCCTAGTCGTTCCTTGTTCGATCAAAATGCGTCGCTTACCGGCACGTTTTCCTCTTTTTGTTTTCTTTGGATCGGAAGACATTTAGGATGTCATTTTAGTTAATTTTATTTGGATTGGATTATAATAGTGCGATAAAATACAAGTTCAGCCAGAGATGCTCTCCTAGGCGGGACGATCAGTACTCACAACGGCGCTTCCTAGTGTAAGGGAAAGAAGAAAATAAATTTTCTGCTTTCCGAATTCCAATTGGAACTCACCAGGATTCGACCAGAAGTTTTTCCAATCCTGCGGCCTTGTACCCACAAAACGGCGAGGTTGTATTGCTAGTCGTTAGGATTAGTCGAAACTAGTCCCAACGATTACGCTTTTAAAGTACTATTGATATTTAATTTAGATGGATACTTAGGAAATAGGGTGTAGTAAGTGGTGAACTTTTCTTTTAGGGATTATTTTAGAGAAAACCCAAATCGACGCAACTAGTTCGCCCAAGGATAGCCGGGGTGATTATCCAGGTATCTAAATAGAATGAGTCTACGACAAAGAAACAAACTTCTTGATTTTCAATGTGAAAATACACCACGCCTAAAATGTCTACGTAGGTGTCGTTAACATAGTCTGCAGTCGGGTATCCTAAAATGGGGCAGTCTAGTTTTAAAGCAGTTTGACAAATGTAGTTATGTTTGTAGAAACTGTTTAGAGATACATTTACTACTTCGTTTTGTAAAAACTCGGAATTGATAACAATGACTCCGAAGTCATTAGAATTTTGTAGGATTGTCATACGGTTGTAAGGTAAACTAACAATACACAAACAAAATTTAATTATTTAATTCGCGTGGTTTCGGGGCTTGCTTAACCTTCTTCCCTTATTCTCGTGGGGCTTGCCTCAACGTTACTTTTTCATTGTTGAAATTCTCAATACGTCTAACCCTTAATTGTAAGGTGGGGGTATCCGTAAGCAGGTCAGCAGATTGTACCAACGTTAAGGAGAGCCTTTTCAAGTCGTAATTATTCACAACTGAACCCTTATGAAACGGGAATTTTGGATTAAATACTACAAAATAATGTAATTTCTTTGGAAATTCTCCTTCAAAACTCGGGTTGTTCTGGTGGGAAGTATTTTTTCGAGCAAGGAGACGTCCAGATGAAATTGTCTGATAAATTTCAAGGTTTGAAAATTCCGCTGTTTTTTGGGAAGGGAAAAGTTCTCCCCTTCGTTCTTCGTTTCGAACCCTTTTTGGTCTATCCTTCCGACGATTTCGTTTTCCTCTCTGACGAAAATTAGCGGGCATAACTACTCATTGTTAGGTTTTAATTGAGGTTCAGGGTAACCAAGCAAATTTTCTCAAAGCATTAGATACACCTTTCGAATTTAGAACAAGGCTACACAGATTAATTAACTGTGAAATTTCGGAGACTTGTCGTCCAGTGGGCGAACCACGGAGACCTGTCTTCACGGACTAATCACAGAAAATTGAAACCAATATAATCATTTATTGATTTACTTTTGTAACCTTGCCAATTGAAAATTGTGATCCTTTTAGAAAATTATAGAGAGGAAAATTTGTTATCAGTCGAAATAGTGCTGGTTATTAGTTAAGGAATTTCGGAGCCATGTCATCCAGTGAGCGAATCACGGAGACTTGTCATCACGGACTATCCAGAACTAATATAATATAATTATTTATAATAAATATATATATTTGCACGTTTTCCTGATATTAAATTTGTGGGAAATAAAATATTGAATTGATGCTTAATAAAGGAAAGACAGGCAAGATGTAAGAGAGGAAACGGAGACCCTTGATTTAGCGATTTTTGTTAAAATGTTAAATTTTTAAAAAAATTGAAAATCGGTGCCACTGGTAACAAATGTTACCAGGTAACGGGGCAGGGCGGTAACGCGTAGGAAAATCCCACCGCTGCCACCATCAGCTTGTTACAAACCGGAAATAAATTTATAATTAGGCTTTTGAGATGGCCCTTTATCTCGATTTGGGGAGGCACCAAGCTGCCAGAATGTTTTATTATTCTGTTTAATTTTGTGGGAACGTTATCCTACTTTTAAAAGTTACCTTCTGATTCGTTAAATGCACTATTTTTAGAATGATTTGAATTTTAGGTTTAGTTAGGTAAGTAAAGAAATTGGTTTTATGAACACATGATTTATTTTATAATAGAAAAATACCTTTTGAATACAGAATGGATATAGTGTGTTACAAATAGAAAGGGTGTGTGTGTGTTAAAATATGTGATGGATACGATACTTATTTACTTACAACTACCGGCGGAGCTATTCCTCTTTCGAATCACAAGGCATCCGTCGGGCGAAAATTCTTTTGTTTTCTCTTGCAGAAAATCGCGACGTAAGATTCGCGCAATTTTCTTTTGGTTGCGAGATTGCACCTGTGGTGAGCGGTCGCGGGCAATATCTATGCAACCGGCCGTCCCACACAACTGTGTAAACTCACTGCGGATCTACTCTTTTACCGAATTAGTCCGGGCTATATATATAACCGATAATTCGATAATTAGTTTGATCGCGCTCGTGGGCCACCGATATTTGAGACGGACGCGGGCAATATCTATGCAACCGGCCGGTTGTCAACAACAAGATTCTAGAATAATTAATTATATTAATTATTCCAGAATCTCTCCAAAATCAGCCCGCACTGGACTCCACCGACTCAGAGAATTTTGAGAATTTTAACGTCTGCCCTAATTCATGCAAATCGGGTTCCGGGTCGCGGACGGGCTTTTTGTCGCGAAATTTCTCTGTCCCAAAACACTTTCTAGGTTAGACCCAGGAGAGGTGTCTTCGAGAAGAAGCGAGAATTCGTACTGCGATGATTGAGAGTTTGCGACAAGCCTCTAACCCTTGCCTTTGGTGCAAAGCGGGGAAGATTTTAGGAGTAGGAGTAAGTCAGGGGCCCATTGGTCTATGCGTTTTTGCTGACGTTTTGGATCTCACGGTAGGTCCGTGAGAACGGAAACAGTCTGTTAACATGATACTTTTTTGAAATATTATTTAAAATAACTTAGAATTTAAATAATAATTATATTATTTAATTAATAAAATTATTATTTATCTTAGTTATAATAGTGTATATAATTTATTTATTGTGATTATATTGTTCCTACTTTTTATAGGTTGCTTGTATATGCATTTTACATATCGAGTAATATATATATATGCATATACATACAACCTAATGTCCTCCGGCATTTTGTTGTAACAACAATGTTTACAATAAAATGTTTAACTATTGTTAAATTGTTTCTGTGTGCATCTGACTTGATTCATAAATTCAAGTGTCATAAGGCATGCTGCCTTGTAGTTTGCGTCAGCTGTAACGCACGTGCGTTTGTTTTGAAGCTGTAGTCTACAGCTTATGGGCCCTGAGGGGAGAGGAAAGTTCTACGCACAACCAGGCAGCGATTAGAGGCAAGCATAGCGCACTTGTATTGGTGTCCGTAGCATAAAAGCCGTCAAGGTATTAGTTCTGTAGCCGGGGAAGCCAGTGAGTGTGCTAGTGTTCACAAGCGGCGGCGCACAGGCATGTGTGTGTTGCCGCCGACCATCCCCACACACGCGCAACCTCACAGTGTATTTCCTTAGTTGTAGACAGTAATTGACAAATGGAATATATATATTGGCTGCAGCATTGCGCCTCCTTTTATGTTTTACAGAAAATTTTGAAAAGAATTTTACATTTATTATTTACCGCATAATATTGCCGCAAGGTTCGATGTAAGCAGTATTGACTGCGCTGGTATAATGATTAATAACTATTTATTATATTTATTATTTAGTAGAAGGAGAAAAGAAATAATAATTTCTTTTGTCCTTCTAACTATTTTTATAAGCATTTCTTAGCTAAAGGCATTCTCTTGGTAAGATATTTGAAGTTGTCAGGGTGTCAAATATCCTCAAGCATAGCTTCGCTGCGTTGCGATGCTTTTATATGCTTGGGTTGATTTGAAATTAAATTTATTCTACATGGTTGTCAATTAAGTTACTTTTTAAAAGACTAGTATTCTAACACGGAGGAAGCGACTTGCCTCGACAAAATGGAGTTAGAGGTCGCAAAGATGATAAAGTCTTGCAACATTCAGAAGAATGTCAATAGGACGGTAAAAGATGGACTTAAAGCCATAGAAGTCCTGTTGAAAGAGGCAAAAGTAAAGCATGTCGCAGCCGATTGAGTCGGACTTCGATTTAGCACGCGTTCTCAGCGGTGCGGAGTGTAACCGTAAGGACTGTAAAAAAATCAGTGAGAGAAGCAGGCGCAATGCGCCTACATCTAAGGGTTTCGTGGCCTAAAATGACAAAAAAAAAATAATAAAATCAATCATAAACTCCAAATAATGATTCCAATAACAAGCGTTGCTATGGCAACCATTACCATAGCACCTATAAACATAGCAAGCAGTTTCATAGCAACCGTTGCTATGGAAACAATTACGATGGTAACGGTTGTTGTGGCAACAATTACAATAGCAACGGTTGTTAGGGCAATCACTACTATAGCAACATTTTCCATGACAACAATTACCATAGCAACGGTTGCTATGGAAACAGTTGCTATGGCAACCATCAGCATAGCAACGGTTACTAGGGAAAACTACGGACGGACACCGAAGTCTCGCTATAAGGGTTTCGGCCCTTGGCCACGAAACCCTAAAAAGAGAGAGCGTTCCTATAGGCGTAATCTCAAAAGTGTCATAAGAGATGCTCAGAAACGGAAGCGAAAGGGTGACAGTCCAGAGGAGACTCGAACCTAAACCGATAAGAGGAAAAAGGAGGAAGCTCCTCCAATGGAAACGGAAGTACCAGATCCAAAGATTCCTCAATTGGAAAGAATGGGGTCAAAAAGATCCGCAGTTCTAATCCGAGTCGGTTAAGAATTAACGTATGCTGACGTTCTGGGTAAACTTTGCAAAGAGGTTAACCCGGACGACTGACATACGAGAATAGTAGCAACAAAAGCTACAATGAAGGCAGACCTTCTGATTGAGATCAGAGGAGGCTCTGACAAGGACGCTTTTACCGCTGAGGTCACCAAAGCGGTTGGAAGCATGGGTAAGGTGCAGTCGTTGGACCGAAGAGTTACACTCGAGATCCGTGATTTGGATTGCCTTACCAAAGAAGCCGAGGTGCAACAAGTGTTCTCGGAAGCGATAGGAAATCCAGGAAGCCGAAATTGACGGTCTTAGGACCCAATAGCCGAGGGATGAAGCTCGCGATTGTAGTCACCAACCCGGCAGACGAGAACAGGCGGGAGAAATTGGGAAACGTAAAAATTAGTTTTATGTGTTGCCCAATTAAAAAAAGAGTAATGGTCGTCCGGTGTCATCGATGTCTGGGATACGGCCATATTGGAGCCAAATGCCAGAAGGAGGACAGGTCGGCTGCATGCTTTAAGTGCAGTGAAGCCAGTCACAGACTGTTAAAAGAGCCCAAGTTGCTTTTAATGCAAGGGAAAGTTTGGCAATAAGGTGTCAACCACCCCTTTTGCAGGCAGCGGAGGATGCGGAGTCTTCTGGACGGCTTTTGAGGAGGCGAAGAAGACTCGCAAGAACTAAAAGCAAATAAGAAGTATTAAAAAGAGCGAATAATTTATTTAATTCATTTAAATTATTTATTTATTTATTTTTTGTGGTTTTTATTGTACTTTTCCATTTTTATTCTTCTAACTTTTATATATTTGTTTATGTATTCTATTATTTAATTTATTTGTGTTTTTATTTAACTTGTCATTTTACAATTTTACCTCTTGACCTTAATACACATATGTTTAATTGATTTATTTCTGTTTTTTATGTCCGTTTACAATTTTTTCTTTTAACTTTTAACACTTTCTAACACTTGTTCCTTTATTCTTCGACATTGAAATAGTTTTAAATTTTAACTATTGACGCAGGAGAACCACAGGAAAAGAACAAAGTCGCAATAGTGACAGAGTTGGAGCGCCGCTCTCGAAGGCTAAAGTCTTACGACAGTTCCGAGGGTGAGTAAAGGGCTTTAAAAGAAGGGTTACGGGTTTTAGTGGGTCGGTGCTGGCAGTAGGTCGCCAGCTTGTTAAACAATTATCATTTTATTTATTTTGTTTTATTTATTTTTTATACCAACCCCACATAACCTTGGAGTGCGAAATCTAAGGTATCTGTAGGCAGATTTCCCAAAATTCCCTAAGCAAAAAAAGTATTAATGTTGAATAATACATTCAAAAATATTCTTGCTGAAAAACGTTTGTTATTTTAATAATATTAAAATTTAAATTGATTTCTTTGACATGATAGAGGGGGGGTGTAAGTAAATTATCACATGCTTTTGAAGGGGGATTTGTAAACCTATCACAACCGGGGGTAGGGGGTCAAAAATCGGGAAAAAATATCACATGCTTTATGGATGGCTTCAGTAGTGTTTCAACATATGCAACAAAATATTTTTCTTTTCTTAAATTAGGCCAATAATCTACAAGTAAATCTGCCAAAGTCAATTTAAGCTGCTCCCGTCTATTAATATTTACTTTGTGTAAAGTAAGTTAGATCTAAAAAATTTGCTTCTTCTTCTTCGGGTAAATTCATCTCAGGGTTTGAATTTAAAAGCATTAAACTATTTTTCATTATATTTTGCGTTTCACTTGTTTCATTATCAGGAAGTGGCGGTTCATTCGCTACGCAACCATATGTATCTTGATTTTTCCAAATCTTTCTAATGATTTTGAAGTGCTTCTGTTTCCTTCTTCTTCTCAGTCGGAAGGACATAGACGCTTCTGTCCACTTTGTTTCGATTTTTTATGCGATCATAAAGTCTTTTCTGCAAGTACTTTACGCCAGATGAAATCTCTAAACGATGGTCCTTTTCAGTCAATTCCGCAACACGCGCTGCAAAGCTGAATGTTTCGTCTTTTAATACATTAGTCATATATTCAGCAGCATTTCTTATAAAACATAACTGGTTGGATTGGATTCCGTATTCTTAAGTTTTTTTTATTGTTTATACTCTTGCCCTATTGGCCTTACACACTTCGATAAGAGTCCCCGAGAAATACTTTTTTGGATTAAGCATAACCATTCTACATATGAAAATTCTATATATTAACCTAATTTTTGCGTCTACAGCCGACTATATTAGGAGTACTCGCATTCGCCTGGACCACCCGTCAATGAGTTTTCTCGCCAGAGAAGAGGGAAACTGTAGAAAACCTCTCTTGGGTACAACCGGTTTATCAACAGTCGAGTTCTAATGATGTGTACCGGACAATAATCGACGGTGCACATCATTATACCTCGACGTCAAATCTCCCGCTCAGATTATCTCACGTGCCGGAAAAATACCAAGCCAAGTGGGCGCGAACCAAGGATACTTATACCCTTGGTCCTTAAACGACCGCCAAGCGAGGCATCTATCCGACTGAGCTAATCTGTCGGTCCGTATTCTTAAGTTTCTTAGAAACAATAGAATCCCAAGGAAGAGCTGTTATTTTCCCGGTACCAGACGATGTTTGAGTTTGGCTGATACCTTCTCCGATATTGACAGATGTAGAAGAAATAGTTGCAGTATTTTGTCGACCTTTAAGAAAAATTATTAATATTATAATTAATAAAAGTTAAGCACATTTGGAACTGTTAGAAAATCTTACCATCAGTATTGATGAGTTTGTGAGCATGCTTGAGGAAACAGTCTCTTTAATCGGCTTCCATGGCAAACCGTCATAAACGACCATTAAAAGTAAAGGAAGGTTTGTTTGAATATTGTTAGGCCAGACTTTCCAAAATATTAATTTTTGGAATACTTGTTCCATCTTCTTCAACAACAAACTATAAAAAAGTTTTCAAATGTTACAATTGAAGTTGGCAAAAATTCTTAATATTCTATACAATTTTATCTAAAATATGCGTGGTATAAATTACGTTCAGACAGCACGTAATCTTGCAGTAAGTTTGAAATGTGCCACCCATAGGAAGCTTGTATGTGAGATTGTCACAATATAGCACGGCAAGCTTGTTGCTTTGCATGCAAAATTGCGGCAACCTTACACTGCAATCTTCCTATAGGTGAGATATTTATTATATGATATCTGGGTATATATAAAATATTCAATGTAATAAGAAATAGTAAATAAAAATACCTTGCAAGATAAGTTGAAATCAACATTCAAATTCGTGCAAGCCTCAGTAATTAATTCTTATAAAAATTCACCATAAACCAGACTTCTGCTTGGGTTGGTAACTTTATATAATCTTGGAGCCATAATAATTCTAAAAAACAAAATTTGTTAGATGTTAGCATGGAAATGACAATGTTTTTAGTATATATTATTTCTCTTGTAGACAGTTATTTTATTTTACATTATTAAAACTAATTTCTCCAATTAATTATTATCTCGATACTATATAAAATCCCAGGTGAAAAAGTTCCCGGAAATTAGACCGAGAAATTCCCGGGAGTCACTCTCGAGAAATTCCCGGGAGTAAAAAAACAAATGAATACAAAAAAATTTTCTTTTGTTTTTTTCGCAGTCCCGGGAATTTCTCCTGCATGCAAAAAACTTTGTAAAAGTTCATGTTTTTCTGATAAAGTTAAAGTGATATATTTGAAGCATTTTAATTGTCTTATAGCTCTTTTAAAAAATGTATGTTTACTTTCAAAACGCAAAGTAAAAACTTTTATTAAAAGACCAAACTGAAGGATCAATTCAGGGTAATAAGTTAAATAATGGTGTTTAGGTCGTAATTTTATATTAGGAAATAATCTTTTCCTATTACAGAGATATTCATCTATAAGAAAATTTAGATGAGGAATAAAAAGATTTATGAATTTCCGTTGCACATACCAATTAGATAATTTCTGTTAAATTCATTAGCGCAACCAAACATCATCTTCAAGATCTACTTTATTTTCAACAAAAAGAGGAAATAAACGAAGAAATACTAATCTTTGCCAAGCCCTACCAACTATTCTTTTGCCATTTTCTTTCTCTGGTACTTTGCTAGGTTTATCTCTTCCATCAGAATTAGAATATTTAAAAGAATCTACTTTTCTATTAAGAAATTTAATAGAAAGCCAACCTCTTCTCACAAAATTCATTATCATTAAATATAAATCGAAAGCTACTATATCTTCGAGTAGGTCATGAGCAAAGCACGGCGGTAAACCTGGTTGGAAAACATGGTAACTTTGCAAGCGATTAAAAACAGAATTAAACTTTACTCCTTCATAATGGACTGCGTTTCTTTTTTTCTTCTGTAGTGATGCTTTGTAAGATTTAACCGTCCCAGTAAAAAAAAGTATTGAGTGGAGCGTTTAGGAATTGAGTGAAGCTCTGAGCTAATACGGATTCGAGTAAAAACCGTATTGGGACGTTTGACTTAATCTTTTTTTCATCCGCCGAATACGGTCTTATTTTAGCAGTAAAATTAAAAACATGAGCAGAGTACACATTATAAATTGAAAGCACAATTGTCCTGCATGGAATGTAAAAAAGCCGATTTCAATAAGAAACAGTGAATATTTGTTAAAAATTGGTAAAAGCAAAGTTTGACAAGCGCGTCTGAATTTACCATGTGAATAAATGAAGTGGTAAGTTTAAATGGACTAAAAAAATCTACTGTTAGCGACAGAAAGTTCTTAGAGAATTGTGGTAAATTCAAATGGAGAAAACAAAACATTGAAATTTCATTGTTTTGTTGAATTTACCAAACCAATTTTGTTGAATTTATCAAATGGAGAAAACAAAACAATGAAATTTCATTGTTTTGTTGAATTTATCACAATTCTCTAGGAACTTTCTGTCGGTAACAGTAGATTTCTTTTAGTCCATTTAAACTTAAAATAAGACCGTATTCGGTGGATGAAAAAAAGATTGAGTCAAACGTCCCAATACGGTTTTTACTCGAATCCGTATTAGCTCAGAGCTTCACTCAATTGCTAAACGCTCCACTTAATACTTTTTTTTACTGGGGTTCTTAGTTTACACGATATAGAAACATAATCCATGCTTCTAACTTCATCACTTTCTACTAATTCTTCATCTTCATCACCTTCATCATCATCTTCTTCTATTTCTTCTTCTTCTTCACTTGTGTCATCTGCCTCGGATTCTTTTTGTTCTTCATTTTCATCAATGTTTATATCTTCTTCATATTCTGCACTTTCTTCGATTTCTTCATTACTTATTAAACTAGATTCTTCATTGCTATTTTCACTCTCATCTTGAACTACTTGTTCTTTATTTTCTGTTCTAATATTACTTAGCTTATTTTCGTGAAATTCTTTTCTAGTAATAAAATAACAAAATCCACAAATATACTCTGTTTTACTGAAGTTTTCAACAAATCCTCCTAAACTATGACCTACTAAATTATCTATACAAATAAATGCTACAGTCCCCTTAACATAATTATTAGGTTCAATTTTAATCTCATCTCGTTCAACTTTAATTAAATCATTAACATTTGTGCCATAAACTTTATCGTGATTAAAAAATTTTCGTTGCAAAGTGCTACAAGTTGTATTGTATTTTATTTATTTATTTATTCAAAAAGTTGACGGGTAAAACCCTTTCGTACAGAGTACTAAAATAACTAAAGACTGTACTTAAATTAATAACTAAAAGCTAACTGGCCGCAATATTATTCACATCCGTAGTTATGATACGCAAATTTCTTACAAAAAGATATGTAGATAGTATTAATATGCGTACGCAAGTAATCGGGTAAATTATCTATACTTAAATAAACAGCTAAAAGTTTGTGCTTTGTACGTGCTGGACCGATTGGATTCACTACTTCGAAACTATCTTGATACAAAATAAGTTTAAGTGAAATTCTATTTTCTTTAAAAAATTCATTATTTAAAAACACAATTCCATCTTTGAAATCTTTAATAATATCTATATTATTTCTCATTCGAGTTTCTAAATTCATTTCAAATGATTTATCCTGGAAACAAGCTTTTAGAGTTTTTATAATAGGAACAAAATGGAAAAATCTTTCTTTCCCGTTAATAATTCCTATCGAATACTGTACTGGTTTCACGTATGTATGTAAAATGATCTTTATACAACTTTCTTCCTAAAAAATTAGTCTTTAATTAAGAATGACAATAATTAAATAGGTCATTTGTCGTCACCGCTTTTACAATTTCCTCTATTTGAATGTTAGAAATTTCTAAGGTAAGAAGATGATCAACTAATCGATTTCTTAGAAAATCCATTCTTATGGTGTCGATATTTTTCGACTCAAGAACAAAGTATTGAATTGTAGAAGCAGGTACCAAAAGTTGAGCTTCTAGTTTTAAAAACATTTGAGCCATATTAATTAAATATAAATTTTCGAAATTTTTACTTCCTGAGTTAGGCATCATAAATGTGTCATTACTTTCTTCTGTAATAAGAACTTCATGTATTGGATTATTAATGATCTCATCGCACTCCATGCTTATATTTTTATCTGATAGTTCATTTACTTGAGGCTCCCTTTTTTCATCTGATATGTTTGAAAGTGTATATGAATGGCATCTAGATAAATGTCATGTAAATGAACTGACATTATTTTAAGTCTTTCCACATTGTATAAGAGGACACTTTACATTTTCGCCGTTCCTTAAGTGATTTTTTTAATGCTTCATGAATAACTGATAATTACTGTGTTTTTTCAAACAATAGGAGACAGTGCAAACGAATTTGACATCTTTATTCACAATGTTGCATGAAATACTTTTATTTAACTCATGATGGTATTTTATGTTATGTACACGAAAAATATGAAATTTTAAAGAAGCGTCTGTCTTAAAAACCTTTTTACATTTTTCCCAACCACAGCATATATGTTTGTTTAAACTTGAATGGAATTTTTGATGATCTAAATGCTTCAGTAAACTCTTCGTTTGATGGATGCAAAAGCAGCAGAAGTACATAATTTCAAACTGTGAACATATTGTTCTTTTATGTATTTCTTTTGTTACTATTAACATTATTTAGAATTCATTATTTTATACATATGAATGTAACTTATACTAAAGCAATACATTTCTAACCAGTTCAGTACTGTCGGAATTCTAACAGCTAGTATTGAACCAGTGCTGGCATATGTTCTAAAAGAAAACTTTTGTCAGTAAATTAATAGTGTGATTTAAGACTGATCTTACATTAAGATTTACTTTCTATTGTGATTTTTTTATTTTGTAATTGTGACAAAGTAGAAAATTAAATTTAAAATCCAACAGTTTTTAGAATTCTTGTCCGTGTCATATTGGATGTGCCATTTTGAATTTTGAAAATCTGACTTCAGATTCGACAACAGGGTAAGACTCCGTCTGAAAAATTACAATTTGCATGGGCTCTACGGATTACTTTGTAATTTGGTGAAGTTGTTATATTTGATAACAAAAATAAGTGTACCAAAGGATTTTTAAAAATTTTCAAAATTGTAAAAGTTACGCCATTTTGAATTTTTATAAGATTTTTTTCAAATGTGAATATTTCCGAAACAATTTAACGGATTTTAATAAAATTTAAATATGTTATAGTTAAAATCATGTCCTTTCAGAATTTTTCAAAAGAAAAAAAAATTTTGTTTTCTTCAAAAAAAAAGTAAAAAAAAGTTTTTTAAATCGATTTATTAAGCATGGGACCGATTTTTGAGTATTTTTCGAAATATAATAAAATATTCCTTATAATTTCACCTTTCATTTACAAAAAAGAAAACGATGGAGACTTTAATAGTTTTCGAGATATTGCAATTTTTGTGGAAGCGCGACCACGTTTTAGTGCCAGCGCAGTATCTTTTACCCGGGACGCCTCACAGTGGGACTTTTTACACTTTACTCTTCACAATTGTCTAGAGCCTACAAATTTTATTGGACTTTGATGTCCTTGGTCTTAAATGAAAGAGGATAAAATTTCTAAGAAATCTCTTTAAACCGATTTTTGAATTTTTAATTGTTTATTTATTTTTCTGTTACTCAAAGTTAATAATTTAAAATATTTTTGTATAAAATACTGTTTATTTTTTATTTTTTCATTGCACAAGATCGAAATCAATTTAAATTAGTCTAGTCTGACCACCTGACAAATAATAAAATAGATTATTGCGGTTATATAATTATTAATAACAATGATAATTGTTAACTTTCAAATAATTTTTTTACAAAATAGACATACACTACCGTCGGGAATTATCGGTACGGCTGCACGCGCTCGGCCCAAAAACATACCAATCTTTAAATGACGATTTGTTTGTAAATACAAATGTCAGAAAATTAACAAATATACCATTCGAAAAATTATTAAATTCTACGATTAATGGTACATAACTGAAAATTTTAATAATTTATACAAAGATTGCAGCAATCGACAAATTTGACAAAAAAATTTTAAAAATACAATTTTTTTTAAATTTTTTCAACCCATGCACATTTTTTAAAAATTGTAGAAAAAATTTGAAACTTACATAAGTCTGATCTTTCAAGTCTCATCTTCAATTTAAGACCAAAAGAGTTTAAAAATCTTATTCGGTTCGTGAGATATCATTATAAACGTCCGAGCATGTTTTTTGACAAATGCATTGCATTAGTCGATTTTGAACGGTTTTTGGCTGAAAATGCTCGTCCGTTTATAATGATATCTCGCTAACCGATTAAGATTTTTAAATTTTTTTGGTCCTTAATTAAAGATGAGACTTAAATGATCACACCTATATAAGTTTCAAATTTTTTTTGCAATTTTAAAAAAATGTGCAGGGGTTAAAAAAATTTCCAAAAAAATTGTGTTTTTAAAATTTTTTTGTCAAATTTGTCAATTGCTGCAATCTTTGTATAAATTATTGAAATTTTCAGTTATGTACCATTAATCGTAGAATTTAATAATCTTTCGAATGGTATATTTATTAATTTTCTGACATTTGTATTTACAAACAAATCGTGATTTAAAGATTGGTATGTTTTTGGGCCGTGCGCGTGCAGCCGTACCGATAATTCCCGACGGTAGTGTACATTACCTAAATAAACATAAATTTGTCTACAAAAAAAAACAATTTTTTAAAAAAAGACCAAAGTTATCTATTTGTTAATTTAAATTGTTTTCTTAACAATTTAAATAAACTGTATTATGCATTATTATTTGTCAGGTGGTCAGACTAGACTAATTTAAATTGATTTCGATCTTGTGCAATGGAAAAATAAAAAATAAACAGTATTTTATACAAAAATATTTTAAATTGTTAACTTTGAGTAACAAAAAAATAAATAAACAATTAATGTAGGAAATTATTTGCTGATTAAGAATTTTAATTAAGGAAGATTTCGACTATATCAGCAATTAGTGACATCTATTAGACGTCAATTGAACTCTTTGGTTTAGAGTCAGGTGTTATTCTTAAGATAATTATTCCGATATGGTTGTCGGTAAATAATTATATGTTTGAATTTAATTTTTGATCTGAAAAAATAAGCTGCGTGAACGACTGCACTGTGCATCTGTGAGGACTCGAACCCCAGTTAATAGCTGCCTTTCGCGGGACTAACGCCTACCAATGCACCATGCCAACACAGCCTGGACGTTCACGTTTCTTATAATTTCAGATCAAGATAATCTCAGAATAATTATCTTAAGAATAACACCTGACTCTAAACCAAAGAGTTCAATTGACGTCTAATAGATGTCACTAATTGCTGATATAGTCGAAATCTTCCTTAATTTAAATAAACAATTAAAAATTTAAAAATCGGTAGGCTCTAGACAATTTTGAAGAGTAAATTGTAAAAAATCCCACTGTGAGGCGTTCCGGGTAAAAGATACTGCGCTGGCACTGAAACGTGGTCGCGCTTCCACAAAAATTGCAATATCTCGAAAATTATTACAGTCTCCATCGTTTTTTTTTTGTAAATGAAAGGTGAAATTATAAGGAATATTTTATTATATATCGAAAAATACTCAAAAATCGGACTTCCGTTAGGAGATTGGTTTAGAGTACACGCGTGTATACAAGCGGATAATAATACTTAAAATTTATAGAGTGAAAGTAATTTAAAAAAGATGTAAGTGTAAGAACCTGTTGGGAAATAATGAAAAGATGATGTGTTAAAGTTGGAGTGAAGAAAGGGTTAATATTGTGAAAGTGAGGAGGAAAAAACAATTTGAGGAAGTTTTGAGGTTAGGAAGGTTGAAAAGGTGGATAAAGTGATCGTTTGACTAGAGCAGTGAGTGGAGATTGAGAGCCTGGGAGATATAGTGCGTCAGTGAGAAAAGTTGGAAATTTTAAAGTTGTAAAATGACAGCTTGCGGAGTAAGAGGAAACGGGAAAGGATAAGACATTAGATAGTTTTGGAGTTAGTGCAAAGGGAACAGTGGAATTAGAAAAAAAATGGTAAGAACACTAAATGGTATTGGAGAAGATATAAAGAGACAGTTAAAACAACAACAAGAACAGATGATGCAAGAGTTTTTTATGAAGTTGGAAGAGAGAGATGAGCAATGGGAAAGAGAAAGAGAAAGCTGGAAAGAAGAAAAGGAAGAATTAATAGAAAGGATTAAAATATTGGAAAGGGATAGAGAGAAAAAAGAAAGCTAAATATCATTATAAAAGGGGAAGAATTCGAGGAGGTCAACGGAGGAAAAATGGAAGAAAAAGTAGAAAACTTTATTGAAAAAAAGTTAAAAGAAAAGGTAAAAGTAGTAAATGCTTTTTTGATAAAAAAAGATAAAGGAGAAAAAAAGGAAAATGTTGTATTAGCAAAATTAGATAATTGGAATGCGAAAATACAGATAATGAGTAAGAAGATGATACTAGGAAAGGGAGTATATATAGATGACGACTTAACAAGGGCTGAAAGAAAGGTACAAGAGGAAGTTAGAAAAATGTCAAGAGAAGAAAGAGAGAAAGGAAACAATACTAAGATGGGCTATATGAAATTGCAAGTGAATGACAAATGGATAAAATGGGACGAATGGAAGCAGACATTCGTGGAAGAGAGAGGAGGAAGGAAAAGGGAATAGGAAAATGAAGAGGAAAAAGGGGCAAAAATTTGCATCTGGAATATTGCTGGTGTATTAAATAAGGATAAAGAAACTTGAGAATATTTGTGTAAATTTGATATAGTTGGCCTAATAGAAACGTGAATAGAAGAGGAAAAATGGAATAAAATAAAAGACAAATTACCGCAGAAATTCAATTGGAAATGTACATTTGCAGAAAGAGAAAATAAAAACGGAAGAGCAAAAGGGGGAATAATAGTAGGGATAAATAAAAAAGTGAAGAAAACAGAATACAGAGAATGGAAAAGAAATATAGTAGAACAAAAAATAGAGTATAACGGAAAAGAATGGAGGTTGGTAATTGTATATAGCCAAGACATTAAAAATACATTGGAAACAATTAAAGAAGTAATAAAAGAGGAAAATGAAGGATGGTTGATATTGGGAGGGGATTTGAATGCAAGAACGGGAGAAGAAGGAGGACAGATAGTGCAAGGGATAGGAAGAGAGGATGTAAGAGTATCAAAAGATAAAGTAATAAATAGGGAAGGAAATATACTGATAAACGAACTAGAGGAAAGAGGATGGGCAATAGTTAACGGGAGTAAACAAGAGGAAGGGGAATACACCTACGTGGGGAAAAGGGGAGCCTCAGTGATAGACTACATAATTGGGAACCAGAAAGCAGTTGAAGAAATAAAGAAATTAAAAATAGGACAGAGGACAGAATCAGATCATTTACCATTGGAATTGGAAATAAAGGGAGAAGAAATTGAAGAAGAAGAAACAGTACAAAAGGAAAGCAGATTAATAAGAGACTGGTCGGAAGAAGGAATTAAAGAATATCACGAAAAGTGTAAAGATTGGAAGTGTAATGGAGAAACAGCAGATGAGATATGGATGGAAATTAAAGGCAAAATAGAAGAAGCAATCCCGAAGATAATAAAGAAGAGAAAAAAATGGATAATAGGAGAAAAAGTATGCCATAACAAGGAATGGAAAGATAGGAAGAGAGATCTAAGAAAGGAATTAAGGAGATATAATAAAGGAAAGATAAGAAGGGAAGAATATCTAGAAAGAAAAAAGGAATATATACTGAAGCATTTGACAGAGTGGACAGACGAATTCTAAGAGACGAGCTGAAAAATATAGGAGTAAGTGACAAACTAAGGAAACGGATAATGGAAACATATAAGGAAACGGTAAATAAAGTAAAGATTGGAGACAATTATTCAAGGGAATTTTGGACAACAAGAGGAGTGCGCCAGGGCTGCCCATTAAGTCCAACACTATACAATGTATATATCAATGACATGGAAGAGGAAATGAAAAAGGAGCTAACAGGAGGAATAGTAGTAGGAAAAGAGAAGATTTGGACGATAACGTATGCAGATGACACAGTGCTTTTAGCGGAAATGGAAGAGGACCTGAAGAATATGTTGAAAAGATTTAAAAAATATTTAGAAAAGAAAAACATGATATTAAGCACATATAAAACAAAGATTTTAGTTTTTGAAAATGGAAAGGGGAAGACAAGAGAATGGAAATGGGGAAAGGAGAAATTAGAACAAGTAAACGAGATGAGATATTTGGGATATATAATGCAGAAGAACGGATGGGTAGAGAAACAGTTGAAGGAAAGAAAAAGAAAATCGGTAATAGCAATGAAAAGTACGTGGAGTATTGGGGAAAGACTTTTTAGAAATAACTTTGAAAGAAGAATGAAGATGTATATTGCACTGGTGGAGAGTGTAGGATTGTTCGGAGCTGAAACTTGGGGATGGAAAAACGATAAAAGATTGGATGGAATAACAAGGAAATACTTGAAGTGGATTCTAGGGCTAGATATTACGACACCAAACTATATTCTACTGGAAGAAACGAAAGTTGAGGAAATAAGGGAAAAAGCGCTAAGAAGAGCAGTGAGATATGAGAACAGGACAAGGAAATCGGACAAGAAATTAGTAAAAGAATGCATAAGGGATAAGGAAAGGGAAGGCAGAATAGGAGGTGAAGGAAAGCAGGCAAAAATAAGAAGAAAGATTATAGAAGAGACAATAGGTAAAATTGAACTGAAAAAAGCATTGGGAAAAGAAGAAGACTAGGAAAAGAAAATCATGGACAAAATGAAAATGAAAGGAACGGAAGGCAGAAAAAAACGAATAGAAGAATCTCGATATAATGAAACATATAAAGTAATATGGGAGGAAAAAAGGCCAAAATATTTAAACGGAATTGGAAAATATAAGAATAGGAGAATAATAGCAAGATATAGGTGTGGAATGAATTAAGAAAAAAGGAATATTGAAAGGAAGAAGGAGAGAAAATTTGTAGAATTTGTGGAGAGCAGGAAGAAGGAATGAAGCATATAATAAAGGAATGTGAGAAAACGAAAGTGAATGAAGAAGTAAAAGAAGTGCTAAGACAAGATAAGCAAGGATTGGAGATATTAAAAAGGATAGAAATGAAGAAAAAGCTAGTGAAGGACAATGTGAAATAAGGACTGAAAAGTGAAAATGTGAAATTAACTCTGAAAGAAAAGTTTTATTTTTTATGTTGTTTCTTTTTATTAAATTCTTAAGGAAAATATTTCAAAAGAAATTTTAATCATAGTATATTTGAGGATTTATGATTAAGTTTATTGATATAAAATATTTGATAAGAGAATATGTAAAATGTAATCCGGAAGTTCGTCCGAAACCGAAAGGTAAAGACTATAAATAAATAATAAAAATAATACTCAAAAATCGGTCCCGTGCTTAATCAATCGATTCAAAATTTTTTTTTACTTTTTTTTAAAAAAACAAAAAATTTTTTTTTCTTTTAAAAAATTCTGAAAGGACATGATTTTAACTATAACATATTTAAATTTTATTTAAATCCGTTAAATTGTTTCTAGAATATTCACATTTGAAAACAATCTTATAAAAAAATTCAAAATGGCGTAACTTTTACAATTTTGAAAATTTTTAAAAATCCTTTGGTACACTTATTTTTGTTATCAAATATAACAACTTTACCAAATTACAGAGTAATCCGTAGACCCCATGCAAATTGTAATTTTTCTGACGGAGTCTTACCCAACAGCGACCTCAAAAAACCTCGACTAATAAGATTCAAGCAAATCCGTGTTTAATTAGAAAATTTTGTCTTTCACATAATATATACTACTGATATTATAATATATATTCACATCTTTTAGTATCTTTGCAATCATTTTGACTTCTGGCAATTGGTATTCAGGTTTTTAAAGACATTGACAATCAGAAAATTAAGTTGCCAGAAATGCAAATTTATCAATCTTTTGCGACTTCATCGACTTCTGGCAAGGTCAAATTGCACACTTAGATATCTGGCAATAATTTTACGTGATATGTGCGGACAATATCTACTATCATAACGAAATCATCATTTTTTTCATCAAAAATTTACATCTTTGATATCCCTCCCCCACTTTCGGTGACCAAAGCGCCTTCTGGCGGCAAGGTTATGTGTTCACGTGTTAATAAGGAAGGCTGCAAGATCAAAACGAGCAAAATTTAATTGATTATAAACGGGTCAATAATAAAATAAAAAGAGATTTACGAAAAATTAAAAGGGCTTCATTTAAGAAATTTTGTACAGATTTAGATTTTACAAAAGGCATGTCAAATATTTAGCGTACTGTTAAAGGACTTATGTCTAGAATGGGGGTAGTAACAAAAAAAACACACACATCAGATAACACTGCTGAAATTAAAAAGATTAAAGAAGGACCCCACACAGCACATGATATTTCCTGAATACTTCCTGAATATTTCACTGAAAGATTGAAATATTTCATTGCAAGATTCAGGAAATATTTCTGCAAACAGGAAAATGTCCGCTTATGTGGGAATATTGACGCGAAAGTTGAGAAAATATTTCATTGAAATATTTTGGAAATATTCAACTGAAATGATGCGCACTGGTCGAACTCAGTTTCTATGGCCTGTAGAGTTGCGCAGTAGTTTTTGGCTTACTATATCCTATGGGTTTTAAAATATTTCAGAAAATTCCTATTGATTTGAGGTGTTTAACAAATTTTTCCATTTTTTGAAATATTTTCACAATATTGCAGAATCTTTATGTGTAATATTGCAGGAATATTTCAATGAAATATTTTCTCAATTTTCGCGTCAATATTCCTACATAAGCGGACATTTTCCTGTTTGCAGAAATATTTCCTGAATCTTGCAATGAAATATTTCAATCTTTCAGTGAAATATTCAGGAAGTATTCAGGAAATATCATGTGCTGTGTGGGACTTATTCGAAGAGAAGTTCCAATTAGATTTCATAGCCTCATGAATGTTGAAGACACTAATAACCCGATAAACCAACCTTTTTCTAAATCCGAGTATTTATCCTCTTTATCCTTTTGTAACATTAGATCTTCTCCAGGATTGGATAGGATCTTTTACGAGGTAATTAGGAAATCATCCCAACCGGTTCAGGATTTTATACTTAAAATTTTTAACAAAATGTATATGACAGGATCATTTCCCGAGACCTGGAGGAGAACCCTTGTTAAATTTATTCCTAAAAACAGTGGAGGCTATAGGCCTATAGCCCTTACTTCTTGTCTGTCAAAATTGTTTGAAAGTTTGATTCAGGGTCGCTTGGAGTATTTATCTGATAGACATTGGGATTGCCTCCCTCGTCTCGGATATTAGTGAGAATTCTTCTCAGAATAGATCTACGGTCATTCTTGCCCTAGATATTAAGGGAGCTTTCAGTTCAATTTTTCCAGATTTCAGCCTTACCTAACTTTAAGCATTAAAAGCTCCTACCAGAATAGTATAAATTTTGATAGTTTCCTCATCTCAGAAAAACAATTATTCTTTTCAATTGATCAGGAAGAACCGGACATATCAGGGATAGGGGTTCCACAAGGTGGAGTTTATCCCCTTTTTTGTTTAGTTTAGCATCCCTTAGATGTACGAAATGGTTGGAAAGTCCATCTTTTAATAAACTCAAGTCTTTAGATCAAATATCTCGTATACTTCCTAAGACAATTAACCCTGAAAAAATTGGCCTATTGTCATCATTTCGTGCTACAAAGGGACTTATAAGTTAGTTAATCAGCATAAGTAACCCCTTTTATTTTGATTTATCATAGAAACAAATTTTAATGACCAATAACACCGACGTCACTTTAGGACACGATTTACAAAAGGAGTCAAATCCAAATATAAATATTGGACTTCAGAACTATATTGGTAATAAATATAATAATAGCATATGCATCTATCATTTTGGGAAATGAGATCGCAGATGAATTGAAGAAGACTGCTACCGAATTCCCTTTTGCCCAAAGAAATAAAATCGGTTATGAGGATTTGAAAGTTATAGTAAAACATGATCATGATTCTTGGAGAAAGTTTTTTGGCCTTTTGGTACAATATCTGGATCTACGTATATTTATTATCAAAATATTAATGTCAAATCTAAAAGGCCATGGTTTAAAGAGTACAGAAGTCTTGATAGAAGCTCAATTAACTTGATTACTTCTTTAAGGACCGGCCACACTCGTACTGCAGAACATTTTGCCAGGGTCAATTGGAATTGTTTAATTAACTGTAAATGCGGTTTTCGACAAATGACTATTCGACATCCCTTATGTGATTGCACACTCTTCTCCACAGGGAGACCGAGAATATTTGAATACTCCCGATTCCCTTCAGACACTACAGATCCAGTAGTAAATCTCAGAAAAGCCGCACTACTTTTATGGGATGGCATGCATATCAAATTGATAAAATTTTTTAATCAATCAAAAATATCAATTTAATTCTATAAATTTTTTTTAATTTACAAAATCAAGATCATAATAATAATTAATACATTTAGTAATGATTATTAAACTCTTTAGGAACAAGTTACAAATCCTTTAAATTATTATCCTTAAAAGCAAAACAGAACTTTTCCTAAAATCACTGTCAAAATTAACTGAATTCTAATAAAAACAATCAATAAATAACATCGAATCTCAGGAATCATTAACGCAAATAAGCAAATTTATTACGGAAGGAAATAATGAATTTAAAACGTTCACAGACAATTTTTAGAAAAATTTTCTTTTTGCGTTCATCTATAAGGAAATAACAAATACTTCTTTTCATCAATTCAGTCTTTCCTGATGATTGGAAAAAACCTTTATTAAGCCTTTTAACAAAGTGGGGACCCCGCAGCACCCTTCGGACTACCGACCTATTTTAATTCAATATTCTTTGTCAAAGATACTGGAAAAAATAGTATATAATCAGTTGATTAAATATATTGAGTTGAATAATTTTCTTAATTCATTTCAATTTGGTTATAGAAAAGAATTAAGTACTCAAACTCTTTTCTTAAAGGTTGCTGATGATAGGCTGTCGATAATCGGATGGTAACTATATAATAAGCTTTTTTGATTTTAGTAAAGCCTTTGATATGGTTCCTCACAACATATTAAATTAAAATCATTTGGATTATCTAATTCGGTTTTGAAATGGATTGCTTCTTATCTTTCTGGAAGAAGTCAATCGGTCATTGGACCCAATGGTAAAAGGTCTCAGTAGGGTAAGATTGGAACAAGAGTACCACATGCCCTGCTGGAAGTAAAGGGATAGAAATCCTATCTCTTTGAATATTTTTTTATCTCTGAGATAGAAGGAGATAAAGTTTCTCTATCTTAGTCTATCCCCACTTTATCACTTCAATCACTTTTTATCTCTCCTTCTGTATAAATCATTTTCAGTAACCTTTATTTCAACTCTTTTAATACTTTCAATATCCACACCTATCTCTTTCTATCTCTAATTTCATCTAAGAATATACTTATCTCTTTTAATAATCTTGTTTCTATCCCAGGCTATCCCTTTTTTATTACCCTCAATTTAATTCTATCTTCCCTTTTAATTCAATCCCTTTTAATAACCCTTACTTTATCGCCTTTTATCCTCTTACTACTCACTTCTTTCCCTTTCTATCCCTATTTAAATCTCAGTCCATACTTGTCTCCTTTTATTCCTTCGGTTCTATCAGAGTCTATCTCTTTTCTATTAAATTAAAAAAATTCAATTGTTCCTTTTTCCTAATCTTTTTCAATAACCTTCATTATATCCTACTGAATCCTTTTTCAATCCCCAAAGATAACTTTTTATACGCTTTTCAATGTGACGATTTCATGATAAATAAAGAGAAATGAAAACTTTAAAAAGGTTAAAGTTGAGGTAACCTTACACGTTAAGGTTGAGGTAACGTTACACGTTAAGGTTGAGTTAAGGTTATATGTCAAGGTTGAGGTAAGGTAATTAATAAGTTGTAAGGTTAAGGTAAGGTTGTGATAAGTTTACCAGTTATGGAAAATATTGACAAAATAATTAATAATATAATTAATAAGTAAATATTAAATTAAAAAGTAAAGTTTGTTACTCTTCTCTATTTTGGAAACCTGACATGAAGCAGAAAATTTTAAAAACAAATTTGGGGGGGACTGGGATTCGAACCCGGGATCGACGCGCATAAACCAATCATTCTAACTAACTGAGCTAAGTACAGAACTGTCAGAAGGAAAATCAATGTGGCCTTTAAGGTGAACCAAGAATATGATTAACTCCTTAAAGGCAAAATTAATTTTCTTGCTTCCAGTTCTCCACTTAGCTCAGTTAGTTAGGATGTTAGGTTTATGCGCGTCGATCCCGGGTTCAAATCCCAGTCCCCCCAAAATTGTTTTCAAAATTTTCTGCTTCATGTCAGGTTTCCAAAATAGAGAAGAGCAACAAACTTAACTTTCTAATTTAATATTTATTTATTATATTATTAATTATTTTGTCAATATTTTCCATAACTGGTAAGCTTATCACAACCTTACCTTAACCTTACCTCAACCTTACAACTTAATAATTACCTTACCTCAACCTTGACATATAACCTTAACTCAACCTTAACGTGTAACGTTATCTCAACCTTAACGTGTAAGGTTACATCAACCTTAACGTGTAAGGTTATCTCAACCTTAACGTGTAAGGTTACCATAGCCTTATCATATATACTTACCACACTCTAACATGTAACCTTACCTCCATGGCGGAAGTTTTTAGTTCACCTCAGGTCTACCACAGCAATATCGAGTAACCTTATGAGCCTTACGATTAGTACTCAACATAACCTTACCTCATACTATTGTGCTATGTGGGGATAGAGTAAGAGACAAAAAGAGATCAATACAATCCCAAAATTTAAAAGGTAGTTCAAAAAAAATATCTTCCAAGCTAGCGTGGCTGAGTGACATCTTCGAGCCCTTCTGCATGCGAGATTTTTCAAATTTGGTTTTAAGTATTATGTGTATAATGTTGGTTAATAATATGAAATGAAATATAGATTTAAACAATAAATAATAATTTCATAACAAATAAATAAATAACTTGATTTGTTAAAAATAGCTAATAAATAGAAGTACGAAAACTCTAAAAATATTTTTTTTAAATGTCATTGATTTCTTTGATGTGCTGGGATAAGTGGATCCACTGCCGAACATCATTGATTTCTTTGATGTGCTGGGAGAAGTGGGTCTACTGCTAGACATGATTGATTTCTTTGATGAGTTGGGAGAAGTGGGTTCGCTGCCAGACACGACTGGCATCTTGGATATGTTCGGTAGACCTTGCCGTGGTGGCGGGGCTTTTCACTAAAGGACAGCCAACAGGGTGGTTCCCTGAGTTTAAAACCAAAAACATTAAGTATGAGCGATTCTAAAAACGAGGAAGAGTACCTGCAGGGTGATGCTTCGGCTAAATTCCTCACTGGTTCTAATCCTCCAGCGCCTGGCGTGCTAGCTGCAATGAACATCGAGATAAATGCGTGAAGCTGCAGGAGGAAGAGGCAGCAAGCATTCTAGAAATGGAGGAAGAGGTCAGCAAGATGCTGAAGTCCTGCGAAGTCCAGAAGAATGTCAATAGGACAATCAAGGATGGACTCAGAGGCATAACATCGCTCATACATAATGTGAAGGAGAAGCACAAAGCAGCGGCCAGAAAAGGTGAGAAGTTCTACAAGGGGTTGGCCTGGTCAGAGGAAGCACGAAATGACCGAAGAATGAGATGTGACCGTTTTAATGCAGTAATGCTTAAAAACGTTGTCCTGGTGTCTCAGAAGCGGAAGAGAAGTGATCCTAAGATTACGAAGGACCCAAAAAAGAACAAGGAGGAGAGACCTCCTAAACGGTCCAAAGGTAAGGAGACGTAACTGGAGCCAAATCCAGATAAGAAGGGAAGAGCCACAGTGGTCGACAAAGTGGCTGAAGGAGCTACCTTCGCCGAAGTGCTGGCGAAAGTTCGAAAAGAGGCTGACCTGGAGGCCAGTCAGACAAGGGTTGTGGGAGCTTTACCCACTAAAAAGGGAGACCTGCTCATTAAAATTGGGGGGTCTTCAAACAAGAAGTTGTTCACCGCAGAGGTGACAAAGGTGATCGGCGATCTGGGTAAGGTGCAGATGGAGGACTGGTGAACTAATTTGGAAATCCGCGATCGGATGCCCTTACAGAAAAAGATGACGTACTGTGTGACCTGGAGAAAATTTATACGGTACCAGCAGGAAGTAGGAAGGTGACGGTTCTCGGACCAAACAAGCGAGGAGTGAAGCTCGCTGTCGTGGTTACCAGTCAGGAAGACGCTAATAAGCTGGAGAAAATCTCCTGCAAGATAAGAAGCAGAACTATGGTCACAAGGTGTCATAAGTGCCTTGACTATGACCATCTAGGTAGAGATTGCCAAGGTGCAGATAGGTCAGCTGCGTGCTTCAAGTGCAGAGAAGCTGGCCATAAGGCAGCATATTGTAAGCAGAGCCCATGATGCTTCTTATGCCAGGCAAAGTTCGGCGAGAAGGAGAATATCCAGCATGTCGCCGGATCAGGAAGTTGCAAAGTCTTTAGAACTGCCCTCGAGGAATCAAAGAAGACTTTGTCAAGGACAAGAAGGAAATAATGCCAGAATAAGAGCGGCACGAGACGGAAGACGAGGTTGACCGGAGGAATTCAGTGCTCAGCTGTGTGTGAGCGTGGGGGGAGGAAATCATTTAGTGTTCCTCCCACCCACGCTCCCACACGGCTTGAGTAGATTAATGGCAAGGCAAGGAGCAGGGTAAGGGGACCCCACTTGTGAAGTTCAAGGCCTGACGGTAGTTCCGCAGATGGATTAAGAGTCCCAAATAAGACGGGAGTGGTTTTTAGTGGGTCGGCCAGAAGAAGAACGGTCATCCCCACATAACCTGGAATTCATTACTCAGGTATCTGAATTAACAGATTTTCCACTTCCGACTACAAACAAACAAAAAAAATATTGTTTAATTAATTCTTTATATATTAAAAAGGATAAAAATTTGCAGCAAAGAGAAATAGAAAGAGATAAAGGTACATAGGTATAAAAAAAATAGATAGGGGATAATAGGGTATAAAAAGAGATAGAAATTCGGAGATAAAAAAGTATAATATTTCGGGTATGCAAAGTGGCTATTTCAAAGGGATAGAAAAAACTTTATCTCTTTCTATCCCCAAAATTCTATCTCTTTCTATATTTTTACTTCCAGTAGGGTGATTCTGTGTTGGGTCCTTTACTATTTTTATTATTAACTAATGATTTTAGGTGTGTTTTTAAGCACTCTAAGTATATTATGATGATGATCAACAAAACTCACTCAATGATTGTTGGTTCTACTTGGAATCTAAATAGTTTAAATTTAAATACTTGTCCCCCACTTATAAGATCAACAAAACTGTGATTACTTATGTTTAATTCTTTAAAAATCTATAAGTTATTTTAGGCCTACTTTATATTGGTCACATTCATAAAAGTGTTTATGCGACAGTACAACAGTTTAAGTTCAATAGAAAATATCTTTCAGTAGATTTGAAAATCCAACTAGTTTCTTCACTTATATTCCCGGTAAGAAAGCGAAGAATTGAAAAGAATTCAAAAGTCGTATTCTTCTTAATAGTCGAATTTACCTCGGAGCTCTATTCCACGGAAACGACCAAAATTTCAGAAAAGTCTATTATTCTGAATTGACTTCACAAAAATATAAAAAGGGGAATTCAAAAGAATAAGAAAGTACAGCAAATCAGTAGAAATTTCTATTCCTCTGAATTAACTCACTGCCACTCAAGATTCCACTAGAAAGTGAGGTTAGGTTTCAAAACTTGACTTATATACATTTAACACTTAAAAATTTCTTTCAATAAGAGCATTTTATATTTTATCGTAAGCACTTTGCGTCTTTTAACCATATTTTCACTAGTTTTAATATTTAATTTTAATAGTTTAGCTGTTTAGCACTGAAATTACAATGAAATTCACACGACGCGAAACATAACTGTCACTGCGTTTTATTTTAAGACAATAACTAAGGCCGCAGTCCCATGGCAGCGTTTTGCGTTGCGTTGTAATGAGAGAGAATGCAGCAAACGTATATTTGCGTCTTTTTCTCTCCCATTACGACGCAACGCAAAACGCTGTCATGGGACTCCACCCTAAAGGAGCTCTTACAGACAATTAGAAAAATTAGGCTTTTTCAAATTGTTTGTTAAAAGTTATATTCCTTTTAATGCGTTTCTGAAATTCGATGCAGTCAATTGAGAATAATAAACATTTCAGATTTACTCGTCGAACATTCTATTCTTTTGAATTGACTACCTAGAAAAATAGAAAATTTGAATTCTTTTCTATCTCCCGATCGACAAGAGCAATAAAGAAGAATTGATTTTTTTGAAATTTTGATGGTTCTCGTGGAATAGAACTCTGAGGTAAATTCGCGTATTCAGAATAATTCAAATTTCTTGTTTTCAAGCATATTTTCTAGAAATTGAATTCTTTTCTATTCTACGCTTCTTACCAGGTTGCCTCACTTTGATTACTGCTGTGCTGTGTACAATAATCTGACAGATGAATTGAATTACTTATAAACTTGAAAAGCTCCTTATCGGAAAAGACTTGGGTGGCTCAATGTGAAAAGTAGACGTTTATTATTCATTGGAAGTTTAATGTATATGTAATTCTAAATACTAAAAAACCAAAATACTTATTTGTTAAACTCATTTTTAGATCTGAGATCACTTTCAGAGAACTTCGATGTCCTAATTTACTAAGAATTCTCAAATGTAAAAGCAAGTGTCAAGTTTTAAGCTAATTCAATAAAGTTTTTTAAAAATTTGTCCTTCATGTTGGATCCGCCAGTTTGAATTTTGACAAACTGATGACCGGGGGCATTAAAGTGTTAATTAAAATTGGCTAAATAATAATTCGAAATTTATCAGAGAATAATTTAGTACAGGAAAACACGGATAATTAGATGTAGTTATAAATTTTAATATTTAAAAGACCTGAATATTATACTATAATAATAATATAAATATTTAAATAACTAGAAAATAAACTAATAACAATTAGTAAATATTAAACCTTGTTAAGTAGAATGTTGAACGCATGTTTTCCATGCAAGTTTAATATAAAATTTATAGGTAATAAATTAAACATAGAATCCATAAATTCTTAAAATAATCGTTTAAACTTAAGGTAGGAGTCTCAAAGACCAAGTACAGTCTCCGAGGGTAAATATTGTTGAAATAAATCAAAATTTGTAATAAATTTCAAAGAAATCATATTTTGTTTTATTTTAAGAAAACTGTAAATCTAAATTGTCTTTACTACATGTTTAATTTTAACTTTATAAATGTACTAATTATGAAAATGGAGAATATTATTTTTAGATATATTGACCCTGAAATAGTAAACGACTCGCGCGAGTTATATTTTCTAGTCAACTAAAAATTTAAATAAAATAAAATTTGTTACACATTATGATTAACAAGAACTATTTATTTTAAAAAACTTTTTTTTATGAAACTCACAGTTTTTTAATTATTTATATTAAACGCGGATATTTTCTTATAACGTCACTCTTTAGTTTATTGGAATATAGAGGCAAATTATTTTTGAAACAAAAAAAAACTCGTGCAATGCTACCATGTCAATGTTTGTTAATATAAATAATTAAAGAAGTGTCAAACATTATTGAAAAAATTCCTTTCAAAGTGGTACAGAAAAAAATTCTCAATTTTCAATAAAATTTAGAAAATTTTCGCATAATGATACAAAAAAACTGATAATTTCATGTAGAATTTCGAAGTAATTTCCTTTACAAATTTTCGAAAATATTCACAAAATTTCCGCTGCAAAAAGGTGAAGGTAATTTTCGCAAACATTTTCGGGAGAATTATCAAAAAAAAATCTGCGGAGAGTTAAAATATAAGATGATATAACAGCTTAAGAATACATATTATATTGTAAATTTTGGTTCAAAACATCATCAATAATAATTTCCACAATCATTTCTATTATTTAAATTCTTCTAATCACTTATTTAAAGTTTTAAAAACATAATAAATGAAACAATTCATTATTTGGATAGAATGTTAATAAATTTTTTTTCAATAGTTGCTAAGATTTTGGTTTAATAATTGTAAGTGAATGAATTTAAGGACTAGGGCTGAAATCAGAGCATACACTTTAAAGTTTTGCAGGATGGTTTTAGCAAAACTTTGCGTTTGTAATTCGTTGTCGCAACTCCCAAGAACACTCAACGATGTGGCACTTAGAGAATAATTTTGCACTTAGTGACAGCGTTGCAGTAGGGAGAACTCGTGAATTCTCCAAATTCATTATCTTGGAGCGATGCAAACATTATTATTGAGACTAGGACGTTAAACAAACATATGGCTTTTTCTTTTTTATTTTTTATTAGAAAAAAGTTCAGCTCTCAGCAACAACTGATGTTTCTATCGCGGTTTTCAATTCCTCTAAGCATTTTGTTTCCTCTGTAGCCTCGGTGATTTTTTCCTCATTTGCATTTATTGAATCTTCCTTCTTCTCACTTTCAATGGCTTTCACAGTTGCTTCTGGTGTTTGTTCCTTTTGTCGCTTCTCTATTTCGGCTTTAAAATTTTCAATATCTTGCTGACTAATTTGCACAAAAAGAATACCATTTATAACGTTGAGCATGTCGAGTACTGAACCCATACTTGGTGGTTGAATTTGTATTGGTGGTAAACTGACACCAGACTTGCCAGTGTAAATTTCGTTCATCTTCTTTTGTAAAACAACGGCCTGCTGAGTTAAATGTCTTAAGCAATCGCTACTTTCTTTGGTCTTTTCGTGTTCCTCGCCTAACTGCTGTTTATAAATGGCGTAAGTTTCCTTTTCGTGGTTGAGGGCAGCGCGAAAGTCACCCATGCAGGATTGAGTGCGAGCCACGAGATGATATGATACGGCAACCTTCAAGGAACTTGGCCCATGATAACGACGATTTAGAGATAAGGCGTGTTCTAAAAATCGAAGAGATGATTCGTACTCTCCGACAGCGTGTAGAATCAAAGAAATATTGCTCTGGAAAAGTACAAAAATAATTAAATTACATTTTTTAATATTAACCAGCTATCGAAAGTTTTTGACATTGTATTTCAACTTTTGTATTTACATTGCTTAAAACTTGTTTAAAATCTATGAAATTCAAAATTCAAAATTGAATCAATGAAATATAAAAAAAGCGTCACAGTAGGGGAGAGTAGGCTACATTGAACCAGCGTTAACAGTGAACCACTTCAATTTTCTGAGAAATGACTGAGTGAAATTTTTTCTTATTTAATATATATTAAACTAACTAACTACTAACTTATAGTTAGTTTTACTGAAACAAACTATGTCCAAAAATTTCGGGCACGTAGGTTTATTATTTATAAAGAAAAACTAAAAAAACTGTTTTTCACGTACAAAACAAAAAATTTTGTGGAAATATAATCAAGTTGTTTTTTGAAATAGGAAGTTTTAAAAATTAGTAAACTTGTGATTTATTTCGCTTAGGGTGTCAACTTCAATATTCCGATGTGATAAAGAATTTTAACTCTTACATAAATTTATTATAAACAATTTTTGTTGGGAATGTCATGTGAATATAGTGAGTGCGGCATCATTGAACCACCCGAAAACACAAAGAATTTTCAATTTTAAGAGTTGTAAAGTTGTCTGCTCTACTAAGTAGTAAGAAAAATACTGGAAGACATGCTTTCATCACAATTGTGAACGAAATAAACTCAAACTGTCACTTTACCTACCTAACCTGGCATCAAAATATATTAATCTCCTATATTAACAAATAATAACTCTTTAACAACAATTTTCTATGTTTTTGAGTGAAAAATAAGATTTTTTACAATGTGTAAGTGGAAATATTATTTTTGAAGTAAATTGTAGTGTTTTATTAGAGGTGGTTCAATGTAGACACAGATCCTTCAAAATAAGAAAAGTGTAACTTGTTAAAAAAAATTAAATTTAATTATTGAATCATAATAATTTGTGTTTGTAACGTGTGTATTAACTAAAGGAGTACTTCAGCTTAATTTTGATACAAAAACCTGATCGACATTTATAAAATTTAATTAGTTCTTGGACTTTATAAAATACCCGGTTCAATGTAGCCTACCCTCCCCTACGTTATATTTTATTTAAATAATTAACATAAAAAAACATACTTAGATTATGTTGCTGTGTTAAATAATCTAAATAAAAAATAAAATGCACTAAATTCTATAACATTGAGTCTAAATTTTATTATTACACTTTGAAGGAGATTTCAAAAAAAAAGAAAAACTTTTTTTATTAGAAACAGGTGAAAAGGGGGACAAATCACCAAAAAGGGGGAAAGTTGACAAAATTGAAATATATTGATAATTCTGCATAATATCAGAAGTAAAAATCCGTTAAAATAAAAAAGTCCATTTTCGTTTAACTTTTTTTGGATCAGCACAGTGTGAAACTCTTCAAAAATTCAATAATTCTTAGGTGAAATTTTTATTTAAAATTATTCAAAACTTTAATCATGTTTAAAAAAGCAATAAATTTATATTTTAAAAATGCAGATTTTAATACAGTTTTACAACAATAAAAATTTTCAAAGAAATTTAAAAATCTTTTGATATTTAATTATTTCTAAAATTTTAACTGAAATTCATTTTTAAATCAATTTTTATTAGAAAGTTCCACGAGAATTCAATTATGTCTACGAATTTAATTGAAATTTTATTGAAAATAATTCAATTGTTACCTTATAAAATTTTATTAAAATTTTTGAAAATAATTGAATTCCTTTAAGATATTTTATTAAAATTGCATTGAAAATAATAAAATTCCCTCGAAGAAATTAATAAAAATTCTTTTAAATATCCTACTTGATTTTTTTCAAAAAAATTTAATGAAAATTGTTGATTATATAATTGAATTCCTATAAAAATTTTATTATTTACAAAAATAATTCTTATTTTTTCTGAACCGTTTTTTGCGACTCTTCAACTAAAGCTATAAATAATTTAAAAGGTTATAAAAAAAGTTACACTATAATTCGGCGTTTTTTTTCTCTACTAGGTTTTTAAGTTGTAGTCAATTCTTGTATCAGAATTTCTATAAAAGTTACAGAGAAATTGAAAACTCTAATAAATTTTCTATTATGTCTGAGACTCTTCCTTTAATCATTCAAACTCTAAGCGACTATTTTTTCCGTGCAGTACATTTTTATTTTAATTATTTATCAAAAATGAGAAGTATGAAAGAAGAAAAGAATCAGAAATTTTTAACTTACATCAAGTATTGCCACTTCGGGATGATCTTCACCGCAAATCAATAATGCAAGATATCGAGCTCGGTACAATAATCTTAGAGATGCTGAGACATGGCCATTGGCAAATGAGTACAATGCCAAGTGTATCTGTACAAAAAATATTATTACTTTATTTTAAACGTTTATTTGCAAAATTTACTTCATTGACAAATTTTTAATCTCAAAATAATTGAGGGGCTGGATGCTATAAGGTGTTGAGTGAATGGCGCGTAAGACATTATAGCATCCAGCCTCTCAATTCAATCTAGTTTATTGTCAAAGATTTAATTTAATTTGGTGTACTCTATTTACTAGTTGATAGAGCATAAAAAAATCTAAAAGAAACACTTATGACTGAATTCAAACAACAATGAAAAAAAATGAATATCAATTAAAGAGAAGAGAAAAATATAGTAACTGGATAATAGAAAATAGCAATCGAACTTAATACCTTTGATTTTCATTTTAAAGCCTAAAAGATACAAAAAAGGGGATAACTTACGTATTCGATTATAGTGTAAGGATGATCAATGCCATTGACTCTCTCTGACATGAGAACAGCTTTCTGTTGAGTGGCGAGTGCTTCGCCATGATCACCCATAATGTAATTCAATCTTGCAAGCATTCTAAGGCACTGCGCAATTTCAGGATGCATCGCTCCATACACATTATTCAGTAGGTTCAAAGCTTCGCTTATCAATTCATGTCCGTCCTTCAAATAACCTTGTTGGATTTTACTTTGACCAGTAGTATAAAAATTGTAAGCATCACTTGCCTATAAGAAGCAATTTTAATAGTTTAAATCAGTAAGATCTTATTTCTAATTTTTTTCTTATAAATAAAATTTTAGAACAATTAGTTGGTCTTTTTTTAAGTATTTAATCAAGAAAAAGCTTATTTGGCACGATTAATAATAACAAAAATATGATTACAATTACTTACCCTTGGATTGATATGTTTAACTACTGGGAAAATGTTGAGTATGTCCTCTTCAAAGAAAGTCGCTCTATTTTTATTTTCGAAATTATACTCTCGCAACAAGATTTGAATGCCAGTCTTCACACAAAAACCTCGAAGAAGGGAGATTTTTTGCAAATGAAAATATTCCATGGTCACATCAAGAGACTCTGGAGTAGGTGTATCCCAATCGTAGTAACTTTTTAAATCTGCTTTAATTTGTTGCCAAAGCGCTTTTGGAGTAAGAGAAGCCCATTCTACTTCTGACTGTTGAGGACCATTATTTCTTCCTTTTCTTTTATTGCGACGCTTGGCTGTTTTGCTTTGAAGCTAAATTATTAAGAGACAATAATAAATTACAATTAATATTTGTTTTCTAAAAAATAAATTTTTAAATAAAATCAGGCTTAGCACTTATAATTAATATACTAGCAAATGTTACGCACTCTAGAGAGCGAAACGTGATATTTCCTATTAAGTACATAATTAATTATTATCGACTAGATTTTCAAAAATTTTAATATAATTCAATTCAATTATTATTTTCATAAATAATAACAATCTTGGGAAAGATAAATTGTTTTCAACATTTGAATAAAATTGAGGCCTTGGAACCAATAACTCGCCCGACGCTCGGAGACACGCGCTAATGCTAGTCGGGTAGCAGTGAGTGGCCCAGAGGCGCTCACTGCTCACTGACTGGCAGTTGCGCGTTCCTCCGAGCGTCGGGCGAGTTAGTGGATACAAGGCCTCAATTTTACGAAAGAATTATATTATTTTCTAAATTTTTAATAGATCCTTCGAAAGAATTAAAAACTTTTTTTTAAATAGTAAAATCCTAGCAAAAAATTTAATTATTTTCAATAAAACTTAACGAAATAATCCAATTTGTCTTAATTCGCTATAAAATTTTTTTAAAAATTCAATTATTTTCTAAACATTTAATAAATTCTTCGAACCAAAAATTATTATTTTTATAAATAGTAAAATTCTTTGCAAAACTCAAATTATTTTTAATACCTACAATTTAAATAAAATTTCATTGAAAAATTCAATTTTATAACAATCTTTTATATAAATTTTACATAAAATTTTTATAGTCCTTCAAAACAATTCAATTATTTTCAAAATTTTGAATTTAAATTATTAAAAAAAAACATTATTTTCAAAAAATCTAAAGAAATTCTTCAAATTGTGACGACCCAGATAGTCTTATCTTTTTTTTATGAATAAGTTGTTCTTTTACCCGAGTTCATTCCCCGAGCGCATTCAAATTCGCGCGCCAAAGTAGCGCGCATGACTGCACTTAGCAGACGACTCGCACGACGCCGGCGAGACTTGTTGCTCTCGCCAGGCCAGATAGATGCGAGCCTTTGCGAGATTACATTATAAGATTACCGCGCCGTAATTACCGCTATTACGATATTGTATTCGCGCCTTTTCTTGTTACTAATAATCAATAAACGTTTCGTTCAATAATTCTTAGTGAACTGTTTATTTTTTTGGATTACTAATCGACGTTGTCTAGGATTAGCCGCCACGAGGACCATCCGTCGACCGGTAAGTTCGCTCTGCACCATTCGCTCTTTCTTCTGGCCGATTGGACGACTACTTGGCAGCCTTTCTCAATCGCCGTACTTGCTCGCTGCCCAAGTAACCTGTAAGTTTGCAGCAAACTTACACGTAAGCTTGCTGCAAGTTTGCTGCAAGTACAAAAAGGTCCTACTTGCTGCAGGATTGCACAGCAAGCTTAGGACAAGCCAACACTGCAAGTTTCTTGAAAATTCCCAAATATTTAATTATATAATATTAAGCAAATTATTTAATATTTAATTTTTATTTAATTTTAATATATTTAATATTTATTTAAAATAATATAATGGTAACAACGTTATAATAAAAATGTCATTAATTTCTCCAATCCACAGAATTGTAGTTGTGTACTATTATCCGTGATCAATGGATAATAGTAAAAAATTGTAAATGTCGTGGCAGACATTAATTATTGATATTATGATCTAAGATACTATTGTGAAGCACCTGTTTAGGGGACTGATACTTATACTCTCCGCGAGACAAGTCGTGCGCGAGAGAGGTATTTCTCGCCATCTATCACGGAGTTAGAGAATTATAAGAGAAACTTCTATTACTTTTCCAATTCCCTGATAGATGGCGAGAAACACCTCTCTCGCGCACGACTTGTCTCGCGGAGAGTATAAGTATCAGTCCCCTAAACAGGTGCTTCACAATAGTATCTTTTAGATCATAATATCAATAATTAATGTCTGCCACGACATTTATAATTTTTTACTATTATCCACTGATAACGGATAATAGTACACAACTACAATTCTGTGGATTGGAGAAATTAATGACATTTTTATTATAACGTTGTTGCAATTATATTATTTTAAATAAATATTAAATATATTAAAATTAAATAAAAACTAAATATTAAATAATTTGCTGAATATTCTATAATTAAATATTTGGGAATTTTTAAGAAACTTGCAGTGTTGGCTTGTCCTAAGCTTGCTGTGCAATCTTGCAGCAAGTAGGACATTTTAGTACTTGCAGCAAACTTGCAGTAAGCTTACGTGTAAGATTGCAAATCTTGTGGTGTAAGTTTGCTGCAAACTTACAGGTTACTTGGGTGCTGGAACTTTCGCTCAAGCTTTGTGCCTCCCGTCTCGAGTCGTCCCCATTCCCGAGAACTCTTTAATTAATATTGCTCTAAACTCAATTCTCGCGACCGGGTTGTCACAAAAGAAATATAATTATTTTCATAGGCTCTAATAAAATTCTTGAAAAAAATTTAATTAGGATTTTCAAAAATGTTAATAAAATTCTTTGAAGAAATTCAATCATTTTCAAATTTTTTAAAAAAATTCATTGCAAGAATTTAATGGTTTTCAATACATTCATTTTAAAATAAAAAATATTTTAAAAGAAACATTATTTAAAAAGTTAGGATACAAAAAGCAAATAACAACTGTACAACGATTATTAATAAAGATTATTATTAACTAATTTTTATTTACGATTTGCTATTATTTGAATAACTTTTTTAAGATTTGTGACACTAGAGGCTTCTTTTTTCTTTTTTTGCAGAATTTACACAACTTTAAATTTGCTAAAAGTTAAAATAAGAAAATTATTCTTAAAACTTTTAATAAAATTCTTAGAAACGATTCAATTATTTTCAAAACTTTTTTGAAATTCAAATAATTTTAATAGGTATCTTCCATAAGAATTCAATTATTTAAATTTTTATAAAATTCTTAGCAAACATTCAATTATTTTCATAAATAAAAAATTTTTTACAAGAGTTCAATTATTTAAAAGAATATTTATAAAATTCTTCGCGGTAATTTAATTATTTTTAATGCAATTTTAATAAAATTTCTTGCAAGAATTAAATTATTTAAAAAAATTCTAATTCAATTATTGGTAGAAATTGAATTATTTTCACAAATTTTATATAAGAATTAAATTATTTTTAATAAAATTTTAAATAAATTCATCGACAAAATTTGTAAAAATTCAATTCTTCTCATAAAAGTAATAAAATTCTTCGCGGTAATTTAACTGTTTTTATAAATAATAAAATACTTTAGATAAATTCAATTACTTTGAATATAATTTAAATAAAATTTTCTCAGTAATTCAATTATTTAAAAATTTGTTGATAAAATTATTTATGAGAATTCAATTATGATTTATGAGAATCATTCAATTATCTAATAAATTATTTATTTTTATATTTAAATATTTGAATTCTCGTAGAACTTTCTAATAAAAATTGATTTAAAAATGAATTTCAGTTTAAATTTTTAGACACTAATTGAATTTTAGAAGCATTATGTTACGAATTTTTAGAAATAATTAAAATTCAAAAATCTTTGAAAATTTTGTAGTATTGAAATATTTATTTAAAAAAAATTATTTATTTATTGTTTTCTTCAAAATGATTAAAGTTTTGAATAACTTTAATTGCAAATGTCAATAAAAGAATAATTGAATTTTGGAAGAATTACAGATATGGGAGCGTTCACAAATGATGTCACGCAATTTTTGCAATTTCACATGAGAAAAATACTTTGTGTCACGTTTAGTATGACCCTCCCTACCCCCAAAAGCGTGACATCATTTGTGAACGCTCCCTATAAATTTTTGAAATTGTTAAATTTCAAAAAGATTTTATATAGAAATCATTTAAAAAGTTTTAATTCCTGTTAAAAAAATAAATTTTAAATGTTTTGAAGATAGTTAAATTCCCGCTTAAATAATTAAAAAAGATTACATTTTTATTTCTAATTATTGGGAAATTTTGTCAAATTTAATTAAAATTTTTATTTTTTACTTTTAAAAATTATTTTGAAATAAAATCGTACTTTTCAAGAATTTTAAATTAAAATTTAGGAATCTATTCTATTTTGTAAAAATTTAGAATTTAAGTTTTTATCAGTATGAGAAAAAAAGTAAATATTTTTTATGGAAATTAGAAAACAATCAGGAAAATAAAATGCAGAATCCAGTTGTGAGACACCTCCAGTTGTGAGACAGTCCATTTTTTTCAAAATGCAATATTAAACAGCCGATTGGTTCATATAAAAACATTTCTTTTTATATGAGCCAACTTTTTCGTGTACGCCGAAGCGGATATATAAACTGTTTTTGTTAAATACCAACACTGTGTGTGATAATCGACTAAAAAGCGTTTTTTCAATAAATGCAAAGTACTTTTTTTCCAAGTTAATTAATTGGAAAAGGTAAATGTAATGCATTTTCTTTTAGTGTTTTCCTTATATTTTGTGATGCAAAATGCATTGTTCCAATCTACGGTTGAAAATAATTTAATTTTCCTTTTTCAAAATAGTGAGAATTTCTGGGTGTGAGACACAGCATATCACCAGTTGTGAGACGGTGTCAACACCCATCTGGGCAGCATAAAAAATACGACTTTGCAGGCATACTATTTAAATGTTGTTTTGATTTTTTTCTAGTATTTTTGGGCATGTCAAGTGGAAAAAAGTCAATTGATTCAGAAGAAATCAATTTTAATGCTCTTGTTGAAGCTATTTAATTGTGTTTATTTGATAGTCATATTTTGGCGAATAAATATTATATAATAATATATATAATAATATATAAGTAATATATATAATAATATATAAGTAATATATATAATATATATATAATAATATATATTATTAATATATTTAATTATTTCTACTAAACATAACGTTTTATGTCGAACTTATTAAATTTTAGCAATTTTTAATGAGTGTCTCACAACTGGAGACATTTTTTTTTGACAAAAGCGATGTGCTCGGAAAATGTATCGTAAAATTTTTTGAGTTCATCGAAACACTACACTTTCTTTTAATAAAAGTTGCGTATTTCTGTTACCTTTCGAACGGTGTATTTTATTTACAATTTCGTTTACCCGTTTACAATTTACGGGTCAAAAATAAAACCCGTCTCACAACTGGAGACTCTCCCCTACTTAAAATTAATTATCAAGTGCAAAGCCTGTGAAATAAAATTTATTAAAAAATAATGTACAATAATTAGATAGGTAGTTACCTCTTCTAAATTTTGTTGAGGATGAATAGGCTGCGCAGATGACAAGAAGCAGTTCAAATAGTGACTTATTGCAGCTGATAAACTCATTAATTCTGTCCCCTGTTTCAAAATAATAATTGGATTAAGAAAGGTGTAAAACAGTAAGATTACTGTATGTAATTCTTTAGATATTTATTTATGATGTTAATATTGTATTATGCAGTTTAGGAAACTTACAGTTTATTGAATAAAATAAAGAAAAATTAAATGGAATATTCTGCCGATAAATGTAGGTAAATAAAACATAGAATAAAAGTGGACACTAATCAATGACAAAAAATACAAGTACCTGCATGTAGGAAGTAAAAATATGTTTGGCCGAACGCAAAATTAATTCAGAAACTGCTATACGATTCAGGTATTGTAATTGCGGAACATTAGTGAGCATGGCTGCTAACTTTCCAAGATAACGAACGTTGATTCCTCTTCCATGAAGGGCTTCCACTAATGTGCTTCCATCCATTGCTGCGGCAGTGTGATCCAAGCATTCGCGAATCTATATAAAAAAAGGAAAAAGGCACTGAGCAATATTATTCACAATTAAAGACTACGAAGGGTGCAGCACAAACTATATTCAACCTTCAAGAAATTAATTACGACAACAACTCATTTACAGGGTGATCGCTTTTTTCATAAAAAAAATTATTACAAGTTACTGTCAATAGTGGTCAATATAGAGTTATGAAAGAACTGTAGAAATTAGGTGCTCCTCTACATGTCGCTGCAGAAATAGGTAATGTAAAATTAATTCAATTCGGAGTGATCGATATCTTCATGTTTTAGAATAATTAAAAATGACCGACTGATAAAATCATTATTTTATATTATAAGAATATTGTTACTGTAACTTATTCAAAATTACTATCATCATTTTAATTCAATTATTGTTTTCCACAATTTTTAACTAAAATTCTTCTTTAAATTAATTATTATTAATTATTATTAATAATTTTTAAAACATTTCTTTCAACATTTTCAAATCCTTTTGTTTACAATATTCAATTTTACGAAATTTCATCGATTATTCGGAAATTCTTCAAGCAAGTATTAGAAAATGAAAAGGGACCATTCAAGTATTACGTAAGCACTTAAGGGGGAGGGGGGGTCTAGCTATCGCTTATTTTCATTAGAAAAAATGGCGCTAATGCATATAAAAAATCTTACATAGGGGAGGGGGGGTCTAAAAACCTGAAAAATATGCTTACGTAATACTTGAATGGCCCCGAACTTCAAATAACTTTTAAAAAATTCAATTAAACTTTTTCAAAAAAATTAAATCTACACAACTTTCAGTTAAAAGTATGAAAAATTCAAACATTCAAAGATCAAAATTCAATTATCTACAATTTTAACTGAAATTCATATTTGAATCAATTATAGTTAGAAAATTCTACGACAATTCAATTATTTAAATACAAAAATAAGTAATTTATTGAATAATTGGATGTTTCTTAAAATTCAATTCCCATAAAGAATCGTTATCAACAAATTTTCAAATAATTGAATTCTATCAACGAATTTTAATAAAATTTTTAAGAATAATTAATTTTCGTCAATTTAGTTAATAAATAATTAAGTGTTTACATTTACTCCGAGAATTCGAAAACTCGGAGTAAATGTTAACAGAACTTAAACTACATTTTAAAAGAAAATAATTGAATAAATTTGCTTTTATTTCACAATTTCATTACTTTGGCAATGTAAAATTACATATAGAAAAAGAAATTAGGTCTTCTTTGAAAAAAAAATTTGAAAATGATCAATTTTTAAAAATATTTTTATGTTCATCCGCCATATTGGATCCGCCATTTTGAAAATTTAAAATTTGACTTCAAATTCGTATTCAGCGACCTCAAAAACCCCCGAGTAGCCAGATTCAAGCAAATTTGATCAATTTTTAACAATATTTTATGTTTGACCGCCATATTGGATCCACCATTTTGAAATTTAAAAATTCGATTTTAGATTCTTATTCATCAAAATAAAAAAAAAACTTCTTTTTACCAAGTTGAATGAAAATTTATTAAAAGGGCATAGCCGGATAAGTATGCAAAAAGTGCCCCCGCATGTATTTAATTCATAATTTATCCATACATTCCTACCCACTTAAAGATAACATTCTGAAATTTTGAACTCAAAATTCGCTTTTTTAGGGGAGTTATGGAGGGGGAAAGAAAAATCAAAAAATGCGTTTTTCTCGAAAACTACTGAACCGATTTTAATGAAATTTAAATATGTTATAAATGTCAACAAAACGGTTTTAAAAAAATTTTTTTAAATTTTTTTTTCAAAAAAATCCAAAAAAATTTTTTTTTGAATTTTTCAAAAATTTTTTTTTTTATTTTTTTAAGAGCGACACCCGCCATTTTTTTACTATTTACTCGTTAAAGTGTCTATTTTAAGAAAAAAATTTTTCTCAATTTTTTTTTGAGGTGCGTGATGGTGAAAAAAAATAAAAACCGCAAGTGCACTGAAAAAAATTTGAGCGCCGAGACGTCTCAGCCAAGGTGGCGCTGCTTTCTCTTACTTGTAAGAGCACTGATACTCGCTTTGTGGGATCGCAGCGCACCCACAAGGGGTACGCAGATGTCCCACAGACTGTTGCCCCAGTCTGATGGGTTTGCATCTCTACCACTGTGGGTCACCTGTGCACCCACAGTAGGTACGCAGCGTACCCAAAAACAGGTCAGCATATATACTCTTTTTGGGAATGCTGCGTCACTAGCTGGTGCAGCTGCACACCCAAATTTTTTTCAGTGTGGGTACAATGTACAGCTTAAATTTTGAAAAATCTATCATATTCTTTAAAAATTTGTTATTTCGAGTCATTTTTAGGTTTCTAATTATAAAATTACTATAGAATTTAAAAAATTCAAAATGGCGCATCCAAGATGGCGGAAAATTTTCCTAAACGTGAATCATATTTTGAAGTTTCATAACAAAAATTTCAGATACAATTAACTGGGGCTTAGGGAGTTAAGTGTGCAAAAACTGCCCCCGCATCTATTTTTCTTAAATTTGGCCCATATATTACTATCTATATGACTATATTTTTCTGCAATTTTGAACTCAAAATTCGCTATTTTGGGGGAGTTATGGAGGGGGAACGAGAAATCAAAAAACTTATTTTTCTCGAAAACTACTAAACCGATTTTAATGAAATTTTAAGAGGTTGTAAATATAGATAAAACGATTTTAGTAGAAAAAATCAAAATTTTTTTGTCAAAAAAAAATCAAAATTATTTTGTAAAAAAAATCAAAAAATTTTTTTTTGAAATTTTCAAAAATTTTTTCAGGGTTATTTTTTGAAGTGACCACTTTCTCTTTTGTTGTAAAAAGTACTTTATAATGTCCCTTTTAACATATATTTTTTCCAAATTTTTAAAAAATATAGTTTTTGAGCAAAATGTCAAAAACCATGGTCATGCTATTTGTCACGTACGGGAATGCACATATATATATATATGGGCAATTTCATGTGATAGGGTATAGCCAGATAAGTATGGAAAAAGTGACCCAAATATATTTTTCCTATTCATTCCTACCCACAAAATAACTTTTTGAAATGTTTAACTCAAACTTTTAATTTTTGTGAGCTTATGGAGGGAAAAAAATCGAAAAACGCATTTTTCTCTAAAACTATTGTATGCATTTTAATGAGCTTTGGATATATTGAAGAGACCATTAAAGAGATAAAAAAACAAATTTCAAATTCTTTTTTCAAAAAATTCCAAAAATCTGTTTTTTAAAAAATTTTATTTTGGAATTTTCAGAAAAAATTTTTTTTGGTTCTTTTAATGTGACATTTTTATGTATTTTATTATTTCAGTCTCTTATGTGATCTACTTAATTAAAAAATTTTGCCTGACATGATTTCAGTGTGTGTCACAGTAAATTCTGAAAATTTCAAAATAAAATTTTTTAAAAAACAGATTTTTGGAATTTTTTGAAAAAAGAATTTGAAATTTGTTTTTTTATCTCTTTAATTGTCTTTTCAACATATCCAAAGCTCATTAAAATGCATACAATAGTTTTAGAGAAAAATGCGTTTTTCGATTTTTTTCCCTCCATAAGCTCACAAAAATTAAAAGTTTGAGTTAAACATTTCAAAAAGTTATTTTGTGGGTAGGAATGAATAGGAAAAATATATTTGGGTCACTTTTTCCATACTTATCTGGCTATACCCTATCACATGAAATTGCCCATATGTATATATGTGCATTCCCGTACGTGACAAATAGCATGACCATGGTTTTTGACATTTTGCTCAAAAACTATATTTTTTAAAAATTTGGAAAAAATATATGTTAAAAGGGACATTATAAAGTACTTTTTACAACAAAAGAGAAAGTGGTCACTTCCAAAAATAACCCTGAAAAAATTTTTGAAAATTTCAAAAAAAAATTTTTTGATTTTTTTTACAAAATAATTTTGATTTTTTTTTGACAAAAAAATTTGATTTTTTTTTACTAAAATCGTTTTATCTATATTTACAACCTCTTAAAATTTCATTAAAATCGGTTTAGTAGTTTTCGAGAAAAATAAGTTTTTTGATTTCTCGTTCCCCCTCCATAACTCCCCCAAAAAAGCGAATTTTGAGTTCAAAATTGCAGAAAAATATAGTCAAATAGATAGTAATATATGGGCCAAATTTAAGAAAAATAGATGCGGGGGCAGTTTTTGCACACTTAACCCCCTAAGCCCCAGTTAATTGTATCTGAAATTTTTGTTATGAAACTTCAAAATATGATTCACGTTTAGGAAAATTTTCCGCCATCTTGGATGCGCCATTTTGAATTTTTTAAATTCTATAGTAATTTTATAATTAGAAACCTAAAAATGACTCGAAATAACAAATTTTTAAAGAATATGATAGATTTTTCAAAATTTAAGCTGTACATTGTACCCACTTGCGGTTTTTATTTTTTTTCACCATCACGCACCTCAAAAAAAAATTGAGAAAAATTTTTTTCTTAAAATAGACACTTTAACGAGTAAATAGTAAAAAAATGGCGGGTGTCGCTCTTAAAAAAATAAAAAAAAAATTTTTTTGGATTTTTTTGAAAAAAAAATTTAAAAAAATTTTTTTAAAACCGTTTTGTTGACATTTATAACATATTTAAATTTCATTAAAATCGGTTCAGTAGTTTTCGAGAAAAACGCATTTTTTGATTTTTCTTTCCCCCTCCATAACTCCCCTAAAAAAGCGAATTTTGAGTTCAAAATTTCAGAATGTTATCTTTAAGTGGGTAGGAATGTATGGATAAATTATGAAATAAATACATGCGGGGGCACTTTTTGCATACTTATCCGGCTATGCCCTTTGTTCAAGTTATTCAAGTTTTTATATTACTAATTTTGTAATGGTTGATTGTTTATTTTATATGATACATTATCAGTCAACTGGTTGATTTACTATACATCTACGAAGAATTTTTTTCAGTTTTTCCATCCCTTAAAACAGTAGTGTACTTGAAATAACTTGTTTCTTAAACCTCGCTTAACTACAGTGGTGTTTACATTTACCCCGAATTTTAGGAAAATTTCAAAATCTCGGGGTGAATGTAAATAGTCAGTTTTTGGCGATTCAGGTGCATCAATATTTATGAATAAATAAATAAATAAATATTTTTTTATACCTCATGAAATTTTTCTAGGGAACTCTAGTAACAAGTTCATGCAAAAGAAATCCGTCCGTTTTACCTTTGAACAAAAAAAACTAATGTTTTTGGTGAAAAATAGATATTCTGTTTACATTTACCCCAAATGACCTTAACTAAGAAGAATTTTATTACTTTTGAACAATATTTTATTTTTGCGAAGAATATTATAACTCTTGAAAATAATTGAATTTTTGCAATAATTTGTAACTTTTACAAAATTGAATTTTTTTTCGTGTTTTTAACTAAACATCTTCCATTTTATTATTTTTAATAATTTTTGAAAAAGTTCTTTAATATTTATAAAAATAATTGAATCTCTGTGAAAATAAATTGAATATTTTTGAAAATAATGGAATTATTGCAAAGAAATTTATAAAAAAATTTGTAAATACATAATTGAATTGCTGTGAAATATTTGTTATTTATAAAAATAATAAAAGGTTTGCTTAAAATTTTATCAAAAAATTTTTTAAATAATTCATTTCTTTTGGAAAATTTTATTAAAATAGATATTGAAAATCATTGAATGAATTAGAATTTTTGAAAAAAAATTGAATTTGTTAAAAAGAATTTCATTAAAATTTTTGAAAATAATTAAATTTTGAAAAAAAATTTTAATATTTATAAAGATAATTGAAATTTTGACGATAATTTTTTCAAACTTTTGACCATAATTAAATTTTTGCAAAGAATTTCATTTTATTTTATTCAGACGAATTTCTTAATAATATTTCGTTTTAAATACCTAATTAAATTCTTTTGTGAAATTTTATTGAAATAGTAGATATTAAAAATAATCGAATTTTTATAAATTATAGAAATTAGTGAAATTTCTAAGAAGAACTTTATTAATATTATTTTGAAAATAAATTGAATTGTTAAAAAGAATTTCATTAAAATTTTTGAAAATATTTTAATTCTTTCAAGAAATTTAATTAAAAATGTATTGACAATAATACTTAAATTCTAATAAATAAATTATAGGAACGCTTTTTAAAATAATTGAATTTCTTTGATGAATTTTAATAAAAATTTTTACGAATTAATTACATTTTTCGAGAAATTCAATTAAAATTGTAGGTATTAAAAATAATTGAAATTCTGCGATGAGTTATATTATTTATGAAAATAATTGTAAATCTATAAAGTTTTTCATTATTTATGAAAATAATTGAATCTCTGTAAAAAAACATTTGATTATTTATGAAAATAATTGAATTATTGCGAAGAAAAATTGTAAAGGCAACTCTTTTAAAATTGAATTAAGAAAATTGAATTAAAGAAAAATTAGATTTCAAGAATAAGCACAATAACTCAAGAAAACAATAATTTTCCAGAATTCAAATCAAAATTCCCTGACTTTTCCAGGTTTTTTCAATCGGATAGCCGATTGTTAAAGATTTATTTTGAATTCAAATTAATTTCGTCGGAAAACTCCCTATTTCCGTTTTGAGAAATTATTAACGCGTATAAAGAAGAAAAACGTCTTTTGGATTAGTAATTTTTTTAATGTAAAAAAGGAAAATTTCATTTAAGTCAATTTTGATACAATTCTTACTTAAAATTAAAATTCTTAAGGGGCACACCTAGTGTGAGTGACTGAAAAAAACGGTGATTTTTAGGAATTTTTTTCAGGGAAATTATTGCATCTAATTTTTTTTAAAGTTTTGTACATGTATATTTGTATAAATAGTGAACATTTTGTAATTCTTTCAAAGAAAAATATCTTTTTTTAAAAAAGTTATTCGCTATCGCCTGAGTATCCAAAAAAAAGCTTAAAACTTTAAAATTATTAAACTAGAAGATATTTGCCGTACAATGACCCTCGGATGTCAAAAAATATTGAATTGCAATGAAATGGCGGAGTTTTGAAAAAAGCTTTTCAATTTCGCCAAAAAAATCCGATGGTTCTTGGCATCCCAAAATTTTATTTTTCATCCAATCCAAAAACTAGAGCCTCATTGTACGGCAAATATCTTCTAGTTTAATAATCTTTTTGGTTTTTTTGATTTCGGTCACTCAGAAGGCCGCAATCACTGCAGCAGTGGGAAAACTGTTTTTTTTTTATATAGCGAATAACTCTTTAAAAAAAGATATTTTTCTTTGAAAAAATTACAAAATGTTTACTATTTATACAAATATACATGTACAAAAATTTAAAAAAAATTAGATGCAATAATTTCCCTGAAAAAAATTCCTAAAAATCGATGTTTTTTTCAGTCACTCACACTAGGTGTGCCCCTTAATATGGCTAAATTAAAAAGTAAACTTACAAAAGTAGGAAGTTGCACTGTTAGCAGAAAGTCTGCAGCGTCTCTGATCAGTTGTCTTTGTTTCTTCAGAGCAACTCCATTTGCATCCGGATGACGAACACCAGGCGAATAAACATCCGGATTAAATCTAACATCGAATTCTGCATCACGTAAGCTGCCGACTGCAGCTGCAGCTCTGCGTACTATTTCTTTCGTACTCTCTTCAACTAAAATATAATTTTTTTCTATTAAATCTTATTAGAGGAAAGTTTTTATTTTATTGAGTATATTATTTAATTTTGTTTTTACTACTTTATTTGACCTGAACAGTTAAAAGGGACCGAAGTCTTAAATTCTTCGAGTAGATATTTTTAAGAAATATAATGAAACTTTAGTTTCTGTATTTTTCTTGTTTAAACAAAAATAATTGAAATATTTAATACAAGACTTACGTTCTTGTTTCTCACCACCAGTAATAGAGTCTGTTATGCTTTCAACGATTTTTTTCGCTTCATCAGCTTCAATTGTTGACTGAGCAGAAACTTCTTTATTGCTATCAATAGTTGCAACAGTAGTCTCATCCTTCTTGTCTTCCTATTGATGAACATAGAAATACCAATGTCAAATTGTCTACTTTTAAGTGGATCTTTGCAATAAAATAATTAGTTTTTAATATTAGAATTTGTGCAATATTTTTATAATCCTACAAAATGATTTTTTTCTTAATTAAAATTCAAGTAATAATATTTTTTTCATTTCAAACTTGAATAATAAATATATGTACCTTTGGACACAGTTCCTTATCTTTTTGCGATCTTCTCACAGATGTCAACTGTTGCAAATGTACAGCGGCATGTTTGATGAATTGTACGTATCTGGCCTCTACAAAAGAATCTATTAATTCTTGACGAAGACAGGCCAATCTATGTTTGTGCTCTACAGGAAATCCTAAAGCTCGAGCTTCTTTACTCAATTCAACGTTATCCACTGAAAAGCAAAATTTAAATTTACATTCAAGCAATAATTAAATAATCTTTTAAGATTCTTCCACTTTTAAAACATACATTTTAGGAAGTTTACATCTGGAGGGAAAGTTCTCAAAAGATCCAAAACATAATGACGAGAGTCATTTCCGATGATTCCTTTACATTCGACGCTGCTACAAAGCTCTATTTCTTCTGCTGCATCATTTATAACTTTGTGAGGTAAAATTTTCAGCTGTTGACCAGCTTTATTTAGCTGCAGATAAAAATAATTAACTATAAAAATACAGATATTCTTTCATTTATTTATTCATTCATTTAAATTTCCCACAACTGAAGTTAGTCATATTATATATTTAAGATGGTAAATTTTATTTTTTAGTTTTAGTATTTGATTTTCATGTTCTCAACAGATGCCATATTGATGGACAATTAACACTTTTTCTAACAGTAAAGTTTTGTCAATTTTCAAAAAAACAGGCTTTGCACTTGATAATTAATTTTAAAAAAGTATCGAAAAGTAGTTTTAAGAACAAAAAAGTAGCTATTAAAAATTTAATTTGTCGACTAAAAAACTCGTTTTAGACGATTCACAAAAATTTTATTCTGCACTTTATTTTCCTCATTGTTTCCTAATTTTCACAAAAATATTTATTTTTTTTCTTATACTGCTAGTAACTTGCATTCTAAATTTTTACAAAATTCAATAATTTTATAAACTTTAATTTAAAATTCTTCAAAAATACGATTATATTTAAAAATAATTTTTAAAAGTAAAAAAATAAAATTTATTTCAATTAAATTTGACAAAATTTCCCAATAATTGGAAATATAATATAATTTTTTTTAATTATTTACGAGGAAATTTAACTATCTTCAAAACATTTTAATCACAACTTTTCAAAAGACTAATTTTTTTCACAATTTCCAAATTAAATTACATCAAAGCTTGAATAATTTTTTTGTCCTACATGCGCGATAAACTCGACTTTCCGTGCATGCATAGCGGGCGGAAAGTAAGCTTTTGCCGCCCGACTACCAACAGCGGGCGGAAAAACTACTTTTCCGCCCGCTGCTTTAGCAGTATTAAATAAATACTACTAATTATTATATTATCACTTTCTATTACTTCAAATCAAAACGGAGTCAATTTTTAAGTAAAATTTATCAAAAATATTCGGACTCGCCTTAGGCTTAATAAAAATGTTTCATACACATTTAATAATTAGTGCATATTCATTTTTGAATTTACGGATGCGTCTTGTTTATCGCGCATTTGGACAAAAAATATCGTGTGCAACTCGGGTGGAAATGTCAATTCTGACCTCGTACGATTGCCGCCCTCGCTTCGCTCGTGCGGCAAATTTCGAACTCGGTCAGGAATTGACAACTTTCCGCCCTTGCCACACAATATACTATTGTTAAATAAATATTTAAATACCTACTTATTTATTTTTTTCACAGGAATTAAAATATTTTAAATGATTACTTTGTAAAATCAAATTAATGTAACAATTTCAAAAAGTTACAAATGTAATTCTTCCAAAATTCAGTAATTTTTTTGTTATTTTTGTTAAAATTTGTAATTAAAATTATTCAAAACTTTATTTTTTTTTAAGAAAACAATAAATTAATAATTTTTTTAAAATAAACATTTCAATACTATTATGGTTTTATGAGAATTACAATTTTCAAAGATATCAATTTAAAAATCTTGTGCAATTTAATTATTTCTATATAAATTTACGCCATAACGCTTCTAATATTCAATTACTGTTTAAAAATTTCAATTGAAATTAAATTTTGAAATAATTTCTTATTAAAAAGTTCTACGAGAATTCAATTATTATATTTAAATATAAAAAAATAATTTATTAAATAATTGAATATTTCTTAAAATTGATTTTTTATAATGAATTTAATCAAAATTTTTTAAAATAACTGAATTCTTTCGAAGAATTTGAATTCTCTTAAAATTGAATTTATTTAAAGTATTTTATTATTTATGAAAACAGTTGAATTACAGTAAAGAATTTTATTACTTATGAGAAGAATTACATTTTTACAAATTATGTTGACGAATTTCATTAAAATTTTTAAAAATAATTCAATTCTTTCATGAAATTTTATTTTATAATTGGTCTTTTCGAAAAAATTGAGTGAAAATTGTATTTTAAATAATTGAAACCCTGTAAAAATTTTATTAAGTATTTATGAAAATAATTGAATTCCTGTAAAAGTTTTATTATTTATGAAAATAATTGAATGTTTGCGAAGAATTATATTAAAATTCTGTTAAATAATTGAATTCTGGTAAAAAATAGAAAATTTTATTAAAATAGTAATTGAAAATAATTGAATCATTTCTAAGAAATTTATTAAAATTATTTTTAAATTATTTTTAGCGAATTTAAAGTTGTGCAAGTTCTTAAAAGTAAAGAAAAAAGTAGCTTATAGTGTCTTAAATCTAAAAAAAATATTCAAATAGTATCAAATCGTGAAAAAGTAGTAAATAGTAGATTTTAGTAGATGAGTGCGAAGCCTGCAAATTGAAAGACTCTAATTAAGAACCCTACGATTAGTTTTTAATGTTTTCAACAATAAATTGCAATTGTTTAACATTTAATTAATTATAAATATATTATACATATAATTGCAATGATATTTTCAATAAAAAGTAAATATTTAAGCAAACGATTTGTGAAATTAATTTTACACAATAAATATTAAAGTTTATAAAAATAATCGTAATTATTTGGACCTTTTTGTAACTATTATGTTCAAGTTATTAACGTCATTATAAATATTTTTTTAATATAATTAAAAAAGAGAATAATTCTCTTTCTTTTCCAAAAGAAAATAATTCTCTTTTATACAACTTATTATTGTATAATTTTAAACATAACATTTATAAAAATATTCTGATTATCTTACCAATTCAAGATACTTTGGATGCGACAAAACTGTTTTTCCAAAATCTATGGAACCATAAACCACCGATTGTTCTTGCTCGCGTTCCAAAATTCCTGGTATAATAGATTGAGCAGTAACTCGATATCCTCTGTTATAAAAAAAAGAATAAAGTATTATCTCTTCTTTTTTTAGAGCAACATCTCAATCTCTCAAATTCTTATGGATTAATTTTGCTGTTAAATTATAGACTTGAGGCGTATAAATTTAGCTTTTAAATATTATTTTAGGAATTAATTAAATTTGAAAAAATTTTCAAATTAAATTCTTTGAAAATCTAAGAGAAGCATAAAAAAATATTAATTACATTATTTTTCTTTAAAAATTCTTAAAGTTCCAGTGGTACTCGAAACTTCAATTATTTAATCAAAAATATTTCACATAAAAGTTGTTGTTAGAAATATCTTGTCGATTTCCACACGAGTTGTTTAAATAATTTTTTAATTTTTTTAAATTTAAGGAAAAACTGTTTGAAAAATAATATTTTTTTAAAAATGAAAAATTTTCATTAAATTTCATAAAGAAAATCTTTTAAAATAACAATGGTTTTCTATTCTAAAAAACTGTGCTAAAAAATAAAAAAAATTTCTCTTATTGAAAAGTTAAAGGTTTCTAGAGATATGCGCTATAGTAAAGAAAAATAAACATTACAATGTTATTTATAATATAAATATAAATAATTGTTAATTAAAATTTACCTATAATCAATTACAACTGTTCCCAGAGTATAAAGTCCAGGAAGGTCGACAGCAGCATACACTCGAACGCCTTGAAGATCATTTCGAGGCGCAACAAAGGCTGCAGCATCGCCACCAAGCTCCTTATAATGATCTCTTACATCGAATCCAAGAGAGAAAAATATATTATTCCAAATGAACATTTGCATCTTAGGCTCCTCTCCAGGATTGATAGCCATAACATTGCCATCAATTACTGCCACAGCGCCTCGAGTAGCGGCAGCCACAAAATCACTATGAACCTAAATAAAATTCAGCTACGATAAAAATGATTATGTCGAAAATAGAAATTAATACAATTTTCCCTTTCACAAAGCATGAAGCGACAAAATTAATTAATAACCTTAAAAATTGCTCGTTCCCTCAACAATCTTTCTGGTAAATTTTTTCGTGGCAGTTCTCTTGTTGTCTGCAATTCCTCATTCCAATCACGAGTTTGTCCTGGAATATGTTCTTCATATCCAAGCTTGGAAGAGAACGCTGAAAGAAAAAATCATTTCCTATTTAATTTATCAGGAAGAGAAATGTAATTAAATAAGTGACTAGTGTTTATTAATTTGATGAAAAATAAATAAATATTGCTATGTGAAACATACTGTCTTCGGCACGAATCGCATCAATTGTGTGTTCAATTTGAGGAGCACACCATGCATGTAATTGGTATGGAGTCGCTACTCTCTCGAATGGATGTCTCAATGTCCTTCGTCTCTGCATAGCTGCGAAGCCTCTCTTAAAGGCAGGACTCAGTTGATTAAGTAGTTCTATGAGACTGTGGCAGAGATGACTTGGAGTGGCTGGTTTCGGACTGAATGTTTCTTTGGAAGATTGATTTACGAAAAAGCCACGAGCACATGCTGTCAAGTAATACTGCTTTTCTTCTAACGTTATAACGTGCAAGTACATCAAATCGCCGTGCAGTTTTCTGTGACCTGGTGGTGGATTCCATCCCGAAGTTGTTAAAACCTAAATGTTTATTTGATCTTTAAATGTCAATATAGATATTTTGTTAAACAGTTATATAGTAACAGAAGTAATAAAACAATTGTAAATTTTTAATGAGAGCTGTCAAGAGAAAAGGATAAAGTTACAGAAAAAAATTTTAAGTACGCGGCAAGAAGTAGTTCTAGTAGACAGTTAATGAGTAGTGATACTATTCACTTCATCGCGAGGTATTTGTTTTAATATTTGTAAAATTAGAAACTGAATCTTCCCTTTTTCTTGTAACTCAAAGAAATCGATCCAAAATGTGTGACGCCTGAACAGAATTTACCATATATGGTCATCCACTATTGTCACCCTTCTATAAGGTTACTCACCTATCTGATACGGGACCAAACACGCGCGCCTAAATTAATCAATAGAATAAAACTGACCCAAAGATAATAAAAGTGGGTGGCATTATTATTTTTTTCCATTGGAAGCCACTGTATAAAAGATGCCACCCTCGCCAAATTCGCCAGTCCAGGAATCGCCACCAAGTTTCGTGTACTACCCCCATGGGTCTTTTTCGTATTAGTCCAGGAAACTTAAAAAGATACAAGTCACCACCTAATCAACTTCGCTTCTTTTTGGTGTCAGTCCAGAAACCGCGACCAAATTAGCAAGTTGTGTATTGTCATCGAGTTTATTTTTCGACTCCAGTCCAGAAAATCTCCTCTAGTACCAAGTGCCTTCTTCGAGTCTCGTCCTAGTCAAAATTCATTCAAGGAGATAATTTCTACTGCGAGGCACATTTCTATTTTTCTAAGGACTGCATTACCTCGACATCGACTTCATATAAATAATTCGGTCACTCCTAAGCTAAGGGGTGTACATCTAATTTACATCAACACCTGGACCCCGAACCTTAAACTTTGTCTGGCCCAAAAACAATTCAAGGGAAATCTATTGCATTCTGTCTCCGCTGGACAACGTCATTTCTTCGACCTCACACTGAAGGAGATATCGCCTGTTGGGTCTACGACTCTAAGAATAATTTTAAATGTTAAGTAACTAATACCTTTAAATTTTGTCCCTATTTAAATAATCGATTGATTCTACAAAGTTAAAATTCTGTTTCAATGTCCCAGAAGACATCTGGATATACTCTTTTTCTCTGATTCTAATTGTAAAGGATTCAAATAAAACTTTAATAATTTAAACTTCAATTTAACAGTTACTATTTCTTAAAACCTGTCCCTTAATATCAGAGCCCTCCTCTCTACACTGAAAAAAATTTGGGTGTGCAGCTGCACCAGCTAGTGACGCAGCATTCCCAAAAAGAGTATATATGCTGACCTGTTTTTGGGTACGCTGCGTACCTACTGTGGGTGCACAGGTGACCCACAGTGGTAGAGATGCAAACCCATCAGACTGGGGCAACAGTCTGTGGGACATCTGCGTACCCCTTGTGGGTGCGCTGCGATCCCACAAAGCGAGTATCAGTGCTCTTACAAGTAAGAGAAAGCAGCGCCACCTTGGCTGAGACGTCTCGGCGCTCAAATTTTTTTCAGTGTATGAATAAATCAGATTTGAATCACCGATGACGGACTGACGGACAATTTAAATATATAAATTTTGGTTATGTTTAGTTTCACTCTGAGACATAACAGTAGAAAGCTTTGTTAAACGAAACGCGACCCCTTTCGTGCTTCCGGGACATATATGTCCCACATAGAAAATTTTATGCAATTCTTATAAAAGTCAACTAATTAATTTGCTGTAAATTTCTTTCTATTCCAAATGGAGGATGCTACAATTAAAAAAATAATAAATTACAAAAAGTAGTAACGTTTATTTTAAACAATAGAAAGAACATTGACTGTTTATAAAAAAACAGTTGTGTAACAAACTAATTATTTCATTAACATTTAGTAAACAATACTTCGTTTTCCTATATTTTTGGTGTCGCTGATTACGAATTTCAAGTCAGATTTAAAAAATTGAAAACATTCAAAATGGCGGATTTAATATGGTGGAATTTTTAAGAAAATTATCAAAATACTTTTAAATTTCATTAAAATTGCTTCACAATGGTTACTCGGGTGGTTTTTGGAGTCGCTGATTACGAATCCGTTCTTAGTTTTTAAAAATTAAAAATGGAGGATTCAATATGGGTTCACTGTTAAAAAACTTAACACGCCTTTATCGGAACCTCGCAGGTAGTGTGACCAATTCCGCTTTTATCCGCAATCTTAATGAATTACTTTACTATTATTAAGTTGTTCATTTCTATCGAATTCAATTTTGTGAAACCATGTGACCAGAATCTGAATTCCCTTTAATGCCCTTTAAAGAATTCAAGTTAATTCAGAGGCATTAATTACGCAGCGCAACTGATGACAATTCCAGTTAAGCGTAAATTCTAAATTATGTAGAATCGTTCCTTACAAGCAACAGAATGGTAAAATAAATATTTGTGTTACTTTACAACTGCAATAAATATAGATAAAAACGGTCTAAAATATTTAACAACTATTAAAAAGGGTTAAAGAGGAACTGTACACAGAGTAATAGATACATTTTTAATTAATGTAATATAATTATTTAATGAAAATCAGTTTTATAAAATATTTTCTATTTAAATTACTTGTTTCGTTTGACTATTGTTTGGAAAATTTATATTGAATAAAATATTAAATTATTAAATACTATCCTTTATTTACTGACTGTACAATTCTTCTTCAAAAAGAGAAATTAAATAAGTTTACCTTCAGGCAGGGTGGACATTTTTGTTCCTTCGCTTGAGGTTGCAGAGGTAGTAAGGGTCTATCTTTGCAACCTGGTATGATGTAGTCAGGCGGAGTGCAATCAACGGAATCTGCTCGAGATTTCTTTTTTTCCATGATGTCACCATTAGTGATAACATTTAAAAATGAAAGACTACTGCATTCAACTCCATTGTATGCGTCTGCGGGATCAACGGATTTCAACAAATCCCGAACATGCCGCACGTGAATGCGAGCCTCGCGCATCGTATAAGGCTCCTCAACAACTTTGATCACAGATCCCTCCTTTAAACCTTCAATATTTTTCAATTCAGCAAAATTATCCAATGTATTTCCATCAAGTTGGAGAGAGAAACACGTTCGATGACAAGTATCTTCACGGTCCATCAAAAGTTGATGAATTTCCTAAGCGAATAATTTGTACCATCGTTATTACTTATCTGAATTTTTACAAAACTGCAATTTTCAGTAGCGATCATTTTATAAAATATTTATCAAATGAGAAGTTGGAAATTACTAAATTTTATTTTGAACGTTTAAAGTAAATCTCCCAATTTATTAACGTATATTAATTTGTTAAAGATAATTAGATGGTTATAGACGTACGAGTATAGATCGAATTATTCTATTAGACAATTGTGCACTTTACCTGTACAAGTTCCATGCTGGAGACCTGAATATCGAAAGGATCTGCTCCAGGACTTACTATCTTAACAGTGAAGCCCATATCCTGAATGAACACAACCTCTTGTTCACTTGAAGAGTCTTTATCTTTGTCAGCCTCGCCATCTTTATCAGATTTTCCTTTTATTTTATCCTTCTCTTTTTCTTTCTCTCCCTCTTTGGTTGCTTCAACTTCTCCTTTCTCAAGAACATTTTCAATCGCACTACTCGCATTACCAATTTTTTCTCCATTTTGATTTGCATCTAAAAGTAGAAAATAACAATGTAATCACATTGTGAGATAAATGTTGAAAAAATAAATGATCTGATTCTCTGTAATTATTCATAAATCATTATTTAAATTTATATTATGTTTAAGATGTTATTATTATTATTTTAAGATGTTTACGATGTTTACTATTATCAATTTGGTGATGTTCTCTTAATGTACATAGATGATTTTTTTATAGCTACACTTGGATCTTTTTATGATCATCTGAATGCTTTGGAAAGAATTTTTGATGTGTTGCAAAGTAAGAATTTTACCTTGAAGTTAACTAAGTCATTGTTTGTTGAAAAGAAAATCAATTTTTTAGGACAAGAATTATCTATTGATGGCATAACTCCGCGAACGGATAAATTGGAAATAATAAAAAATTTTCAGATAACAAAAAATCGGCGCGAGTTGCAATAATTTTTAGGAATTTGTACCTATTAAGTATCGGAGTATCGCCACTTCACGGTATCTATTTCAAGTTTATTAGAACCTTTTCGCGTATTATTGAAAGAAAAAAATCCTTGAGAATGGACCGAGGGTAGGAAATTCGAAATTATTACCGATCATAAGGGACTTACTTTGTTGCATACAACTTCTTATCAGAGTTCGCGATTAATTCGATGGTGTATCATTTTACAACAATATGATTATATTGTTTTGTATTGTCGAAGAAAAGATAACATTATTGATGATTTTTTTAATCGAAACCTCAGGGGTAAATTCGTAGATACCATGCAAAGTCATTTAAGTATTGATGTGTTAGCGTAGGTCATGATTTTAGTAACGACAAATCCTGTGTAAATCCGATCTCATATGATTCTGATTTGGAGGGTTCATTAAAAAAATCTGGCAGATTTACAACATCAGGATGAATTTGCTATTACTATTTTCGATCAATTAAAAAGTGGAAAATCTAAAGAGTGTTATGTGTCATAACGAAAAATCTATAAAAAATGTTTGGATTTTATTCCTGACAGTTAAAGTAAGAGAACATTCAAATAACATTGTGTTATGTAAAATTAACTTGTTTAATCTCCCTACGGCTAACCCCGAGTATACTCGGGGTGCATCTTTCATTTATTTATTTTAAAAATTTAAATTCGAGAGTCATATAAATAAAATTCTTAGTGTAACTTGAAGCTAAATAGTTGTATTTAATATCAAAATAAATATGATATAGTCAAAATTAATTTTAACAAAATTATAATTATAAATTTATTTCCTGCAAAATTGAAAAATGATAAAACCGTAGGAGGGTTAATATATATACTTTTTGTTGTAACTGAATTCTGAATATTCTATTATGTGACGTCCCCTACAAAATAGTTTATCAAAACCTGTCTATATCCAAATTCTAAATTCTTAAAAATTAATTATTTTATAAATTTTATAATTGTTGTTTAAAATTAATTGTTAATATTTTTTTTTTTAATCTGAATATTGTAAATTCATTTTCAACACATAATTATGTAAAATTTACAGAAACTTGTTGAAAAGGTGAATTTTGGCTCCATCTATTAGAAACTACAAACACTTTAAAACCTCCTATTTTCGCAAGGCTGGGCTTAAAGGGCCCAATACCATATATCCTTGACCTAAGGGGTTTTTCGCCTTTTTCCTTTTCAGGGATCTAATCATTACAATTTTCCAACCTCTTTTCCTCCACACTGAGACAATTCTTACCCAAAACCAACCCAAAAATTAGGAAGGGACAAGAATATAAAAATAAGAACTCTATTGAAAACTCAATTGAAATTAATAATTAATCCCAGTTGCACTATAAAAACAAAATAGATCAAGTAAAAACCTTGGTCACATAATTTATTTGTTAAAAAGTGAGCAATCGCCTTTGAGTTATGTAAGTATTCAGATGCATATAAATTTCTGATATGCTAAAAACAATATACTATCTATACAACTTATAAGCTTACAGGTGCATTTTTGCAACTCAAAAACAAAGAGAAGATTCCACTTATTATCAACTACAAACTGTTCAAAAATTACTTTTTAAGGACGTTTATCCAAAGAAATTCAGACCTCTAGAAAAATAATTAATTAACATTTAAATAATTAAAATATTATTATTAATAGTATTTTCTATAAAAAATTATCAATTTTTTTAAAAAAATATTGACAATAAAAAAATTTATTTATACAATTTCTATACGATCCAAATTTTTTTGTCATGTCGCTTCTGTAGAATTTATTTAAAATGATTCGATTTTAATGTATTAGCTTAGTTTCTTCAAAAAAATAATTCTCTACAACGTCACTGTTCAGATTTTTAAACAAGAATGACGATTTGAAAATATGCTTATTTGTTTTAAAAAAGTCAAAAATTTTCTTTAAATAATGTACTATTTTAATCATCAACGTAACTACTATATATAAAAAATAAGAAATTACATAGTACTATTAAACCACTCTAAAGCGTCAAAAAGAGGTTCTAATTTCAACATTTTTTGTAAAGAAAAGTTTAAAAGTAATGAAAAATATGTTTACATATCTCTATCAGGTACACTTTAAAGAGAAAAAAATATACTTTATAAATTTTTTTTTGTTTATAAACAGCAGATGTACATGTACGTTATGGAAACCCTTTGTAAAAAGAATTCCTTCGCGGCCGGAAAGGTTTTTGGTACAATTTTTATCCTAGAACAGAAAACAAATTTTTTTCTATTTTTACATCTCAAAAGCTAGAGAAAGACGTAGGGGATTTTTTTTATGTTGCATATTTTTTTAGTTATAAACAATTTAGTGCCTATTTTTTTCAGTCAAAAACTCAGATTTTCCATAAAATATTACGATGTTATTTTGTTTGGATTTGTAATTTTAGTGAGATCTTATTTTGTTTTTTGAAAAAATCCATTCATAAAATTTTGTAACTATTTATTAGCTATCGCCCGTCGACGACAGGCGACAGGCCATTTCCATAAAATGTTTACCATTTTCGCAAAAATCGATTTAAAAAAAATCCCCTACGTCTTTCTCTAGCTTTTGAGATGTAAAAATAGAAAAAAATTTGTTTTCTGTTCTAGGATGAAAATTGTACAAACAACCTTTCCGGCCGCGAAGGAATTCTTTTTACAAAGGGTTTCTATCACGTACATGTACATCTGCTGTTTTTAAACAAAAAAAATTTTTAAAGTATATTTTTTTCTCTTTAAAGTGTACCTGATAGAGATATGTAAACATATTTTTCATTACTTTTAAACTTTTCTTTACAAAAAATGTTGAAATTAGAACCTCTTTTTGACGCTCTAGAGTGGTTAAACCCCTTAAGTGATTACAGAAGAGAACGTGTCAAAGGTAGTAAAAAAAGAAAATGCTAATGCTATGGAAACTATTTTTTTCCTCAATCTAATGAATTGAAATAAATAAACTTTAGGGCTTGCAGCAATAAAATGGTAAAATTTAAAACCAGACAGCAATATTAATTGCTAATCTATCATTTAAAAAAATGTTTGATTTTAAGACCTTAATTTCATAATCAGCTACCTTATAACAAATACTATTGATTTTCAATTTATTCTTTCATCATTTTGGATCAGCCATTTTGAATTTAAAAATATTTAAATAAAATTCGTAATCAACAACACTGAAAATTTACTTAATTGACTTCCAAAACCCCTAAATTAGTGCGGAATTACGATCACAAAATGTTTTTAAAATATTTAAGTTGTAATATTATATTGATAGTTTTTTAATTAAATGTGATTTTTAAAAAATTCCTTTCAGTTAGGTCCATAAGACATCCAATATTCCGGTTTTATGTAGAAACGATAGCTGGTATAAAATTATATTAGTGAAAAACATAAATGATTCAAGCCTTTGAACCTTGCACTCGCCAGGGCTAAGAGCCAATTAAGGATTAGTTAGATATTTTTGTCAGATATTTTAATTAACAACGTCAAAAATGCAAGAGCTGACTCTATTTTCAAATTTTTGTTTTAGGGTCGTGATTAACAATAATCTAATATTTAATATAGCTTCTTATTCTTGTTTAAAAGTTTTAAACATACAGAAAAAGGATCCTGGAGTCTGCAGCTTGGGGTGAATCTTTTGTAAAGCGAAACATATACTTCATATAGTAGTGCATAACAATATTATCTTAAATATTCTCCATTTCAATGAACAGCCGGGTTTTTACCATCAAATTATTATTTATTAATTAATAAATTATTTTCAAAATAATTTTTCAAACACTCTCTTAATGTACGTGCTACAAGAAAGTTCGATGGAAATAGTACGGCATTTAAGTACCTACTATTTACATTGTGCGTTTATTTATAAGCATTGGTGGCTGCAAGAGCATCTTTGAAAAGGCACATTTCTCTACTAGCTATATTTATATGCATCTACCCGGTGTTATTTTAACAAACACCACTCATTAATTAGATTATGGGAATAAAAAGACAATATTCACAATAATGATAGAAAATTTCCCTAACATCTGTCTATGAGGCTCGTCAACACGTGCATTAAAAGAACAAACTTTCAATGTCGAAAATTATAAGAAAAATGTTTAGTTCTACTTTACAATGTAACAATATTTTCCTGATTATATATACACTGAATAAAATTGCGCAGCAGTGAAGAATTTTCTCATAAACACGAATGAATGAATGAAAGGGATTCTGTAAATGTTAATGAACATACGCGTGTTATTGTACATGCTGATTAGTTTAATTTCACTTACATGTGGGACATTCTACGTGAAGTAGATCATTTGGATCTTGTAATATTTTTTAATATTACTTTAAAATGTTTCTATTTCATTAAAACTATAACAAATTTTAAACAAATTTGAAAATGTTCAAAAATATCTTCAAATTTGTATGGACATTCAAAACTATTTTAAGTTTAAAAATTATATAAATTAATTACTGGGTTAAACTTTTTAAATCTGAATCAGTAGATTTCTATTAACAAATAGTAAAATTTAATTAAGTAATTAAGAAAAGCAAGAATATTAATGAAAATTAGTTATCAACATAAACGAAAGGAAGTATGTCATAAAGCCAAAGAAAATTTAATAAACAAAGTTAGATAAAATAAGAGGCGCTTGGTTGTTTTGATTACAATTCCGATTCACAAAAATTATCAAAGTATTTGTTAATGACAGTAATAAATTGAATAAGTAAAAAGAAAAATAAATTTAAATCAGGATTCATAAATCTGAACATAACATTATATTCATGTGTTATATACATATGATTTTGCGTCCTACTTAAAATTTACATGTAAAAAAATAAAACACACATTTTAAGAATTATTTTGCCAAATATGTATTAATAATAATAATTCGTGCCGATATATCAATACATATCATTTGTATATTATATTTTTATAACAAAAATATTTGAAATTGGATAATCTTATATTCAAATTATTACAATTTCATCGTTATAAAAAATTTATAGTTTTTGTTACTTTCCACACTGCAACAGACGGAAGAACTTTTTTATTTGTTTTAAAATCTGTATTCATTAAAAAAAATTTTAATGCATCTTACAATACTAAGTTATGAAGTAAAAAGAAAGGGATAATAAGGTTTTATTGTTTCTATTAACATGTGTCCCAGTATGTGTACATATGTTCATCGTTTGCAGTGCGGGAGGTTAATCGACAAGAGTGAGCATTTTAAAAGTGTAGTTTCTGCTTCATACACTTACTTTAGTGATAACTCGTAATGATTTCATAATCATGACGCAGCAATTCTATATTCAAATACTATTCGGTAATGATCGATTATAACCCCAATAAATTAGTTAACACAGAACTTTAAGCCCAATAAGAAAACAATAATGATAATAAATTAAACTATTTCTATAAAATGATGGTTTTCTAAAAAAAATTGTGTGCTTTCTGAAAAAAAATATTAATGCTTCTTACATTCTTCTTTTTTTAATAAAATTATTCGAAGTAGTTGGTGCAGAAACAGTGTAGGTTCAAAAATTAACAATTTTGCAGTAATCACTAACAAGTAGTTTTTTTAGTATAAGAAGGAAATTTGGAGGAGATTATTTTTCATTAATATCCTTTACCAATGATTTGAAAAAATTAATTAAATTTCTTGTCTTATGCTGAATGTAGTATAAAATGCAATAAATTAATCAAAACAAAATTATTAACAATGTTTTATTGATAAGATATCAAAAATATGTAGGTAACATAGTGCACATCAGGGACAAGGCCATTTTCTACAGAATGAGAATTACTTATAGGCATTAACATGTAATTTTTTTCTTAGAAAAAATAGTAGACAGAATGTGCTTTCTACTTAGACAATTTTTACCTTAGAATAAAAGCAATACACGCAAAGCAATTGTTTCTTTAAAAAACAATTTTTTCCATAGTTCCTAAGGTTAAAATCACAAGGCAATATTTGATATTTTTATTAATTATATTTGCAATTTAAGTGGAAAGGAACTTTTATTTTTATTAATATTTTATTTTAAGAAAATATGAAAAAAGAACCAGTTTGTAAATTTCAATAACAGTTAAATGTGCGTGTGTAAATTTTATAACCAAAGTGGTGTCTACATATAGTTTTAATTTATAAAACAATTTTATCGAAAAAATGAATTTCATACCTTTAAATATTTCAACAAAATTTTCTAGATTGAATTTCTGTAGTATACATTTCTTACTTTAGTTTCCATTGTTTTAATGTTACCTTATTAACTAAGGCAAAAATTGCTGTTTTTTAAAGAAACAATTCCTTTGCGTGTATTGCTTTTGTACTTAGACAAAAATTTCCCAAAAAAAGTTAAAAGCACATTTTGTCTATTATTTTTTTTAGTGAATCTTATTAACAGAAAAATAATTTTTAAAATTCTGACATATTTTCTTATTAAATTCTTTTCAAAAATCTACACCATATCATGTTTAATATATTTCCTATAATAGTTTTTAGTACAAAAAAATTGTTTTAAATTTCTTGAATTTTTTTTGTCCAACTTTAAAGACCTACATTTTTTTTAAAAAAAATTACACTGTAATTCCTATAAGTAATTCTGATTCTGTATCATTTTCATAAAGATTATTAAATATAATAGTTCGAAAAAAATGCTTAAGACCAACGCAATGCAAACAATGCATTTGCCGGAAAATCACGATGAAGCGGCTGTTTCTTTTGAATTGAATATTCTGATTTATTTACCAAACCATAAAGAACGACGTCTGTTCCTAAGAAAGAAGAAAAATGTTGCATTTTCTCCAATAAAGACGACAATCTACTCAATAGCAAAAGGAGTTAGCAGAACCTCGTTACCGTTACTTTTCTAAAATAACAACCCGTTATCGTTCCCGTTACCTAAAATAAGTAACGAAAACGATAATGATGTTAAAAGTAACGGGTTACTTCCAAACACTGATATTTTGAAAGAAGAGTTAAATACGAAGAAAATGTCTGTTAGCCCGCTGTACGATAATTACGCAAAAACAGTAGCTGTTTTTACATCAACAGTATACATTGTAGTAACACAAAAATGTGGAGTATTATGGGTTTCAATGACACTTTAAACAATCGTTACAGTTCGACTGTTCAGCCACTGTTCACTCCGCAATTAATAAAGTGCATTTAACAGATGGGGAACTCCTCAAGTTCTCCATACAGATAATGGGACTGACTTATATGGGACCTTATATTTGTTAACTAATTTTTTAGTTCTGTTTATTTTGTTTTAGCGTAATAATTGATTAAACCGGAAATTCTTTACGATGGATAAGTTTTCGACAATCTTTAAGGAACTCGAATTAGAAGTTTCATTCGATTCTTCCTCCACTTCTACCGACTCTTCAACAGAAACTTCTTTTATTGGTGACGTCTGTTGGGCTGCCTCGCCTGCTCCTATCGATCTCCCCGAGTTCGATCCTATCGAACTCCCTGCTGCTATCAATCTTCCTGCTAATCCACCAGCTCCTATTATTTATCCACCGCCACCAAATTATCCGAGATTCCCGATTGAACACCCTATCATAAGGGAAAATTTTGTTACTCCTAGAGCACCTAGGGTCATCCCTTCTCTCCTAACACTTCAAAAAGAGAAGTCCAAAAATGTTAGTAAGGAGATCTTATACTGGCTATTCCGTAACGGAATTAAAGGTTGCTATAGAGAAAATCATTTCATAAAGGATTGTTTTTGTAACGAGACATTTCGTTACTTATCTCCTCGTTATTCGTGGCAGGCCTTGTGTCATGTATTTTTTAATATCCGCGGCGCAGGATATTAAATATAATTAGTCTGACACATCTGCCATATCAAGTGGACCATGTTGGATAACATGTTTAAAGTGTGGAACAGCTTATGTCAGTGTCGTTAATTACCCAGTTTTCAAGGACTATTGCCATAAGTAAGGCCCGTATATAAAACGCAACAAGACAAAAAGGTCGTGATCAGGAGTAAAATTAATAATTCAAATGAAAAAGTTCTGTCATTCATTGTTCAACTTAATTATTAATCTAATACTCCATACATTTAATCGAATGTATCTTATTATTACAAAATTGTGAATTTTGTTCATTATAATTCATTTCAAAGAAATTATTTTTCACTTTATTAACTTTAACTTTAACTCTCTTTTTTTTATCAATATCTTCATAATTTGACACGTTTAAATTTTCGAAATCCTCCGTCATATATCCAATATCTTTTGTACCGCATATTTAAAAGAATGGTTTATTCTTTTAAACCGAAAAAGTAAATAAATGTAATTTTCATCAAAATAAAAGATCATGTATTAAATTAACTCTAATTCATTCTCTTATCTAGAACATTGCTAGTACTCTTTACTGTTATTACATCCGGAGTTGGGATGAATAAATGGAACATCTTTGTTCCAGGAATAATTGTTAAGGCAGCATTGAGATCTGAAGACTTGCTCGAGTTTAACATTTACTGCAAAATCTTGCTTGTAAAACTGCAATTTTTATCAAAATAACAATGAACAATAAAATTATTTCATCACTATTAATCAATTCTTTCCTACTCTTGAAATAAAGCGCTTGTTGATCAGCAGTATAAGCATGTGGTCTTAAATTATATACTTCGTCACATAAACGTTGAATTAAATTTCCTCTGCTTCAAGTGTTTGAGTAGCAATTAAAAAATGCCCTTTAAATTGAATCTTAGAAATATCATATTCATTAAAAACTTTTCTGAGGTGATCACGAATATGTAGCATAAATTCCAGAGCAAGAGTTGGGCATATTGGTTTCATGAGTAAGTGACGCGACATTTCTTCCAATCTTCATTAGTTTAATATTCTGATGATAGATACAAACACATACTAAATGGGAACCTGGATCACCAGCAAGTATACATTGCTTAGGTCGATACGAAAAAAAGTTTGCTAATCCCACTTTAATATCTGCACTAAAAAAGCGTTGGGCGAGAAGTTGGCTTTTTATGTGCAACCGTTGCGTTAAAAGCATGCGAATCTTTCACTCTCGTTGTGGGTGAATTTGTCTCCCAATTTGGGATAGCGGGTTGATTTTGGTGGTGCAAATTGTGGACTAATGGTGTCGGTTACATGCTCACCCTATTATTGGTACACATGTCGCATTTTATTTTTTAATCTCCAAATGTCGTATATTGTATATATATTGACAAATGTTTTACATAAGAGTATTTAAATACCCGAATTGAAAGTTTTGATTATGGAAACACAAGTTCAAAGAGTCCTCTTTCGTTGAAACAAGGTAAAATACATTTAAAAATGTCAGCAGCAGAAATGATTTGTTTCGCTCGCTATTTCGGGTTAATCATCGATGATCTTGTTTCTGAAAATGACAAATGTTGGTCGGTCCCTTGATAAGTATTTAAGACAAATTACAGACATAGTTATGTCTTCGAGAATAATTGAAAGCGATGTAACATTATTAAAATATTTGTAAGAAAATGGACCATGCGTTCATTACTGGTGTATGCGATTTGAATCTCAACATAGGGATTTAAAATCTAATTTATCATCTACAAATAACTGCAAAAATTTGTTAATAACAATAGCAATAAAACAACTATTGAGAATATGTGAAACAATGCAGAATATGGAATACGAAAATGCAATTAATTATTTTTCTCGCGACAAAAATGATTTTGATGTAAGAAATTACTTTACTAATGCAGAGGACGCGAAAGGGCAGAATTTTACAAAAAATATTTAATTAATTGTACAATATATAAAAGAGAAACATTTGAGGGCCTGGATGCTATATGTGCCGCTGCGCGCAGTTTTAAGAGATAATACCTTAACCAATAAAAAGTAAATGAGACTTTTATTCAATTTGACTCGAAAAAAAAATGTCGATATTACAATATAATTATAATATTTAAATAATATAATAATTATTATTATTATAATTATTAATTATTAATATAATAATATATAATTATATATAATTATATAATTATATAATAATTATATATTAATATAATATATATAATTATATAATAATTAATTAATTAATTAATTAATTAATTATATAATAATTATTATATAATTATTAATTATTATTATTATAATTATTATTATTATTTATATATTATAATATATATAATATATAATATATTATATACATAATATATATATTATATTATATAATAATATTTAATGTTTTTTTTTTTTTTTTTAATATTCGACATAAAAAAATTACCTTTCTTCCTATATAGGGTCAGAATTTCTCAAACGGATCACCTAAAACTAAAAAATTTTCTTTTTGAACCAAAATAGTTTTTTTACTCTTAATATGGTTAAGAAAAATCCCTGAAAATATTAAGCCAAAAAAATTTTTTTTGTAAAAGTTATTAACAATTGAATTTTTTAGTACTGCTATATTAACAACTTTTTTTCTCGAATTCCGGTGAACGGATTTTAAAATTAAAATATGTTTTTTTCGTCTTAAATTGCACTATTTGAATATATTTTTTGTTTTTAAATTTTTTTTATTTTTTATAATTTTTTTTATAATTTTTTATATAATTTGTTTATAAAATGTTAATAAACAAATATGTTTTTCACGTCCTATCAAAAAAATTAAAATTGTATTCTATTCCTTAAATGTCTCCGAGTGTAAAACCGTTTCGGAAAAAATAAGCCTCAATTAGAAAAAAATTATTAATTAAAAACTGCAGCTCTGTAGAGCTTTATATGACGTTAAACTCGCCCCGCGCACATTGGCATTTTTTACAATTTACTTTTCAAAATTGTCTGGAACCTAAAAATTTTATCGGATTTTGATGGGCTTGGTCTTAAATTAAAGGGGATAAAATTTCTAAGAGATTCCTCTTAACAAATTTTTGAATTTTAAATTGTTTATATTTTTTTGTAACTGGAAGTTAACAATTTACAATATTTTTAGAAAAAATGTTTATTTTTTTATTTTTTCATTGCAGATGATTGGAATCTATTTAAATTAGTCCAGCATGACCACCAGACAAATATAATAACACTAGTTTACAAAATTAAAAAAATTTTCTGATCCGCGGTATTTCACTGTCATTTCTTATGTAAAATTTGCTCCCGAATCCGAATATCAAGTCAGATATTAAGAACGTAGAACAGTTTTCGAGATAAGGGTAAATTTCAAATTTTTGAGTTTCGATAAAAAATGGATTTACTAATATACAATTATTTCCTAATGCAGTCGATCGATTTCAATTTTCTTTGAATCAAATTAAAGGTAATTTAATTTCCAATAAAAAAATATATACATTTTTAATCGGACTAACGGTTAAGGAGCTAGTTATGAATTTGTTTGGAATTTCTCATTATTTTTAACAAAATTTTATACAATTTCGTAGGAAGAAAATAAGTTGTTACCGAATCAAATTGAACTGAAAATATAGAAGGTAAAAGCACTTAAATAAAAATATAAGAAAATTGGTTTTTACCCAATTTTACGATTTATTAACGACATATAGTATGGTTTTCGGTTTAAACAAATTTTAAACATTAAAATTGTCTTAAATTCGATTTGCACTGTTTTTTATGGATATTATCTGTTTCTCGAATCTAAAAATAACAAAAATCACCAATCATTGCCTCGTCCCAAAATTCTTGGTAGCGACATTCCATTTCCTTTATTTGCTCGTGTAATCTTCACAAAAAATGCCTATTTTAATGTTAAAAATTTGTTTAAACCTAAAACCCTTTTACCATGGTTGTCACACAACCTGGAAAACCTGGAAATAGCATGGAATTTGAACGAATTTCTGGAATTTTTTTTGGGTTAATGAAAGATATTAAGAAAAATTTCATTCAACATGTTATTTTTCTTTAAAAATGTTAACATGCAATTTTCCTTTTCCATGTTATCTTCTCTTTAAATTAATTTAATTTTTTTTTAATTATTGACTAAATTAAATTAATTTAATTTTTCTTTTTAATTATTGACTAAATTAAATTAATTTAATTTTTTTTTTTAATTGTTGACTAAAACTGTGAAAAATAGGATTTTATATCTTCATTAGTATTACGATTGTCAAAATTTTTTGTTACCAGTTGCTTTTTGTTTAAGATTTTGAACAAAGTTTGAAGATGAAAATTATTTAATTTAGACATGACTTCAATGTGCTAATTATGGCTGATTCTTCTGAAAGTGACATTTTTGATATCTCGATTAATTTTATAAAATCTACTCTCTGATAATATTATTAACCATTTTCATAGAAAGAATTTAGCACTTACAGTGCCGCCCAACAGGATTTGCCCACCCTATCACAGTTGAAGGTGTTACAAAAAGTTTTATATTTTGATTTCTAATAAAGACATCAAGGTTTGTAAGGTCTCATTTTAAAGCTTATATCATCTACTTTAACAATATTTAAAGAATAAATTTAAAAAAAAATTTTTTTAGTGTTTAATTACTGTTTAAAAAAAACAAACTTTTCAATTTTTTTTTTGCTAATTTCAAACAAATGTAGTTTTTTAACAAGTAATCGTAAATTAATTATGTATAACGCATTTTAAAGATGATTTTATCACCTTTAAAATGCATTTTTAAAAATTGTCGTACCAGTTTTTTTAAGAAAGTTATTATCATTTGTTTAAAAAAACAGCCCTTTTTTTAAATAATTCGTATTTTGAAAACGGTTCATTTTTTTGGAAAAAGTTTACGACAAAAAATGTTCATTTATTTATGTAGATTTAAGAAAAAAATATAAAAAATTTTTTTGAACAATTTTTTTTTTTACCACATTCTTACCTTGTACTTGTAAAAATATTGTACAAGGTAAAAATGTGGTAAAAAAGAAATTTGTTCAAAAAAATTTTTTATATTTTTTTCTTAAATCTACATAAATAAATGAACATTTTTTGTCTTAAACTTTTTCCAAAAAAATGAACCGTTTTCAAAATACGAATTATTTAAAAAAAGGGCTGTTTTTTTAAACAAATGATAATAACTTTCTTAAAAAAAATTGTACGACAATTTTCAAAAATGCATTTTATAGGTGATAAAATCATCTTTAAAATGCGTTATACATAATTAATTTACGATTACTTGTTAAAAAACTACATTTGTTTGAAATTAGCAAAAAAAATTGAAAATTTTGTTTTTTTAAACAGTAATTAAACAATAAAAATTTTTTTTTTTAATTTATTCTTTAAATATTGTTAAATTAGATGATATAAGCTTTAAAATGAGACCTTACAAACCTTGATATCTTTATTAGAAATCAAAATATAAAACTTTTTGTAACACCTTCAACTGTGATAGGGTGGGCAAATCCTGTTGGGCGGCACTGTACTTATCATTAAAAAAATTAAACAATTTTATTTAACTGAATTTATACAATGGCTAAAATAATTTCATCTTTAAAGTCTTTTTAACATGTCTCCAATAGGAGTTCTATAAGAAAACTAAATTTTTATGGTTTTTTCAAACTCTTAGAAATTTTTTTAAATTGGGCCAGAAAATACAATGTTTTTTCTATCATTATGTGCATTTTAAAAATTTTTTGACCTCCGTTTTGTATGTGAAAAAAATGTTTAAATTTTGTCCTCCGTTTAAGTTAAAATTACTTCACGATGATTAATAATGTTTTTATACATTAAAAATATTCTAAAAAAATGTGAATGCACATTAAAATAAAGTTAATGGTCTGATTGCTTTTATTTTTGATTATTGCTTTTATAAATATTCAAATTTTACATATTGGCCCGAGTAAAATTCAAAGAAGAAAGACTTTAATATTTTCAAATTAATTTTGCGCAACTTAAATTCTTACTATTGAGTATGAAATAAAGTAGTTTCAATAGAAAAAACCATATAATTTTAAAAAAATATATTGAAAAATCGAATATCAAAAGTATCACTTTCAGAAAAATAAACATAAAAATGCAGTTTTGTAAAATACTTGTTTTTTCATCACAAATAATTCCTAAATTTTAACCTGGAATTTTTAATATTTTTAACCTGGAAAACCTGGAAAAAGCCTGGAATTTTGAAATCTAGATTTTGTGGCAACCATGACGACATGTCATTAATAAATCGTAAAATTGGATAAAAGCTAATTTTCTGTATTTTTACTTAAGTGCTTATATCTTCTATATTTTCAGTTCAATTTTGATCGGCAACGGCTTATATTCTTCGTAAGAAATTGTACTTTGACTTCCAAAAAAGTAAACTCGAAGTAAACACTTTATTAGGGCGTAATTAACCGAAAAAGTCAAACAATTTCTAAAAATCTGTTAAAAATAATGAGAAATTCCAAACAAATTCATAACTAGCTCCTAAACCGCCAGTCCAATTAAAAATGTTGTATATATTTTTTTATTGGAAATTAAATTACCTTTAATTTGCTTCAAAGAAAATTGAAATCGATCGACTACATTCAGAAATAATGGTATATTAGTGAATCCACTTTTTGTCGAAATTCAAAAATTTGAAATTTACCCATATCTCGAAAACTGTTCTACTCACTGCAAAAATAGGTGTCTTTTTTGATATCTTAAAATAAGATGTAAGATGGGGAAATGGTATCTTACATCTTAAAATAAGATGTTTTCTAAAGCATCTTACTGATATTTAAGATGCTTTATATGTTTTAGCAGTGATGAAGATATTTCTTCCATCTTAGAAAAGTAAGATACTTTTGTAAGTTCTTTAAAGTATCTTAAATTAAGATGTTTCTGTTGCAATAAGATGTTTAGCGATAAGTTACTTGAGAATCTTAAGATGCGCCATAAGTGTAAGTTACTAAAAACTAAGATACATAAAGTGTTTTCCATAAGAGCCCATAGTTAACCTCAAAACTTTTTGCCCTAAAAATACCATAGAAAATGTGTACGAAGATACTTTTAACATCTTAAATTAAGATGTTTCAAGTAACTAAAAAGTGTCTACCAAAACATCTTAAAAATGACTACCAAAACATCTTAAATTAAGATACTTCTTTTTGCAGTGCTTTCTTATTATCTGACTTCAGATTCGGATTCAGGAGCAAATTTTACATAAGAAATGACATTATAATACCGCGGATCAAAATCTTTATAAACTAGTGTAATGTATAATACAATTTATTTTTTATAATACAATTTATTTAAATTTTGTACAAATTAACATTATATTGAATGTTAGGATAGGGGAAACTGGGGCTAAACTGGACAAGTCAAATATTTCCAAAACCATGAAGAACTTAAAATAATCTAAATAACCTGTGAACGCACTATTACGTGATGCATATGAAGCATGAGGTTTTAGAGACATGTCATTTTTCTACATTTTTCAAAAAAATCAATTACACCGTTAAACTCATTTGCCTCCCTACGCAACCTAAAAATTACTGAATTATCAAGATAATTTGTTCTGGAAAACTGAATGCTAAACAATTGCGGATGTCTCATAGGTCTCTGTGGAATATAAAAATTAAATAAGCGCAATAAGCAAGAATAGTGAAGTACAATACCAATTTGTCTAGCTATAAATCGTAATAACCGATTCGCTCAAAATTTTCATAAAATTTGATTTTTAATCGACTGTAACACTCTTAATTTTCATTAAATCTTAAACTATGACATATGGATCAAAAGGTAATTTAATTATCTTTACAATGACACCCTATTCATTATATTTTGACATTTATATTTATGTTAAAAATGAAAAAACACTACATTTTTAGCGTTTTTATGGTTCAAAGGCTCTGAACCACGGGTTAATATTAAAATTTTTTATTTCCAAATATTGTGTTCTTATTTTTACACAAATTAAAAGATTTTTAGGGGATGAGACCCAATAAAAAAAAACTTTTTATTTTTTTGAGACACCCTACTGTGGAGATCCACGTTACCCATGAAGTTATTGGAAAAGGTGAAAATGCGTTATGATATTTCAATGGAATTTTAATTTTTGTTCTTTATATAGCTGTTCTATGAAACCGGCATTTATAAAATTTGTCCTGCTTTATGATAAAATTTATTTTTAATATCCGCCATATTGCATCCGACATTTTGAATTTTTAATAACAGACATCGGATTTGTCATCAGCGACCCTGAAAACCGCTGAGTAACAAGTTTCAAGCGAATCCAAATTTTTTTTAAAAACTCTGCCATATTGGATCCGCAAATTTTAATTTTTTAAAACTGACATCGGATTCGTCATCAACGACCCCGATAACCCCCGAGTAACAAGTTTCAAGCGAATCAAAATTTAAAAAAAATGTTCGCCATATTGGATCCGCAATTTTTAATTTTTAAAAACTGACATCGAATTCGTCATCAGCGACCCCGAAAACCTCTGAGTAACAAATTTTAGGTAATTTGGATCAATTTTTTAAAAGTCGTCCGCCATATTGGATCCGCCATTTTGAATTTTGAAAAACTGACATCAGATTCGTAATCAGCGACCCCAACAACCCCAGAGTAACAAATTTCAGGTAATTTGGATTAATTTTTAAAAAGCCGTCCGCCATATTGGATCCGCCATTTTGAAAAACCGACAACAGATTCGTAATCAGCGACCCCGAAAACCCCTGAGTAACAAGTTTTAGTTAAATTGGACGATTTTTTATTTTTGGCATTCTGAGCACATTTTGTGTTTTTCAGCCGGCTGTTAAGGGGTTAAATTGTTTCGTTGAGACGCATTCCTATTCTCTAAAGTAAATTTGTTAGAACTTCCATTAAACAGAATTTTATGAGGTAGAAATGTGCCTTATCCGTATTTTTATTTATCATAGTTATTAAGTGTCTTACAGCGTAGATAATAAAAATATATAATAATGGAATTAGAATTTAGACAAATTTGCAACAATATTAATTTGTAAATAGTAGAAGTTTTGTTTAAAAGAATTTTATATTTCAGAATTCTATTTTATTCGAAACTTCGATTTTGCGAATTTTTATTTACATGGATCTTCATTCAAAAGAATTTTCAAAATACAAAATTTATCCGTAATCAAACTTTTATTATACATAATTTACATTAGGGCAAATTTTAATTTCACGAAATTTTTTATTTGCTAAAATATTTATTAAACAGAATAGTCATTTAAACAATTTTTTAATTGACAGAAGAATCATTAGAATGAATTTTTTCTTAGTCGAATTTTTATTTCTCAAAATATTAATTAACATAAAATCGATTTGAGCAAATTTTTATGACAGAAATCTCACATAACCTAAATTCATTTGGACAGAATTTCGGATTAGTAAAATTTTCGTTTGCCAGAATGTTCATATGCTAGAAATTTTATTTTATAGAATTTAAATATGACAAAATTGTTATATGCACGAATTTCTACTTTACCGACATCTTAAGCTTACGAAAGTTTAGTTGGCCGAAATTTAATTTCCCCGAAAATGCTCCATTAGTTAGAGAAAGACAACACGTCTATCTAATGGAGTTTTGTCGGACAAATTATATTTCTGAGAACTAAACTTTCGTTAGCTTGAGATGTCGGTATAGTAGAAATTCGAGAATTTAACAATTCTGTCATATTTAAATTTTATAAAATAAAATTTCTCGCATATTATGAACATTCTGACAAACGAAAATTTCACTAAACAGAAATTCTGTCCAAATGAATTTCGGTTATGTGAGATTTCTGTCAAATAAAAAGTTGCTCAAAACGATTTTATGTCAATTAATATTTTGAGAAATAAAAATTCGACGTCCAGCGTTTTGATTGGCTATGCTCATAGAGAATTTCCAAAACATTAAACTTTTTGGAAATTCTCTATGAGCATAGTCAATCAAAACGCTGGACGTTTCTGATATACTTAGAACGAAGGAGGTGTACAAGCGCCTTTATGATTCTTCTGTCAATTAAAAAATTGTTTAAATGACTATTCTGTTGAATAAATATTTTAGCAAATAAAAAATTTCGTGAAATTAAAATTTGCCCTAATGTAAATTCTGTATAATGAAAGTTCGATTACGGATAAATTTTGTATTTTGGAAATTCTTTTAAATGAAAATCCTTGTAAATAAAAATTCGCAAAATCGAAGTTTTGAATAAAATAAAATTCTGAAATATAAAATTCTTTTAAACAAAACTTCTACTTTTTACAAATTAATATTGTTGCACATTTGTCTAAATTCTAATTCCTTTATTATATATTTTTATTATCTACGCTGTAGGTCGCTAGAATTAGGTCGCTAGAAGAATTAGCTGCACTATGAGCATAGAGCTGAATGATAACGAACCGGTCCATTATCATCCGCGTCGATTGTCTTATGTGGAACGGGAAAAAGCTATCAAAATCACTACTAAATTAGAGAAAAACAATATGATAAGAAAAAGCAAAGTCTTACACGAGTCCAATTACTTTGCAGCCACAGAAAAATGGAGAGGTGCGATTGTATATCGATTACCGGGGGGTTAACAAAAAGACCAAAACCGATCCACATCCTCTCCCTCGTATCGTTTAGCGGGGAAAAATTATTTTGTCACTAGATCTCAAGTCGGGATTTTATTAAATTCCCATGAGCGAAGACTGCAGAGATTACCGCTTTTGTTACCCCTGTTGGTCACTGGGAATTTTTAAGAATGCCTTTTGGGTTGAAGAATGCACCTGCCGTGTTTCAGAGGGCCATTAATCGAGCATTGGGGGAATTACGTTTTTCCATTGCTTTAGTATATATTGACGATATCCTCATCCCGGCGACAACAATAGAGGAATCCTTTAAAAATTTGCGCCTAGTTCTCGAAGCTTTGCAGGAGCACGGGTTTACTTTAATTTTAACGAAACGTAAATTCTTTCAAACAATCAATGACTATCTCGGTAGGGAAATTTCGAGGGAAGGGGTAAGACTAGGCAAACACAACATCGTCGCGGTAGAAAAAACCCCCCAGCCAATAAATGTAAAGCAAGTAAGATCATTCCTTGGGCTCGCGGGTTATTTCCGTAAATTTATAAAAAAATTATGCTAGGTTGGTCTCGCCATTGACCGATCTGCTGAGAAAAGAAACCCCGTGGCTTTGGGGACCTCAACATAAGAGGGTCGTACAAGAGGTAAAGCGAATTCTCGTAAACAGACCAGTTTTGTCTATTTACGATCCTTCGCTTGAAACTGAAGTACACACAGATGCTAGTTCCATCGGGTTAGGGGCTATGCTTATTCAAAAAGAAAGATAGCATGCAACACGTGGTTTCTTATTACAGCCGAAAAACGACGGCTATTGAAGAAAAATACCACTCGTACGATTTAGAAACTCTTGCTGTTTATGATGCATTCAGGGTCTATTTGTTGGGGATTAAATTTGTCGTTGTAACTGATTTTACGGCTGTACGAGCTACGGTCACAAAAAAGGACATCCAACCGAGGGTCGTGTTACGTCCCAAAACTAAATGAGATATAACAATACTTGGTTATTTAAAATTAATCAAATATTAAATTTAATTAACTTTAAATTATTGATTGTTTTTAAGCCTAAATTTTTACATCTAATAGCTTAGGAATACTTTCAATCGTTCTTTCTTAATTTCAATTTTAAGAAAAATAGGAATAATTTGAATTTAAAATTATTGAGATCTTCGTCGAACTAACATAAGTTCAATACTTGATCTCAGATTCATAGGTATAACTTTTTAGGAATCAAATCAAATTCTAGAGATAATTTGTACAGACGAAAGTACAATTCTCTCCAGAATTGGGGTTTATGAAAGAGTTTAGAAGAAAAAATAAAGACAGCAAATTAATTTTTACTCACTTTTCATAAAATTTGAAGAAAAGACGAAATAGAAACTGCAACAGAGATGAAGTCGAGACTCGTCGAGTAAATTTTAAACTTTGATAATTTTAAGATTCGAATTGGAACTTGATTTGAAAAGATTTAGAATATTTGAACTTGAAGTTGAAGAATTAGAATATTTTGAGAGAACTCTTATTTGAGTTGATAGCTTTTCAAGAACTGCCTTTTCCTTAAGGAACACGTATATTTATGTCAATGTTCCCACTACCAATTTTCTTAAGGGAGGAAAATTTAGGGAAGGAAAAGTTATAGAAAGAGAAAAAGAGGTTGAGTATTATTAGGATTGGTTTAAGAAAAGAAAAATGGAGAGAAAATGCATTAAGAAATGGGCCTGATAGGCGAATTTTGGGTCCGTCCCATTTTTATCAGTTTTAAGCGTAGGAGGATCTTTGAAAAAGGGCTGAGTCTTATCTTTGCTCAATTTAAAAGATGAAAAACGATTTGAAGATGTTTTTACCCAAAACTTATTGTTAAAGGACCAGAAAAACGAAAGAAAAACTCCTCTTAAGAAACGAAAACCATCACCGCCAAAACCCAGCACGAGTCGTCAAGCTGATGAAAAAGATTTTTTGCAAAGTCTCCATTTACAACAAGAAAAAGATTCGACATTTAAAATACCTGAACGAGTAGCGTCAACATCGAAAATAAATGAATCTGAAAAACTGGAGGAAACAACGCAATTAACACCCAAAAAAGAACAACGAACAAAATTTACAATAAAAACTGGATTAGAGTCTTTCTGCCCGCACGATCTACTTCGTACAATTATAAATGATCAAGTTCAAATTTTGTCACGTATGTTCATTTTAATGTCTATATTTGTAAATTTTGCCCTTAGACATGCAAAAAATACTTTTCTCCTAGATGAGTGGTCTAAGAATGGTCCAGATTACCGGACTATTTCATTTTTATTCAAGAAAAAAGAACCTATTAAATCAACAAAGACTGACACTCTCAACAAGTTGAAAAAAGAATTTGTTCCTGAATTTTCCATCTACATGGGGCGACCATTCGAAAAATTCGATTGCAATAACCTAACATCTCAAGTGCAACAAATAGCTGATCAAATGAATATAAATTTCAAAACAAATCTCACTACACACTGTAGAAGTCGGCTTGCGAAATTTTTTAAAAATGAATTATTTAAAAAACCACCGACTGCGACAAAATCCCAATTCATTGACGAAAAATACATTCAGGAGAGAGACATGAAGAGAAAAAAAAAGAAAACGTGCAACAAGAAACAAGAAGAAACGAATTAGATGGGACAGAAAGAAGAGAAGAAAAAAAAATGCTGAAAGACAAACTAGAATTGAAAAACATATTAAATATCGAGATCTTTATCCAAATAATAAGAAGATGAGGGATAAATTGATTAACAATGAATCGAAAAAGGAAAAAAAATTACGTAATGTTGAACAGCGAAAAATTGTTTATGACGCAAAGACAACTACTGGAAGGAATCGAGGAAAATCGAAGACAACATCTAAAAATAAAGCGGGCATTAAACCATCAAAGACAACACCTGAAAATAAACCGAGCAATAATCCACCAATGGAAATATCACCTGAAAAAGAAACAAGCGATGAAACATTTAATATAATCGAAAAGGAGAAGGAAGAAAAACAAGGTTACACAATTAAAACCTTGAGCTTCTTTCTTTAAATGAATGTGAAATTGAAACATTGAATCGAATGAATTTGGAGAAATTGGATTTGGAGACATCGAAGATAAAAATAATTGTCACAAATTTCTCCCGTTTTATATTCGATTACAAACATATTTTATTGATAAGAGAATAAGAGGCTTCATGCTTGTGCCTATAATGAAACCTGGTGTAAAGTACATTTGCTACACAAATACTGCACTCATAGAATTGGAAAATGTTTTCGAGAGGAAAATAAATAAAACTAGAGTAAAAACACCAACAAAGACTATGACGAGAACCGAAATTTTAAAACAAGAGGCAGATCACAAGAACCTCATCTCACCGGTGAAAGAAAAGAAAGAAAAAATTGTCGAGTGATAAAAAAAATAGTGACAAGAGATATAAAGTTATTAAAAAGTGAAAAAAGTCCTCATCATAAAGAAAGACTGGCCCAATTGGAATTAAAATTGAAAATTTTGAATGAAGATTTGTCTATCGTCAACGAAGAATTAAAAAACATTTCCCAAATTCACAAGAAAGTCGTGACTGATAGGAATCAAGAAAAATATCTTGAAAATGAACGTAGGTGGGAAAGACTGTTTAATATCTCGAAATTACGCGTAAATAAAGAGAAATATAAATTTTCCGGGACAATTATAACCAACGGCATTGCCGTCTCCGTAATTTACAATGTTCTCAAACCAAAGAATATAATTGATTTCTCGCCTACCGAACAAGCAGATGTGCGCGATAAAACTAAATATAAAATTTTAAAAAATCTGGACCCAGGGTAAAAGCTTGCTTTCGGTGGTATTGAAAGAGAAATGCAGCAAGACTTTGATATTAATTCTAAAGACAAACCCATTAAAATTCCCACAGCATCATTTCGATTCCAAACACAAAAATATAAACGGCGATCAATTCTATATAAAGTAGGTAATGATCCGAAAACTTATTACGAAACTTTATTAGAAACTCCCGAATTCAAAGATAAAGTCAATTATCGCGATCCATCCCTTATTATTCCGAGTACAAAATTTTTGTTAAAAACCTTCTACGATCAACAACCGTATATGGAGAAAAAAAAATTGCTCGCCTCAAGTGGGACAAGTATATGCTTGTCCAAAGAGAAACGGATTATCTTGCCGATTATCTAGTGGGCAATATAAATGAAAAACAACTTATAGCGATAGGCAGTCCAAAAATTTCACCGTGGATGCGTGGCCATGTACGCATGCCGTTGAGAAAAGTGGTACGAAGATTAGCCGAAAAGCAAGATAAATATAAAAATTTACGTCTTGATTTTATCGATGAATTCAATACCACTAAAATGTGCAGTACGTGCAATAAAAAGTTGAAAATTATGAGAAATAGAACTGCCTATTGCTCCAGTTGCAGGACAGCATGGAACAGAGATGTCAACGCTGGAAGGAACATCTTAAACTTAACTCTTGTCCGACTCGGTATAATCGAAAAACAACAGCTTCCCGACTGGAGCAAATTCCGCGCGATCGCGAATATAGAAGATTGATCTTCCGCGTTTGCTTAAAAAATGGGGGAGATCTATCTACTTACAATTGGTTTTCTACACTTGATGGGGAATCCATGCCTTTGCATAAAGGCGTACACTACCAGATGAGCTATAACTTTAAAAAATACATTCTTTTTTTTAATTTTTAAATATTCATTTACAAATCGACATTTTGTTTAATGTTTCCGGCAAATGAATCGCTATTATTGATTTGAAGTTTCCAATCAAGCATTCAAACTTTTGGTGGGAAATTCAATCTTTATAGTGTAAAGTTATAGTCTCATTTTTAACAGTGTGATGTGACGAAGATCGGCCCATTAGTGGCACTTTAATGGCAAAAATTTTGTGTCTTTGATGGCAAATTATAATTGCCAGAATTGGGGCGTAGCTTGGCCCAGGAATGGCACATTAATGTCTATCATTTTGTATCTATGATGACAAATTATAATTGCCAATATTGGGACGTAGCTCGGCCCAATAATGGCACAGTAGCGGCTAGTGTAATGTAGCTTATAAGAACCCTTTTGCTTCATCGACTTCACGTCAGGGTACACGGAGAAAAAAGGATACTTAAATTTACCCTGAGGATTGTAAAACTTGACAAATTTTAAGTGTCAACTATAGGACAACACTGTTGTTTGTAGACATGGTTGCCACAAAATCTAGATTTCAAAATTCCAGGCTTTTTCCAGGTTTTCCAGGTTAAAAATATTAAAAATTCCTGGTTCAAATTTAGGAATTATTTGTGATGAAAAAACAAGTATTTTACAAAAAATGTTAACAATATTCATTATTATGTAGTTATAAATGATTGTTCTCTTAAACAATTAAAATCACAGGCATTTTTATGTTTATTTTTCTGAAAGTGATACTTTTGATATTCGATTTTTCAATTTATTTTTTTTTAAATTATATGGTTTTTTCTATTGAAACTACTTTATTTCATACTCAAAAGTAAGAATTTAAGTTGCGCAAAATTAATTTAAAAATATTAAAGTCTTTCTTCTTTGAATTTTACTCGGGCCAATATGTAAAATTTAAATATTTATAAAACCAATAATATTCCTCTTTTTTATAAATATTATATAGAAAAATTACACATCAGACCATTAACTTTATTTTAATGTGCATTCACATTTTTTTAGAATATTTTTAATGTATAGAAACATCATTAATCATCGTAAAGTAATTTTAACTTAAACTGAAGACAAAATTTAAACATTTTTATCACATAAAACGTAGGTCCAAAAATTTTTAAAATGCACATAATGATAGAAAAACATTGTATTTTTTGGCACTATTTTTAAAAAATTTCTAAGAGTTTGAAAAGAACCATAAAAATTTAGTTCTATTATAAATTATTACTATGAAAATGGTTAATAATATTATTAGAGAGTAGATTCTATAAAATTAATCGAGATATAAAAAATGTCACTTTCAGAAGAATCAGCCATAATTAGAACATTGAAGTCATGTCTAAATTAAATAATTTTCATCTTTAAACTTTGTTCAAAATCTTGAACAAAAAGCAAATAGTAACAAAAAATTTTAACAATCGTAATACTAATAAAGATATAAAATCCTTTTTTTAGAGAACAATCTTAACAACATTTTTCACAGTTTTAGTCAATAATTAAAATAAATTAAATTAATTTAAAGAGAAGATAACATGGAAAAGGAAAATTGCATGTTAACATTTTTAAAGAAAAATAACATATTATGTTGAATGGAATTTTTCTTAATATCTTTCATTAACCCAAAAAAATTCCAGAAATTCGTTCAAATTCCATGATATTTCCAGGTTTTTCTTCATACCCTTTTTCGATTTCCATGCTATTTCCAGGTTTTCCAGGTTGTGTGGCAACCATGGTAGATTACTATTTATATAGTGTAAAATAAACGTAATTAGTTTTACACTCCAGGAATGTGTAGTACTTTATTATGTCTGTTTATTAGATTTTTAAAAATAAACTTTTATTTGTAAAAAATTTATTTAAACAATTAAAAATATTTAACTTAGATAATAAAAATTTTAAATGGCAGAACATTTTTAATTTTTTAAAGTAGTTTTTAAATTTTTAGTCATTAAAAGAGTTTTAGAATTCATTTAGTCTTTTTAGTAATAATTCTTAAAAAAAAAAATTTTTCTTGAAAAAAAAAATAATTAAAATATTACACATTTTAAGTAATTTAAATTGTGTGTCAATAGAGATTATTATTTTATAACATTCGCAGAAATAAATAATAAATAAATACTAACGCATATTTTTAAACGTCAAAATTTATTTATCGATGTTCATTTTTTAGCTGCATTTGCGGTTAGTTACTTCAACTAAAAAACTGGTTAGTTTAAATTTCTCGGAGTGTAAAACTAATAATAAAGTATGTGTTACTTTTATGAAGGAAAAAATATAGTAAAGTGCAAGTAATATTATGAAGAAGATAAATAAATTATGACTAAATAAATTTTTAACATTCGAAATTTAACACTCCAGTTTTTACCGTGTAGCAAAGTGGTCACAGTGTTAGGCTGTGGTGCATCAGGTTCAAGTATCGATCCCCGCGAGCGGTAAGAATTTTTCAAATATTTATAAGTTTGAGTTTAATTTAGGGAAATAAGCTGTATAAATATTATAAATTAATTAGTTAATTAAATAAAAAATTTTTTTTTTAATTTTGTCAACACTGGGGGAGTAATGGCAGCCAATAATGGGACATTCATGTTTACCGAGAATCGGCCGATAACACAGGCACACAAAAAAATAAAAAAGTCAAAACCCAGAGGTTACACCCCTCAGTTTAAAAAAAAGTGGAGTAGGGTGTCTATTCCTATGTTTTTTTGGTCGCTAAAATCAAAAAAGACTACCAAAAACAAATTCTTCCCTCCCTTAACCCCCTACAACCCCCTTAACAACCCCAGGGTGAGGGGTCGAAATTCGAATTTTCACGAAAAGTCGATTACGGTGTCTAAACCTACGCTTTTTGGGTCGCTGAAACCAAAAAAGACTACCAAAATCAAATCCTTTCCACCCTCGACCCCCTACAACCCCCTGCAATAATGTTTGATAAATTATATTTAATTTTCAATTTCCCAAAAATCGGTTCGTTTTATTTGAAAAAAATTATTGTAGGGGGTTGTAGGGTCATATTCGGTTTCAGCGACTCCAAAAACATGGAGGTAGGGGGGTGTAACCTCTGGGTTTTGACTTTTTTATTTTTTTTTGTGCCTGTGTAATTGGCTGCCGACGGCCTACCGCGGTTAACCTCCCGTCAGTCGGGCCACTATTTTCTCCCGAGAGTAGGCACTGACTATGCCGTCACTGGGCCAGTTTTGGGCCGTTTTTAATTTCGCACTTGGGAAAGTTTAGAAAAAGAATGTTTTCATAGTTTTTGGTCCGTTTTTTTGGAAATTTTGACAGAATTTTTTTTCTGTTGAAGGTTCTTTTAATTTTTTTTGTATTCTTTACGGATAAATAAACAATTTTGCTACAGATAATTTTTAAATAAAATATAGGCGTCATGAAGTTTTTCAGCTTTGAAATTTAAAAAAGTATAGCGTTTTCACCGTTTGTGATACTTTTTTCGGAAAAAAGTTTAAATGTTATATTAAATTTTTTTTCTAATGTTCATTGAACATGTTCGGATCTTTGAGTACATGAGTAATAGCTCAAAAAAAATTTCATTATCCAAAAGTTTAACCCCCATTATTTCCAAAATAAAAAATATTTTTGAAAAATATTTTAGGGGGTATTCATATATATCTATCAAAAAACAGATAAGTTGAATATCGGAGACAAGTTTTTCAAGTGGCTGTTTTTACTTATTTAGACCCTATTAAAAGTATGACAACTAGTAAAGAATAAATTGAGATTCTAAAAAAAATTTCCATAGCTTAATGATATCAAAATATTAACATTTTACCTGTCTTTTACCTTATAATTACTTGTAAATGTATTATAATACATTTACAAGTAATTTTATTTCTAAGCATAAAAAAGAAACATACAAAAGTTAAAAATTTGAAAATATAAATTAATTAAAATTTATATAACAATTTCGAAATTATTAGCAAGTGGGGTATTTATTACCCAAACAGTAAAAGATGAGGTTGGGTGCAATGACCTACGCCCACTATTAAAAACAACAATAAATATTAAGTAAAACGATATTAAAATATTATTTTTAAAAAAGGTTATAAAGTGCAATATGTGGAAGCTATTAAAGTAGCAGAAACATTTAATTTGTTTGTATTTTCGATAATATTGTCGTCCACTGTACCCTTTACTATAAAAAAATTAAAAGTTTCTTTATAATCGGTTCTTGAAGAAAATGTATTTAATAAAACGAGTTTAATTAATAAAATGATTTTAGGACTCGTAACAAAAGCGTACGTTACTTGAAAAAAGAAACTTATAAAATTATGAAAATTATGAGAAATATTTTTACATAATATACAATCAACCAAAAATTTGTTCGTAAAATGGAATTTAGTCTGCTACATTGTCTTCTGCTCGTCTAAGTTATAGTAAAGTAAGAGCAGAAGACTTTGGAACAACAGCCAATGAAATAATTGCGAAATAGAATTTAAAGGAATTTCCAGTTAACGGATAATGACGATTGGTTGTAAGTTGTCTACTGCTTTGGGGGGTCTCACTCAATCGCTGTTTTGCGACTGCGTACAGCGACTCTAGTGAGAGGCCGTGGAAGATTGCGCGGAAAACTTATGGCTCATGGTTCGCGTGACCGACCTCAGATTGGAGCAATGCACGTTACATAACACCGGGTGGCCGGCTCACTTTTCACAAATTCAAGAGCAAAAAAAGCAGGGAAAAATGATTTTTTAACAGATAAAGATCAAACACATCATTATGATTTTATTAACAAAAAAATATTTTCCACAAATTATTTCATCATTTCGAAAAAATACCAATTTGGAAAAATAAAAGAAAAAATTTTTTTTTGCATGAATGAAAAAAGTTTTTCTTTTGAAAAATAAATTCTTACCAGTCTCTGCTTCATTCTTCTTTCCGTTGGTCAATGGAATTTTAAGATTTCCTTTCTCTCCATGCTCTCCTGCTTCCAATTGTGAACCCAGAGTCATGCTTTTCACTGGATTTTCAATCGGTTTTCAGCAATTACGAAATTAATCCTTCCCACAAAGACGAAAATTCGACTCTTGTTTTGAAGAATATTCCACTTGTATATTACACACACTCTTTAATGTCTCACGATTTAACGAGAAAATGTTGTGAAATTTTCGAACGACAAAGAGAGTAATATGCACGAGCAAACAACCGATAGAACTAATGAGGAGATAACTGAGTCCAATATCCGCAGATCTGGTTAGTGACTGCTTCTTTAAAAAAAAAACTTCTTTACGTCGTTTACGATTTTCGTGACACTATCTCTCTCTGACCACTCGAGCAATTCAAAGTATTAAAAGCTCTAAGAGCCGAGAAAAACGGTAGCACTTGCAGCAGAATTGGACTGCACGTGCACATGTGTGTTTAAATGTATTTGGACCAAAAAAAAGAGAACATTTTACCAAGGTTCACATAAAAGTAAGGATGGGTCATGGAATTCAAATTTTCTACAACACTCAACAGGGATGGTAAATGTAAGAAAATGTACGTGGTTTAAGGTACATTTACACGTTCGGTAAAAAAATAGTTTTTTTATGAAATTGCGTTCACACCCCGCTTTTTCAATAGAACAAGCAAATCTATTTCTATCGGGAATTTTGAAATCTAAATTTAATTTATAAAAGATAAACAATATTTATATTTTGTCAGTAGAATAATTGTGATATGAATAAATCTTTATAATTAGCGATAATGTAATAACCGATAATGTAGCTTATTTTTACCCAAATAGCTCGTAACCTTGCAGCAACATTGCGGCAATGATTCACAATTGTACAGTAACATTTATGTAATATTGAATGACAATGTAGCTTTAAACATTGAAAATTTACTGTGTAATACTTTGGTAATATTACAGCAATGTTAAGGCAACCTTACCGTGCAATATTAATTTTATTACATTTTATTACATTACAGCACAACATTGCTAACATTGAATTTCGTGAGTGCAAGAGAGATAGTCAGATATCACTATCCTTTCCACTCTCACGAAATTCTGCTTTGCATTGTGTTTTCTGCTCAACAAGGTTTATTGATTGCGTTTATTGAACGCAGCTGATTTGTTAAATAATTGGATCAATATGCCATCTGGTGGTTACCTCCATTTTCCTTCTCTATCTTTTTTTAAAAAGTACAATGAAAAGAGAAAAAAATTTTAATGGAGGACCGGATTAGGTAAAAGTTACTAGATTATCACTAGACCACCAATCCCAATATTTTAAGTAATTACATTTTTCAATATTATATACACATATTATTTATTTTATTAATACAATGTCAAATAAAAATTGTACTAGCTGTATATAAACAACTAGTTCAATATTTATTTAAATTTGTGACGTACTGGCAAGTAATATACCTAATAAGCAAAGAATTTTAGGTTATGTTTACAATTTTTTGAGTAAAAATACAAAAGAGATTTAATTACTATTACAGTTTACAAATTATTGATGTTTAAGGCTTCATCACAACCAAAATATTCAATAAAAATGGTTTGAAATTGACATAATTAAAAAGAATTAATTTAGATTTCAAAATCCTCGAAAGAAATAAATTTTCATTTTTTGGCAAAAAAAATTGCGTGTGAACGCAATTTTAAAAAACAAAAATTGTCCTACTGATCGTGTAAATCTATCTTTATTTACATTATAATTTTAAGACCAACGCAGAATGAATACGGATACGGGAACAGGGCATGAGAAAGAAAAGGACACAGACAGCTTCTATCATTTGTATTTGCATGCCCTGTTCCCGTATCCGTATTCATTCTGTTTAGGCCTTTATTTTGGAATTTTAAAAAATCGAATGTTTATTTGTTCGAATAGCTAAAAGTTCGAATGTCTAGTTGTTCAAATTTCCAAAAGTTATAATGTTTATTTGTTAGAATTCTCAAATGTTAGAATGTTCCTATGTTAGAATTCTATTTAACGGCGTTGGAAGGTCTGGAAAATTTGTAGGTTACAATTATCGCCCGACAAAATACGGCACTGGCTGATTTAAATGACGTGAAATAGGTAAATAAACATTTTTCAATCACTTTTTCTCTAAACACAGACACTTTTTACAAAATAGGCCAACGTACAACGAGTAGGAATCTTCTTAATTACCTAAGTTCAAAAGATTGTTTAATTTCATGCAGAAACGCGGTTGTAAAATGTAAAATTGGAAATGATTGGAAAGTAATGTAATGACAGACAACAAGAAGCGGTTTACTGCCAGTCGCCAGAAGAGGGCAGAAGCATGCAGAGAGCACAATGGTCCAGCTGTTATGTTCTTAGCATTACATCACTTTCCAATTTTACATTTTACAACCGCGTTTCTGCATGAATTTAAACAATCTTTTGAATTTAGGTTATTAAGAAGATTCTTACTCGTTGTACGTTGGCCTATTTTGTAAAAAGTGTCTGTGTTTAGAGAAAAAGTGGTTGAAAAATGTTTATTCACCTATTTCATGTCATTTAAATCAGTCAGTGCCGTATTTTGTCGGGTGATAATTGTAACCTACAAATTTTCCAGACCTTCCAACGCCGTTAAGCATGGCTATTTGAACAAATAAACATTCGAACTTTTAATAATTCTAACAAATAAATATTAGAACTTTTAAAATTTTAACTTTTAGAATTTAGGCTATAGGACTGTACCTTAAGGAGGGTCACCGTTAAAGGCCAATGCAGAATAGAATCTTTAACCGAAACCGCAATCGTAACTGCGAGAATGAGTTAAAGAAGGATAGGTATATTATTGTTTATCCTTCTCTAACTCATTCTTACACTTACGGTTACGATTGCGGTTCCGGTTAAAGATTCTGTTCTGCGTTGGCCTTAAGGGGATGTCAAAGTCGATGCGATTTTCCCATTGAAGCTCAATGCAAAAATCCAATCGACTTTGACACCGCCTTAATTAACGTTATTATGTCGTCCAAATCACTGCAAAAATAGGTGTCTTTTTTGATATCTTAAAATAAGATGTAAGATGGAAAAATGGTATCTTACATCTTAAAATAAGATGTTTTTTAAAGTATCTTACTGATTTTTAAGATGTTTTATACGTCTTAGATATTTCTTCTATCTTAAAAAAGTAAGATACTTCTGTAAGTTTTTTAAAGTATCTTAAATTAAGATGTTTCTGTTGGAATAAGATGTTTATAGCGATAAGTTACTTGAGAATCGTAAGATGCGCCATAAGTGTAAGTTACTAAAAACTAAGATACATAAAGTGTTTTCCATAAGAGCCCATAGTTAACCTCAAAACTTTTTACCCCAAAAATATACAGAAAATGTGTACGAAGATACTTTTAACATCTTAAATTAAGATGTTTCAAGTAACTAAAAAGTGTCTACCAAAACATCTTAGAAATGACTACCAAAACATCTTAAATTAAGATACTTCTTTTTGCAGTGATGCCGAAATGAAAATTTTTATTAGGCCGCAGTCCCATGGCAGCGTTTTGCGTTGCGTTGTAATGAGAGAGAATGCAGCAAACGTATAATTGCGTCTTTTTCTCTCCCATTATGACGCAACGCGAAACGCTGTCATGGGACTCCACCCTTAGAGAATAGTCTTTATTAAATGTTGTTGAAGCAGCATCATCTTATTACTTGAAACTTGGTAACCTGTATTACATTTATTCATAATTATACATTTTTAGATAATTAACTTTAATCGTTTAAAAAATATGAGAGCAATTATAAAATTATAACAAACCAGCAAATGTTACGCGCGCTAACGCTCGGAACGTGATATTCAATTTATTATTATGCAAATTACAAAATTTTTTATTTTCAAATATGAATTTTTGAATTATTTTAAGATTCAAACTTTAAAAAATACAATTATTAACTAATTTACTAAATAACTATTCTTGTTTATTAATTTCAAAAATTTTAATAAAATTCTTCACAAGAATTCAATTATTTTCATAAATATAAGAACATTCTTCGTAAGAATTCAATTATTTTTAAAAATAGTAAATTTTTTTGCAAAAATTTAATTATTTTCAAACAAAATTTCACAAAAGAATTCAATCTGTTTTTTAAATCGTTATAAAATATTTCAAAAGAATTCAATTATTTTCTAAAATTTTAATAAAATTGAATAATTAAATGTTTAATATAAATTATTAACAAACACGATTATTTTAAAAACTTGAAAGAAATTGTTCATAAAATTCAATTACTTTTAAAATTTTTAATTAAAATTATTAAAAAAAAACTCCATTATTTAATAAAAAATTCTAAGAAATTCTTCAAAAAAAATTTAAATAGAATTTTTGAAAATTTTAACAAAATTCTTGGCGAGAATTCAATTATTTTTCTAATTAATAAAATTCTTCCAAGGAATTCTATTATAATCAAATTTTTTGATAAAATTCTCTGCAACAATTCGATGATTTTCAATACATTAATTTTAAAATTTAAAATATTTAAAAAGAAAAATTTAAAAAAAAAAGTTAAGAAACAAACGCAGCGTATTCAGTACCGTATCACGTATCCGACCTTGGCTTGTGATCTGCCCTTAAATTCTCACGAGAATTACCTGCTCAACTCTGTCCAGCACGTAACGTAACACTGTGTTTCGGCCTAATGGTAAGTATGGTCATTAAACAAGAAAAAGTATATTCATTGGCACTGGCATCTGTTGTCATCTCCATTTCAAAAATTCTGGACTGCAAAAAATGCATTGCATTTTTTCATTACATTATCGATTAATAGTAAGTTCCAACCTGCAACTAATTTTTTTATGACACTGCTCAATTCTTGTCCATTGACATTGTGAAAATAAAGTAAAAAATTACTTTAACATTCAGAATCGGCCTAATAATTATCAATAAATCTGACAAAAGTGACACGTTGCCTGGTAGAGTTGTAAAATTTTGGAGGAATTGCATAAAAATAAGAGTGCCGGATTAGAAAAATAATATGGACGCTGATGCTGAATCTTGTTTAAACGATTGGAATGATTTGGCGCGAGATTACAAAGAACTTGAGGTGAGTGTTCAGTGTTATGTTTAACTCCCTATTATCATAGACACCAATTATTATCAACAAAACAAATTCCAACTTGTTATTGTAATCAAATAGTAAGACTATTTCCTTATAATTTATTAATAATTAAATTTTATCGAAATTGTTTTTAAAAACAAATTCTTGTTATTTTATGTGTAAATTAAAAGAAACATTATCAATTCAAGTCAATTTACCTTCACTTAAATACAAACTAAAGAATTAAAAATGATCAATAATTTAATAACATTTTCTCTCCACAATAATTGAGATCAGAAATACTTACAATTTAGATTTTATTAAAAACTGCAACAAATGACATTTAACTCAAATGAGCAATTTCACGTGAAACGATCAAGTACACTGTAAAAAAAATTTTCTGTAGATTTACAGTTTTCTATAGGAATTTGTAAAATAACATCTTTAAAAGTAGCGAATTTACAATTTTTTTAGTGAAATTACTACTTTAAGTGTGTCAATTTTACAATTTTCTGTAAATTTACTACTATGAAAGTAGGTAATAAAAGGGTCCTTTTATTACCTACTTTCATAGTAGTAAATTTACAGAAAATTGACACACTTAAAGTAGTAATTTCACTAAAAAAATTGTAAATTCGCTACTTTTAAAGATGTTATTTTACAAATTCCTATAGAAAACTGTAAATCTACAGAAAATTTTTTTTACAGTGTAGAAATTTTAATTTCCTGGGGAAGGTTTGAAGCCCTGATAAATTGTTATTCTATATCAAAGTAATAAAAACCAAAAAAAATTATAACTTTTTTAAAAATTAATTGTGTAAATTACACTGTAAAAAAAATTTTCTGTAGATTTACAGTTTTCTATGAGAATTTGTAAAATAACATCTTTAAAAGTAGCGAATTTACAATTCCTTTAGTGAAATTACTACTTTAAGCGTGTCAATTTTACAATTTTCTGTAAATTTACTACTATGAAAGTAGGTAATAAAAGGGTCCTTTTAAAAAGAAAGTGTCCTTTTTTTAAAATTTTTTTTTACAGTTTACGCTGATTGCAGTTATGAGGTTATAAGTAAAATTGTTAACTTGAAATCTTATTGTAATATATATTTATTATAAAAACATTAGGTGCAATTAAAAAAATATTTAATTAGTTTCGGTCTTACAAACGTGACAGGTGAAAAAAGTTTTCACTTGTGAAACACAAGTGAAATGAACAGATCTTTTGCACTCCTTACACTTGATAGAATTTATATTTATTTATTTATATTATATTCATTTATTAGGGGAGACTGGGGCGAAAGGTTAAATTTTGCATTTAAATGATTTTTTTAGACAATATAATCCGCTTAGATGCAAATATTTATATATCAATACTGTAGGGCAACTTGTCCTCTACAACTTAGAGTTTTTTAGCTGTTTTTCCTAAAAAAATGTATAGGTCAAAACGTGGGACAAGAACTTTTAACTGGTCAAATTAAGCATTCACTTTTGCAGCTCACCGGCCCACAGTGGAATTTTTTTACAATTTACTGTTAAAAAATGTCTACAGCTTACAATTTTTAACCGATTTGAGTGTTCTTTGTTTTAAATTAAAGAGGAATAAGTTCTTAAGACATCCCTCGAGGCCGATTTTTGATATTTTAATTGTTTATAATTTTTTTTTAATCAAAGTTAACAAATTAATACACTTTTTTAAAAAAAGACGTTTATTTTCATATTCCGTTGTTGCACATGATCTAAATCAATTCAAATTTATCCAATATGACCACCAGATAATTAATAAAGGATAAAATAATTTATTTCAATTGTTATAAACAATATACAGTCCAACAACGCGCAGGGCCGGTGCGCTGCAGAAGTTAATGCTTAATTTGACCAGTTAAAAGTTTTTGTCCCACGTTGTGACCTATACATTTTTTAGGAAAAAACCAGACCTTTATGAAAAAAATTTAAAATAAAAAATGTCCATTTGATAAAAAAATTAAATTTTATTTTTTATTTTAATTTTTCAAGGTCAAAAAATTTTTTTTATTAAATTTGTTTTCACCATTAGAAAGTGCTGAAAAACAGCAAAAAAACCCAAATTAGAAAACATCTTTTCGTTTTGTTTTAAAGAAATTACAAATTTTTCAAATCTTCCATGTAAGGTCAAATATTTTAAGTTTGACCCCCTCCAGTTTTTACATTTGTTTAAATAAATTAATAATATTTGGTATTTTTAATTGTATCTAATAGGACTACTGTTTGTGCAAACTTTTAACCTGATCCCAAACATTTTAAATTTGGACCCGGATCACTTGAGGTGATAATATATAAATGACAAAAAAATTATATTGTCCAGAAAAAAGTAATAATTCTCAAGTTTTTTAATCTTTGAAGAGATGACTATGAAACTTTAACAATTTTTTCGATGACAATTTTTTTCTTGTGGCTATTATAATTGCAAAAATGAGATACACTTCGGAATCATATTAAAAATGTTCTTGTAGTGATATATATATTAAAACAAGTATTTGAATATTTTGCCCTTTATTTCATAAAAATCAGAAAGGTGATCTACTCATGGAGCTGGTCCACCTATGGAGACATTCTTCTACTACTATATTTGGGCAATTCCACGTGAGATTTTAGTCGACCTCTTAAAATTCGCCAAAAATATTTTTTTTCTATTCTGTATCGAAAAAAACAGATACGTATTTTTTATTTTTGTTTAATTGTCCAAATTTTCGAGTTATGAATTTTCGAAATTTTGGACTTTTAATTGTAGACCTATATTCAGTAGCTTATAAGTCTGAAAATATTGAGTTTAGAAAAAAGTTGTCAAAGAATGAAAGTTTTAGTTTTTTTTCAACTTTTAAAAAATGTAAACAAAGAATTTTTTTTTATTTTTTTAATAAAAAAAATTTTTTTTTATAAACAAATTAATTTTTTCTAACTTTGAGCCGGATTTTTTTTATTTTTTCTTTAAATTTATTTATACCTTATAATATAGAAAAGATTTTCCAAAAAGTCCCAAAATGGGCCTGATGTGTTAAATGAGTTTTAAAACATTTTCAAAAATCACTTGCAAGCATCAGTGGGATTTTTTTACAAATAACATTTTAAAACTGTCTACAGCGTATAATTTTTAATCTATTTGAGTGTTCTCTGTTTTAAATTAAAGGGTCTACGTCCCAAGGTATATGTTATATATGGGGCATTCCAGGCCAAGTCGGAAATTATTTTGCTTTTGCATCTCAAATTTTTTTAAACATTTTTTTTCTTTTAGTACTCTTTGAAATGAGCTACCTTGATCTTTTTCAAATTTTTTCATAAAGCGGTTCAGGAGTTACAGATTTTTGAAAAATGACGTTTTTTACGTACATTTTTTTTTAAATGCTTATAACTCCGTCAAAAATTGATCAAATTGGACGTTTTTATAATGAAAATTTTTGTTTTCACGCGTAGTTTTTAATAAAAATATTTTTAAAAAATTTAAAAATAATTTACGATAAGATTTTAAAATTTTTAAAATAAAATTTCATTTTTAACAATGTATGTATTGATCAATTTTTTTCAAAATTTTTGTAAGAAACTATCACTAAATTAACAATTTTTAAGCCTTGTCCGATCGTGGGCAAACGATGGGATCTATTTATTTTGAAATTTTTAATTTTTATATACGCAGTGGTGGCCAAATGACTAACTTGCCATTTGACAAAATCACACAAATTTTTCACAGCAAATGTGTTTTCAGACTGAGTCTCTCCAAAGTTAACCTTAATTGTGATTTGTTCAAATGACAAGTTAGGCCTACCGTTTTCACTGTGTATATAAAAATTAAAATTTTTTAAATAAATAGATCCCATCGTTTGCCCTCGATTGGACAAGGCTTAAAAATTGTTAATTTAGTGCTAGTTTCTTACAAAAAAATTTGAAAAAAAATTTATCGATACATACATTGTTAAAAATAAAATTTTATTTAAAAAATTTTAAAATCTTATCGTAAATTATTTTAAAATTTTTTAAAAGGGGCCGTTCAAAACATACGTAACGCTTTAGGGGGGAGGGGGGGTCAAGCTATTTGTTACGGTCAGCAGAAAAAATGGCGCTAATGTATACAACATTGCGTTACATGGGGGGAGGGGGGGTCTAAATTTCCGAAAAATAGCGTTACGTATTTTTTGAACGGCCCCAAAATATTTTTACTAAAAACAAAACTTTTCATTTCAAATACGTCTAATTTGATCAATTTTCGACCGAGTTATAAGCATTTAAAAAAATAGCTCATTTCAAAGAGTACTAAAAGAAAAAAATGTTTAAAAAAAATTTGAGATGCAAAAGCAAAATAATTTCCGATTTGGCCTGGAATGCCCCATATAAATTTTATAAAAATGCTTGCTCTAGGAAGCATAAAAAATACACATTGTTTATAAAATTATTATTAAAAATGAAAAATTTTTGAAAAATTTTTTACAATTATTTTTATTTAAAAGAGTGCATATTAATTAACTACCAAAAAAATCCCCATTAATTTCTAACAAAATAATTTTGAGTTGTTTATTTTTTTATAAATGATGCAAAACTTTTCAATTTTGAATAGCTACACGGAAAAGTTTTTGGGTGAGCTGCCATTTCACGATTAGAAAAAAATACTTCTCACAATTTGGGTGCTCCGCTTTCTCTCTTAAGAGAGCTGTGCTGACCGCACTGGGCGAGCAGCACTCCCAGCATGGTGTGCTGCTCTATCAAACTGGGGATGACTCTCTACTTTAGTTAAAGTCGCGCAGCGGCAACCACAACTGATTCAGCTGCTAACCTAAAAACTTTTCCGTGTATAAAACTGTATGAGATAAAAACAATTTGTTTTGTTATACTAATCATTTCTAAGGTCATCATAAACAGATCTAAGCTTTTGTAATTGAAAAAAATTCTTTTCTACGGTTTTTGAAGGTGGCCGACTACTGTCGATTTAGGTGTTCGTCTACTGACTTGTTTATTTTCTAATTTTTTTATTAAATAAAATGTTTTTTTCATAAACATGATTTGTTTAATAATTTTGTGTGATCATAAGGAACTATTCATTAAAAAGATTTTCTTAAGTGGGTGACTACTGTTTGGTTTATCCTAATCGGTGGGCAAGGTTCTGGTTTTAAACAGTTTAATGTAACATAAAAATTTAAAGTTGCTTTATAGTACGTAGGATATTTTTTTTAAATATTTATGTTTGTGAATTAAAAACTGAAATCTTTGTCTTCATTTCATGAACACTTTGAAAAAGTAACATCAGATATTCAGCATAAATTGCTTCAGCAGTTTTAACCCCATGCATATGAATAAATAAGTATTTTTTAAATTTTAATATTCTTTTATAGGCATTAAATAGAGAATATCTTTCGAAGTTGGAACAAGTCGTTGAACTCCAAGCAAAATGTTTAAAAGGAATATCGCACCAGAAGTATCAAATGGGCGTCATTTCAAAATCTCTTAAAAAGTACGTTTCATAAAATTGAAGCTTTCATTTTATAAATAATCTTAATGTTAAGTCCAGAATGTCAATTTTATAATAAAAATTTCATTAAATAAAAATAATAATAATAAAATTAATTAATTAATTAATTTAATTAAATTTTAATCATCAACGCATAATTTGCTTTTTCTTACATTTTTCTACGACGCGTCCTTTTAATCTAAAATTGACATTCTGGACAGAGACATTAAAAAATATATTCATCACAGCAAATAATTAACCTTTCTTATTGAAAAAAGCTTGCAGGCAAGCGAAGCACGTGACGCTCTGGATAAGGATATAATGAAACGAGATCAGCAGTTACATGACATGGAGCAAATATTACCAAAACCAAATGGTACTTATCTGAAAATTATTTTAGGAAACGTTAATGTTTCAATATTGAACAAAAACGATAAGTAAGTTTATAATTATTAATATTCAACTTATTTTACACATACACTTTAAATTTTTCATCATTTAATTCATAGCTGATAAATGCGTTATTTAAAACTTAGATGTAATAGTAAAAAGATATAAATTTTAATTACAATTTTTTACATCTAGTCTATCTATATAAATAAGTCCATAATTTAAATTTAAGATTAAACTAACGAGTCGTAAAAAATACAAGACATTAACAACGTTCAAAAAATTAACATTCTGGACTTACCATTATTTTGTATATATCTGATTGCAGTTTGAACTTAGTTGTTTTTGTTAGCATTGCTTTTTTAGCTTTAACAATTCAAACAGTTTTTATATTATAGTAGTTAAGGTCTGAAAGAGGGCAAACATTCTCAAAGCTAATACAGCAAGCTACATTATATAATCAAATGTTTTAATTGTTAATAAATTTTTCTTGATTTTTTGAGGAAAAGTTTTTTGTCAAATTTATAGTTATGTAATAATGAAGCAAAGAAAATATCATTCTTTTTGAAGGAGTAACCGATAAAAGTGATAATTTTTTGGGTGGTTTTTTTTAAATCACACACGGAGAGAGAATATATATTAAATTTTGTAAAAATATTTTCAAATTGGGGAAAAAGTGCGACAAAGCGAAATTTTGATATAAAAAATACTAAACTTTAAAAAAACTTATGTGAAATTTAGTATAATTATATCAAATATCAAGAATATTAATTAAATTCTAATATAACTTTAATAAATTTCACAAAACTTTTTTTAAAGTTTAGTATTTTGTATATCAAAATTTCGCTTTGTTGCACTTTTTCCCCAATTTGTAAAATACTTTTACAAAATTTAATATATATTCTCTCTCCGTGCAGCTTTGTGTTTTGTCATAAAAGTCATAACATTTTTTTAAAAATTGATAGTTTTGAAAAAGCTACAGTCCAAATTTAAATTAAATCCGTAAAAAATTGGGAGAAATCCTTATGGCCTTTGAAGTTGTCTTGAAAGACATGATCTCAGTTAAACTGTTGTAACAGCACAATTTTTTAGTAAACAAATTTCTTATTTATTTTTAAATTTAGTTTGATACATGTATTTTACTTTAAAGAAAACCCAGCATTATTATTCTGTAGCTTTTTCTTAAAATAATTAATTAAAATAGACTCAATTTTTCATGTGCTCTGGGTAATGTTACCCCTTAATTCTCTTTTTGTAATAACAATTTCCAAAAGGAACGTTTGCAATAACTATGATACATTTTCTACAATAAGTGTTTAAAAAAGTGTGTTTTTTTACTAATTCTGCACCAGAAAGTTCTTTATGCACAAAAAAAGGTGTCAAGGTAATATAGACTGTTTTTTAATGAGTCAAATTATGTCCATGAATTAACATTTTTATCAATGATTATTATTCATATACGTTGAATTTATACTGCCGTAAAATTTTAAGTATTCATCAATTTTAAAAGAGGGTGTTTTTTATGTTTAGCATCCCTCAAATTAAAAATCTTGACATCTACTCATCTACAAATTTCACTTAGATAAATAATATGTCCACATGAATAGTTCTACTTAAGCTTAGCCATAATAGTTAAGGTATAATATAAACAAAGTTTCGAGTACGAAACACTTACTACTTGCACTGCATACTTGCTCAATTTTTGTTGTAAAAGATTTTTCCAAATTTACAGTAAATTTTTAATACCGAAAACTACTACCTAATTGAATCTGGCTTTCTGAAATGTATCATCAAATTTCTATAGGTAGTCCAATTTACTTCAAACTTTTTTTTTAATAATAAATAATGATATAAACAAAATTCATAAATATTTTTGCCAAAAAATTTAGTTATCAAAAGTTATTAACAATTATAAATTTTATCAACTGTTTGGAAAAATATTGATTACTAATAAACTAATGCTCAGAATTCTATAAAAATTAAACTATACCTAGGTATTTGAAAATAAACAGTCTTCAAAATACGAGAGCTAGTTTTAAATTACCATGTAATTTCTTTAAATAGTTGGAAATTTTTATAATCAAATTAAATTTTAAATATGTTCTTAATGTGATAATTAAATTTTCTTTAACCCCTTGGCTGTCAACGAGATTTCCACTGTTTGGGCCAAAAGTGTGTTGAAAAAATTTTTAATGGATTTTTATGAAACTTGGTACCCTAAGGTTTCTGGGGTCGCTGATTACGAATCTGACATCAATTTTTCGAAATTCAAAATGGCGGATCCAAGATGTCGGAAATTTTTTCAAAATTCGTCGAATTTGCTTGAAACTTGTTACTCGGGGGTTTTAAGGGTCGTTGATTACGAATCTAACATTAGTTTTCAAAAATTCAAAATGGCGGATCCAATATGGCGGACAACGAAATAAAAAATTGATCAGATTGGCTTGAAACTGAATACTTGGGGATTTTCAGGGTCGCTGATTACGAATCTGAAATCAGTTTTTCAAAATTCAAAATATCTGGTTCAATATGGCGGAAAACTTTTTAAAATTTATTGAATTTGTTTGAAACTGGTTAATCTGACATCAGTATGATAATTTTTGGTGAAATCAAATTTCGATAAATATCCTGAAAAAATAATGACATTCGTAATTAGCGACCCTAAAAACCCCCGAGTATTCAGTTTCAAGCCATTATAATTAATTTTTTATTTTGTCGTCCGCCATATTGGATCCGCCATTTTGAATTTTGGAAAACTAATGTTAGATTCGTAAACAGCGATCCTTAAAACCCTCGAGTAATAAGTTTCAAGCAAATTCGACGAATTTTGAAAAAATTTCCGCCATCTTTGATCCACCATTTTGAATTTCGAGAAACTGATGTCAGATTCGTAATCAGCGACCCCAAAAACCCCCGAGTACTACGTTTCAAGTCAATCTGATCAATTTTTTATTTTGTTGTCCGCCATATTGGATCCGCCATTTTGAATTTTGGAAAACGAATGTCATATTTATAATCAGCGATCTCGAAAACCCCCGAGTAACCGGTATCAGGAACATTTAAGAAGTTTTTAATCACCTTTTTTAAATCGCGCATATATATGCGTCAGCGACAGTCAACGGGTTAATATTACATATTATTCTAGAAATATTTAAAAAAACTATTACAAAAAAAATTTGGGGCCCGAATTGTAATATTAAAATAGAATGTTAAGGTGTATTTAAATTGTAATATTTATTAATGTTTCTTCAAATAAATTTTTCTGTCTTATTAAAATTATTATATTCATTAATTAAGGGGCGGTAGCGATTCTACGCAATTAAATTCTACAAAAAAAAATTATCACAGTAAACTCTACAAGAAAATAAAATTTTTTTATTTAATTGTTTAACCCTTTAAGGGGCGGTGGGACGTATACGTCCCACCTACAAAAACCTCCATATCTTTAACAAAAATTAATATTTTTGAGTCAAATTTAGTGCGTTCTTTTCAGGAAGAATATAGGGCTTTCAAAATATGTAACCTAGATCATGTTAAAGAATTCCAATTGTTTAAAAAAATTCATAAATTACCGTAAGTGAGGCTAAATTCGCTCATGTAGGGTAAATTCGCTCAACCGATGTCTATTTTTTAAAATTCGATTAACATACTTTTTAGACAGAAATATTTAAGATTTACAATTGTTTTGGTTAATATAAATGGTAAACTTTAATTTAAAATTTATTTGCAGCAAATTCATTGGTAACTTTCAGTACAAATTATATTTAAAACACAACCCTCTGAGCAAAAGGATATCCCAGGGATATCTCGAGGGATATTGGGATATCCCAGGGACATCCCTGGGATATCTGTGGCGTCTCAGAGATATCCCTGGAATACCCAAATTTCCATCCCATGGGAGACTCGCGCGGGATATCCTAATATTATCCACGCGGGATATGCTACGTGAGAAATAGTAATATGTTGAAAAATAATTAGAGCTTTAAAGAGTTGAAAAACCATTATTAAATTATAACTAGAATGAGAAAAAAATTATTTCAAAAATAAAAGATTATATTTGACTAATAACAAAGTTATTTTTTTGTGATTTAATAAACATTGGTTGAATTCAATAAAATGTCTTTTTAACGCTAAACATTTATTGTGTGTGGGTTTCAACTAATTTTGGTCAATTCACTTTGTCTATTACTGATAAATATTTATTGGTTAAAGATATTTACAAGAAACTAAAAAAATGTGAAAGTTAAACATATTAAACAGCAACACTTATAATCACACGCTTCTGATCTAATGACGCGACGCCATGGTCGCCATGACACTCAACAGCTGGGAAGGTCGACGCCTGCGCGTGTAAGATTATATGAGTACATACATATAAAATTTTATTTCTTTCTTGTTTAAAGGAAAAAATATACTGTATTTTCAGTAATTAATCTGGTAATTCATGCATTATTTGTTTAGAATGTAGTAAGAATAAATATTTGAATAATTTAATATATTATCTACCAATATTTGATGCAACAAATATTGAATGCAACTTTTTTGACTTTAATTTGTAAATATAATTCCACACAATCTTTTTACACTAGGAACGATCGTATTCCGTTTAATGCACATGCGCTGACATATATCCCACTAAATCCCACGCGAGATACCCCACAAAAGAAAAATTTGCATATCCCGTGGATATCTCAGGGATATCCAATGGATATCCCTGGGCTATCCAAATTTCCGTCCCATGAGATATCCCATGGGATCTCCCTGGGATATCCAAGGGATGTCGCGGGATGGAAATGGGATTTCCACGGGATATCCCATGCTGTGAGGGAAGTGAATAATTTTCATATTGAACAAGTAGTATGAAAAAGTAGGGAATAAAGCTTTATTTCAAAATTTTTAAGTTGAATACTTCTGAACATTACATTTCCTGTATCTCCAACATGATTTTCATAAAGCACAAAAATTAAAGCAATAAACAGATTCTGCAAAAAATCAATTTAAAAAAAAATTCAAATTTGTAGTGTAAATTCGCTCAGGAAATAAGTCTACAAAAAAGATGTTTGGGCCTGGATATTTTAAGTATGTTAATTACTTTAATTTATAATTTGATTTTTTTAAATAATAGTACTCTTATAACTGAAAATTAAACGATTTAAAACGGTTTAAGTACTAAACTGTCAAACTTAACCTTATTTTTTATGGTTATGAGTACGTTTGATTGAATTATTGAATCTAATTACTTATTGATAAAACAATATTAAATATTTATTCCAATAACTTTGTATATTGTTCTTAATTTTTTTCTTTGGGGTCGTCCATATACCACGTGGACAGTTTAGGGGGGAGGGGGGGGGTTCGCCAAAAATCCACGATTTTCTACGAGGGGGGAGGGGGGTCAATACAAATGTCCACGTGGACACAAAAGTTTAATTTTATATCTTTTTTTTTCTTTATATTCAACTTTATTATTAGATTATTATTAGATTGTGATCAGACAATATTTGTAATCCGAAATTTATTTAACTGTCAAAAAAACGCCAAATTCTTTTTTAATTTATATTACAAAATCATTATCGTAAATGCACAAATATGAATATATGCAAATTTGACAATTAGGAATACAAAGCAACCTCTACAAACTCTTACAAATTCTAAAAAAAATAATTTCTATTATTGTTTATGTGAAGGCTCAAAGCTATTGGATTTTAGAAAATTTTTAGATTTGTTACAGAAGAGATTAAGTATTTCTACTAATATAATAATTGAAGATATATTGCTGCCAAAGTCCTCTCTATAATACTAAAAATGGTATTTACCTATTTAATAATATTTTAAGATAATTTAATCTTTATTGAATTTTAAAGAAGTTTGTTATAAAAAATTTAAAGAATTTTTTAATTGTATTTCTTATTAAATATCTTTTTATTATTCACTATTTTAAAATAAAAAACCCGATTGTCCACGTGGACAATCAGGGGGGAGGGAGGGGTTCGTCAAAAATCCACGATTGTCCACGAGGGGGGAGGGGGGGTCAAAAAGTGTCTAAAAAGTGTCCACGTGGTATATGGACGACCCCTTTATTGATTCTAAAGAATATTTAGTTTCATTTTTGCAGAATATAATATATTTTGCCAGCCGCGTAGGAACGAATTATTTTCCGGGGGGCAAACTACATATATAGATATATTTAACAATGTAATATGTATATAACTGGGGGGGGCAACTACCCCCCTTGCCCCCCGGTTCCTACGCCACTGTATTTTGCCAGAATAATAATGGTGAGCGAATTTACCCATCATTTAAAGGTAAAGTCGCTCACAAAAAAACGTCTTATAAATAATTTTCTGCAACATATTTTAATTTCTTTATGCAGTAATAGGAAAGATAAAGGGTTAAAGATTATATATTTTCAGTGCCAATGTTTATTTTCATCGTTTCCCGAAGTTATTTAAAAAAGAATTAAAAAATTGAGCGAATTTAGCCTCACTTTCGGTACACGGAGAAACTTTGTATACTAGTTTCTGTTAAACTCACCATGTGTTCTTAGTAAATTGACTACTAAAGTGGGGAAAAACTGCGACGGTATCAATATTTCGTAGTCTGACTATTAAACACAGAAAAAGAGTTTGAAAATTTAGTAGTCAGTTGATCAACATTAAAAATTCACGATTTCGCTAAAAAAACATTGTCGAATGTCAGTGACAGTTATACAGAATGTCGCCACTTATAATTATTGAGTAAGGAAGAAATCTATTTTACCTAATGTCGATTGATAACTTAATTTTAATGCAACCTAATCTAATTCCCTAACATACAGATAAAGTAACGCACACTGTAATCGACGGAACGCATATACAATTCATATATAGAGAAAATAAGTCAGTGTTCTTATATACTAATCCAACAATTGTATTTCCACTTGGGAGAAAATTTGTATGCATATGTTGAATGCCGTTTTAAATAATATTTGTTTGTTATACAAAATTGATAAAATCAATTAATTACTTAAAATTAATAAGGTCTATTTTTGAAATGAACAGAATTAATTTTCATCAAACAGGATTCTTGTAATAAATTATAAAAATGTTTGACATATAGAAAAATAAAATATAATGTCATTATTATTTCGTAAAATTGTTTATTTAATTATTTAATTTAATTAAAAAAATAATTACACTGAGAAAAATATTAAAGCAGGTCAATAATATCTGTGACAATGAAATATATAAACATTTTGTTCAAATTTAAAAGACTTGTTCAAACATAACCTCACATTTACTGATAAAAGAGAACCAGGTGGAATGACGGCGGCCATTTAACTCGAACACATGTATATGAGTTAAGGTGGTTATGTGTGACTACACGAACAGCGGTACTCGTTTGTATGCGTGCAGTTCTGATAGTTTCACTACTAAATTGTAAACGCAGCGCGAAGAAAATATCATTCTTACGAATATAGAAAATAAAATTTCGACATTCACTTTTTCAATAACTTTTTTTTCTCGTACATCATAAACGAGTTTCTCTTAACTTGACTACTAAATATTGAAAAAAAGAGAACATGTATTATTATCGAAACTTCTATTAAATAAGAAATTTCGTCTTTTGGTCACTTTTTCCCCACTTTAGTAGTCAATCTACTAACAATACATTGTGAGTTTAACAGCAATTGGTATTCAAAGTTTTTCCGTGATATTGTTAAAAATCACGAATTTTTTAAACATTTGAAAATCGACTAAAAATTGTTACTCGGGGGTTTTTGGGGTTGCTGATTACGAATATGACATCAGTTTTTAAAAATTCAAAATGGCGGATCCAATATGGCAGACGATTTTGTAAAAATTGTTTAGTTTTACATGAAACTTATCACTCGGGGGTTTTAGGGATCGCTGATGACGATTCTGATGTTAGTTTTTAAAAATTCAAAATGGCGGATCCAATATGGCGGACAATTTTTAAAAAATTGTTTAGTTTTACCTGAAACTTGTCAATCGGGGGCTTGTGGGATCGTTGATGACGAATCTGATGTTAGTTTTTATAAATTCGAAATTGCAGATCCAATATGATAGATGACAATTGTAAAAATTTATTAGATTGTCACGAAACTTGTTACTCGGAGGTTGTTGTAGTCCCTGATTACCAATCTTTAGTCTATTTTTAAATTTAGATTGTGGATTAATAATTAGCGGAGAAATTTTTAAAATTAATAAACTGGAATATGTTTATTATAAAACTCCTGCTAATTTTACAACAAAAATTTCTAATTATTACAGAGCAAGCCATGCATAATGAACTCCTTAAATGAGCAAGAGAGTTTCAAATATTTATGTTCTGAAATTTATTAAGTGAATAATATTTTGATTTTGTTTCAGATTCAAGTATAAAGATGAATACGAAAAGTTTAAACTTGTACTTTCTGTTATTGGCTTTGTTTTATCAGTTATCAATCTCCTCACCAGTATAAGGTATATATAACAATTTTCTGTTCTTCCAGGTTTGCTGGTAACATATATTATTCATCTATTATTCACTGACTTTAATATTCAGTTTGCACCATAGTAATAATAATACAAACAATTTCAGAACTTTGGAGTTAAGTTTTATGTTTTTGCTAGTCTGGTATTATTGTACTTTGACAATAAGAGAGAGTATACTTAAAGTTAATGGATCAAGGATCAAAGGTTGGTGGCGCTTTCATCATTTTTTATCGACCGTCGTGTCAGGCGTTCTTTTAGTTTGGCCTAATACTGGAGCTTGGTACTCATTCCGTGGTCAATTTATGTGGTTTAATGTATATATTAGTAAGTTCCTTTTTCAAGCATTATTTTCTAAAAGAAATGTTTTCGCTATTTATTATAAAATTTTACTCTTCATTACTTTACAGGTGTAGTACAATTTCTTCAATTTCGATATCAACGGGGAGTTCTTTATCGATTAAAGGCATTGGGTGAAAGACACAATATGGACATAACGATAGAAGGCTTTCATTCATGGATGTGGCGAGGACTGTCGTTCCTTCTGCCGTTCCTTTTTATGGGCTACGTCTTTCAACTCTACAATGCTTACACGTTATATACTCTGTCCTCACATTCGGAAGCCACTTGGCACGTTCCAGTTCTTAGTTTAATGTTTCTCGTATTATTTTTAGGAAATATAATAACAACAATTATGGTGATCCCTCAAAAATTACAGGATAGATTCAGAGACCATTTACAAAGCGTTTTTGTTTCAAAGGTTCAAGAACGCAAGAAAGATCATGTTTTAAATGAAGAGACAGATACTGAAAAAAGAGACTAAATTATCAACATTTTTAAAACTGTAATAACGTAACATACTTTAAATGAAAAATACAGATTTTGGTAGTGACAAAAGCCAAAAAATGTACAAACTATATATGAGTGGTTTTTTTCGTTATCCAAAGATCGCGCCAAATATTTCTTCTTAATTTCTTACTTTTTGTAAAACACTCAAAAAAATCACACTTATTTCTTTTAAATAATAATTTAAACACTTTTTATGTCTCATTTCTTTAAAAATTTTGAAATTTTATAAGCAGAAATTAATCAACTTAGAAGATAATCCTCTTTTCATATTGTATTTTAAATATCGTAATGTTTTGAATGCAAATTAGATAACGGCGCATGAAGAAACTATAAAGAAGATTTTATTAGTATTTTTTGGTGATATAATTTTATTTTATAAAATTTTTCCTTTTCAGAATTATTGTTTAGTCGAATTTCTACTTAAAAGAATTTGTATGTAATTTAAATTAGAGTAAACTTTGAATTAGAAGAATTTTTATTTAACTCTATATTTATTTAAAATAATTTTTATTTCGCGGAATCCGAATTTTCAAATTCTAGAATTTCCAATTCAGCAAATTTTTTTTTTCATTTTGATGAATTCCAGCACAAATTTTGAAAATTAATTAATTAACAATTAATGTGTTTTAATCGTTTCTGATTGATCAATTTTAAAATTCATGGAAATCGTTGAATTCCATGAACTCAACGATCAAATTCATGGAAATGGGAATTCAGAAAATTGAAAATTTGGTTTCATTCTGTTGAGTAGAAATGCAATTGGCATTTGATTGAACGAAAATTTTGCCAAAGTCCTGTAACCAGAAAATTCTAACAAATGACCGTTTGGGGCTTAAACAGGCGCCTCTATAAACCAAACTTTTAGTATCAGATTTAATATGAATTTTATATAATTCTTCTTTAATTTTCTCTAAAGAAAATAAAGAGATGCATTTTTTATTTTCGAAATGTTTATTTTTACAAAGATTGACATTGTTATAAACAAGTACATTTTGACAAAAATAAAGCATTATGTGTTACTTCTAAGTTTGTTGGTTACAAAAAGGACTTAATTTATTTAACCCTCTATCACACTTATTAGATACAAGGTTTAGATATTTATTTCGCAATAGTCGAGTTTTAACAATAATTATGGGTATTATAAACTTTATTGCAAAATTTGAAATAAAAATTTTCTAAATTCTATTTCGTTACATTTTTACTCAAATTTGTCCAATTTTTTTTTATTCAAATTTTGGCAAGGGAATACTTTTGAAAGGGATATTTTCATAGACTTGTTACTGAAATAAAAAAAGTAAATTAAATTTTGAAGCTTTATAAACCCAGCGGCCAATAAAGTGCCCATTATTGCTCTAGGGCAATAAAGTACCAATTACTACCCTAGGGCAAAAAAATACTCATTATTACCCTAGGGCATTTGTTGCATAAAGTATAGTATTCAACATTGGAGGTAACTTAGTTTATGTGCCTCGTACAATATTGAAGAACTCGGACATAATTTTAGATTTATAGATTTTTAAGCTTCTAAAACAGTTGAAAAACTGCCTATTTACAGAAGCGCTAGCAAACTCTCCTACTTACTGAAATTTTTAATGATAAAAATTTTTAACAAATTTGACTACTTTTTTTAAAAGTGTTAATCAGTTGTAATAATTACCTAATATTATTATATTTTGATGATAATTTATTTTTACGATACCTATACCGAAAATAGAATTTTTCTGAAAAAATTGAATCTCCGAACTCTCATGGTGGGAGATTCAATTTTTTCAGAAAAATTCTATTTTCGGTATAGGTCTCGTAAAAATAAATTATCATCAAATAATAAAACCGAACGTAAAATTATCGACAGATAATCAATCAATTATTATATTTTATTAAATGAATTTACTTGTTAAATTTTGCTTTTTTAAATGAAAAGTAATTACTTTCACTATTATTCACTTTACAGATCTCAGTTAAAGTATTTCATACAAATTTTTGAAAATTTAAGTTTGAAAAATTTTAATTGCAAATTCTAAAAATAACTAAATTCTTAAAAGTTTTAATGAAAAATCTTCAAATAAAAATTTTAAAATATCTTGGATTTTAAAATATAATTAATTGATAAAAAGTTTTTACATTGTGTATGTTAAGAAGTTTTAAAAAAAGAATTCAGATTTGAAAAAATTTAAGTACACTACCGATAAAAATTGAGAGACCACACATTTTTAGGGGAATGAAAAACATTTTAAAACATAAAATTTATGGAAACTAAAATTTTTTTCTTTTTGTTTTTAAAAGATGATAAAATTTTGAAAAGAACAAGATCTTTCAGAACTCATTTGGCCAATATTTTATTTAGATGATTTTAAGAAATCGTCATTTTCAATGTTTTACAAAAATTTGAATAACTTCTAAAATTACTTATAACGTGTAATTTTCTCTTAGAAAATGCAGGTCGTCAAACTAGGATCAAAAAAATTCAAAAAATTTGAAATCATTTTTTTGTACTAAAAACTATTTTAGAAAATGAATAAAACATGATATGATGTAATTTTTTCGAGAAAATTTAATAAAAAAAATATGTTTAAATTTTAAAAACTACTTTTCTGTTAATAAGATTGTTTCAAATTTTAAATACAAACCCTTCAATTTTTTCTATTTCTGACAATAATTTCTTTTTAAACAACTTAATTCTTGAAAAACTATTATAAAATTATTAATTAGAAATTATTTAATGAATAATTCTGCTTAAATATTTCGTAATTAATTGAATTTTAAAAGCATTGCGTTTAAAATTTTCATAAATAGATCAACTTTAAAAGGTTTTGATTTAAAATTTTAGAAAATTCCTTCCTCATAGAGGATTAAGTATTGTAATACCAAAATTTTTCGAGTTCGATTTTGTGTGTGTGTGTGTGTATTCATCACATTTTCATAAATATCTCGAAATCATGAAGAGCTTTTGGGTTGAATTTTTTTTTAAATTGTAGATCTCACCTGCGGACATAAAGTGAGAGTACTTTCTGATATATTCATAAAGTTTAACTAAATTTTTTTTTGATTTTTAATTTTGCAAAAAAACGTTTCTTGCCCATAACTTTAAAAAAAAGTTAGGACACCTATAAATAATTTTCCATAATTTTGTAGAGTTTGTTTAGACGCATCTTTTGAGCCCTAATTGAACACTTTTCGTCCATATTAACCGGAGTTATTAAACTTTTAAAAATCAAAAATTTTGGAAAATAAGACTTTTTTGAAAATTTTGTTGAAAAACGTAGAAGTAACTTTAAAATTATCGTTATCAACTTGTAGAGCACGCTTCGATTGACCTCTTTTTGAACCTAATTCGATAATAAATTTCGAAATTATTGGTATTTTAAAAACCAAAATTGTGGAAAATGACATTTTCTTAACTTTTTTGTTTGAAAATTTTTATTTAACTATTAAATTATTGTAACTATCTTGTAGGGTATTTAAAAATTATATTCATTGACTCAAAATTCAATCACTTTTACCATATTTATAAAAAGTTATTTATATATTTCTATTATTTTTATCTCCATGAGGAAGTAAAGTGTTCATGAAATGAGCACCAAAATTATAAAAAAAATATACAACTTGGCATCGGTTTTAAATTATGAATGAATTTAATTAAAAATTTTAAGAACAACTAATTACAGAAATTCAATTATTTTCAAAAGCGTTGAACTTCTTCGTAAAAATGAGTTGTTTCAATAGAAGCGTACCTGAGCTGGATGGAGAAATCTCGCTCGCGGAGGTTGTGTTCGCGCTTAATAAATGTAAAATCGGTAAAGCCCCAGGTATGGACGGCATTAATGCTGAATTTTATATGAACTTACCACCAACCTGGATCTTTTTAGTACACTCATTTTTCAATAAAATTATAGAAGAGGAGCGAGCTCCTGAGGCTTGGTCACGGGCAATTATCACATTAATATATAAAAAAGGTGAAAAAACAAATCCTAATAACTATAGAGGTATTGCCTTATGTAACAACATTGCTAAAATTTTTACACAAATTTTAGTTACCAGACTATCAGGATGGGACGAAGGGAACTCGCTTCTACCAGAATCTCAAAATGGTTTTAGATCCGGCAGAAATTGTGTAGATAATATATATACCTTACAATCTGCACTGCAGTTTCGTTTAAGATTTAAAAAATCATCTGCATGTGCTTTATTTATAGACTTCCGAAGAGCTTTTGACTCTGTGTCACATTCATTACTTTGGCAAAAGTTATATGATATGGGGATGAGTGGTAAAATGATTAAAATCATTAAGTCAATCTATGACCGAGCATCTTTTATGGTTAGGATTGGGAATGAATTTTCAAACCCAATTGAGGTAACGGAGGGTGTACTCCAAGGAGAACTACTCAGTCCCATGTTATTTGCGCTGTTTCTTGCGGATTTCGAAAAAAAGCTCAGAGACGCTGGAAATGAGGGCATAAATATTAACGGTTGTGCAAGTCTGCTCTTGTCTTTGTATGCTGATGATGCAGTTGTTGTGGCGAACTCTCCAACGAGAATGCGAAAATTAATAAGAGCAATTGAGAAATACTGTAATTCAAATAACTTAAAAGTACACGGAAAAAAATTAATCTCTAAATTAGAAATTAAATCTGAGATTTAGGCATAAACTATCACTGGAATCGGACGTAAGATGTAAGCGGATCACTAAAACTGAAATTTGGTATTATATCTAATCCGAATATTAGTATTGTGAAGAACACGTATTTCTTATGCCTAAAAATGATATTAGGAATCTCAAATTTTATGACATGGAAAATATGTTCTAAACTATCAACTTACTTGAATAAATTCAAATCTAATATATTATTTGAATAAACAATATTAAAAATTTTAGTCGTATATTTATATAATTCGTATTTTTGTAATAACTCGATGTAATAAGAATTTATAATTTATCACAATTTAGAGTGAGAATTATTCACAAAATATTTATATTGTTTTCCCTGTATGAACTATACATTGCCAAGCATAAAAAGTAGTTGGATATTTTTAAAACACAATACGAATTAAATATTTTTATTTCATTTTTTTGTTTTAATCAAATCATATATTTATTATAAGTTTAACAAATACAGGGAAGTACTCTATTAAATTCCACATCAGCCATTGAGATACATAACGGCGTTGGAAGGTCTGTAAAATTTGTTGGTTACAATTATCGCCCGACAAAATACGGCACTGACTGATTTAAATGATGTGAAATAGGTAAATAAACATTTTTCAACCACTTTTTCTCTAAACACAGACTGATTAACTTAAAACACAATGTACCTAATTCATATAAAAAAAGTTGTGAAATTAACAAATCTCTATATCAGAGATGTGAATTTATGGCGTTTTCTGGTATAAAGTTTGACAGAATCAAACACAACTTATCACAGTAATTGTGACTATAATATGTTTAATTTAGGTACACTTATATTTCATTGGACTTCAAATTAATATTATTTCAAGTTTAGAGATTAATTTTTTTCCGTGTAAATACCTCAAAAACTGAAATTGTACACTTCAGAAGGGCGGGAAGAGCAACAAAGGAGAAATTTGTTATAAACGGAGAACAACTTAACATAATTGTTGGTTCTTATAATTATTTAGGCGTTATTGTTCTCTCTAGTTCTACACTTAACATAAAGGCAACCGAAAACGCAATTACGAGGTCAAATCAGGCCTTCGGTGTAGTTAAGCAGATTGTATATAATGGTAAAATAAATTATTGGTCTTCTCAAAGTAAGTTATATCATAGTATTGATGCGGCGACTCTTATGTATTGTATACATGTATGGGGGTTGAGACATTTGTCAAGGATAGAAGCTGCACATATGGGTCACCTTAAGCAGCTCCTGTCTTTGCCAAAGTGTACTTTTAACGCGGCTTACGGCTTTGCGATTGGAACTGGGCATTGTGAGTTTCGAGTTTAAGATTTTCAAAGCGGCTTATTTATATGTCATTAAAATATTATCTATGGATGGGACTCGATTGCCTCGGTTATGTTTTATGCGACAGGTTGAATTAATGCAACGTATTGAAGTAGCACCCGAGTATTAATTGGGTTGCCCAACTAAACGTATTTTTGGAAAAAATTAATATGACAGACTTATGGAGCTCTCTTAATTCACAAACGTGGACCGAAAAAATGAGACTTGCTTTAAATCGGTATGAAAGATACCTTAAGTTTTCAGATATTGTCCGGTACGAACAATCCAATTCGAAGTTGCATAATATAATGAGAACTTTAGAAGATAAAACAGCTTTATATTTGTATAGAAAAAGAAAAACATACCCCAGACAGCACGTAAGCTTGCAGCAAGCTTGAGGCAAGCTTGCCGTGCAAGATTGCCAATATTGACGTGCAAGTTTGCGGCAAGCTTGCCACAAGCTTAAAATGTCCCACTTATAGCAAGCTTCATGTGCAAGTTTGCTGCAATATTGCACTGCAAGCTTGCAGCAATATTCCACTAAAGGTTGCCGCAAACTTGATGTAATCTTATATGGAAATTGTTTATTATATAAAATTAATTATTTATTATTAGCAACAAATTTATATTTAAATTTTTAATTTTTATTAAACATTAAAAAATTATAACAACGTTATAATAATAATGTTATTAATTTCCCCAAAGAATTGGAGTTGGGAACTATTATCCATGATCAGTGGATAATAATTAAAAATTGTCAACGTCGTAGCAGACGTTAACTATACACATTATCATTTAAGATAATATGGTGAAAAGCCTGTTCACCGGACCGATACTTATACTCTGCGTGAGACAAGTCGTGCGCGAGAGAGATATTTCTCGCCATCTAGCAAGGAATTGGAAAACTAATAGAAGTTTCTCTTATAATTCTCTAACTCCCTGGTATAGTTAACGTATAGTTAACGTCTGCTACGACGTTGACAATTTTTAATTATTATCCACTGATCATGGATAATAGTTCCCAACTCCAATTCTTTGGGGAAATTAATAACATTATTATTATAACGTTGTTATAATTTTTTAATGTTTAATAAAAATTAAAAATTTAAATATAAATTTGTTGCTAATAATAAATAATTAATTTTATATAATAAACAATTTCCATATAAGATTACATCAAGTTTGCGGCAACCTTTAGTGGAATATTGCTGCAAGCTTGCAGTGCAATATTGCAGCAAACTTGCACATGAAGCTTGCTATAAGTGGGACATTTTAAGCTTGTGGCAAGCTTGCCGCAAACTTGCACGTCAATATTGTCAATCTTGCACGGCAAGCTTGCCTCAAGCTTGCTGCAGGCTAACGTGCTGTCTGGGGTACTTGACTAAAATTTTCGTTCAATTGCGCTTCGCTTCAAAATATTATGTAAGATTTTTGTACAAAGGAAATTTATATAGTTGGGATCAGTGTGCAGTTTGTAGTTTGTGTAACCGGGAAGAAAGTGAAACATTTTCTTTTCACGTGTCCAATCTACGAAGGCTACAGAAATTTTTATCTAAAACAATTTGATTTAAATAATGTTCAAAATTGTGATGCTTTGACCCGGCTCTGTAATGCGCCTGACGAAAGAGCTATAAAGAATGTGTGTCTTTACATTGTAAACAGCCTTTTAATGCGATCGTTTATCCTGAATGAATGAAAAAAAAACAAAAAAAATTTTTTGCGGAACTTCCTGCTACAAAATGTAAATTTTATAAAGCAGAATAAATAAATAAATAAATAAACTTCTTCGTATAAATTCAATTATGTTCAAAAATTTTTTTAAATTCGTCAAAATTTAAATTATCTTTATAAATAATAAAATTCTTTTCCAAAATTAAATTATTTTCAAAAAATTTAAATAAAATTCTCTTAAAATTTCTATTATTTAAAAAAATTTTGACAAAATTTTTTACAAGATTTAGTTAAAAAACTTGCAATTTTAATAAAATTTTCTTACAAAATTAAATTATTTTCAATAAAATTCTTAAGAATTTAATTATTTTCACAAATAATACATTTTTATGGGAATTCAATTATTTAAAAAAAATGTGAATAAAATTCTTCGCTAGAAATCAATTATTTTTATAAATAATAATATTTTTCTCTGGAATTCAATTATTTTCACAAATAAAATTCTTCACAGGAATTCAATTCTTTAACAAATTTAAAAAAAAAAAATTTGTTGCAAGAATTCAATTATTTTTATAAATAACAAAACTTATTGCTGAATTTCAACTATTTTTTATACAATTTTAAATATAATGATAGAAAATTGCATTTATTTTTAATTTTTTTTAAATTCGCCGAAAGAATTCAATATTATTTTGATAAATTTTGATAAAATTCTTCATAAAAATTCAATTTTAAGAAATATTCAATTATTGAATAAATTAATTATTTTTGTATGTAAGTAATTGAATTCTCAAAAAATTTTCTAATAAAAATTTATCACAGAATGAATTTCAGGTAAAATTTTAGATAATTGAATATTAGAATAATTATGATGTGAATTTTTAGAAATAATTAAATTTTGAAAAGAATTCAAATTAAAATCTTTGAAAATTTGAATGACTGACTTTTTGCTTTTGAATTAGTAAATTTTACTAATAAATATATTTATTAGTAAAATTTACTAATTCAAAAGCAAAAAGTCAGTCACTAATAATCATTTTTACTAATTCAAATTTAGAGAGTAAGTAAAAATTTACTTCAAATACGCACTTATTGAGGAAAACTAATAAACAGAACTTACTCTATTATGCAAGATTATAAATAACAAATATTTTAAAAATTAGTACCCTAAAAATGGACCTTGAAAAAAATTATTTTGGACCTTGAAAACCTTGAAAAGTCCTTGAATTTGTTTAATAAGAATCGCTGGTCGCCCTGAATAAATTAAGTTATAATATAAATTAAAATTTTGAATTATTCTTCAATACAGAGATAATAAATATAGATACATTTATCATTCGAATATATCCTGAATTCTTTACGTGTAAATATTTTGGTATTTATGTCAGCTTCATGTACTAACAGGAAATGTTGAGAAAATGTCATTGCTGTGTGCGTGTACGATGTGTAACTAACAGGTATGTATGTATATATATATATATATATGTACCCGACATACTATATACATAAATCATCAATATCGTATACGTAAATTTTTTCTAAAGGGATTCAAGTTCAAAAAAGACTTTAGTTTGAAAGTTTTCATTTTCTCATATATCCAACAATTAAATTATTCATGACCATATTATAATTGACTTGAATCATAATAACCTCCTGCTTCTTACCGGCTATATTCAAGTACAGTGCGTTCTTGAATGTATTGCCCATAATACTGTATACGTGTTAGTCTCAGTAATATACATATATATGTAATAACTGTTATAACTAGATGCTTTGTCATCGTTTTCAATCTTTTCCTATCTTTTCTTGTAATATTACGTGACACTTGTTCTCGTTGCGTAGTAGTTTAAAATTAAGTAGCGAAATTTAAAAATGTCATCCGTTCAAAAGTATGGCCCTATAATTGCCACCACTCTCTTCCCAAACGTTGGGGGTTGGATTGGTAGTTACATAACCAGAAAAAACCTTAATCCCTGGTACGAGGTAAGAAAAATATTATTTCATTTATAACAATTTTTCTATGATCTATATACTTTAACATTTCTCAAAGTGTTTTATTGACTAATTATAGTAGAATTATCATAAGATTAATTCGTCGAAAATTAATTCATTTCAATTCGTTTGAATTTGTTATTTTCTGGATAGAGTTTTTCTTTAAAATGAATAAAAAATTTTAAGTACTTGAAAAAAGATGTTTTTATATATACATGTAATTTTACCTTTTATTGAACTTTACATTTTTAGTAAATTTTACATTATATACACGTACTAGAAAACTTGATAGTGGATCGCTCGATTGCCCTAGCAGGCTTCTGTTTACATACATATAGTTCGCTGATAAGGTAGGCGGGTGGAGGGTGAAGAGGGAGGTTTCGTTGCAACAACAGAACAGTATATTTGTATGTCCTGAATACGAATTATCTTGGTCCATTGTTTTTCATTTAATTTTAAAAGGATTTTTTATGGAAGAAATTATTTTTAGCAGTACAAAACTTTAAGATATTTTTAAATTATCGTAAATATTTTTTTTTAATAAATATCCATATATTTACCATTACCACTTAGTTATAAGTAAAATCACACCTTTATATGTATGTACATTGCTTAAAACTTGAAAAAATCAAACTTTTTTGAAAAATTCAAAAAATTTTAAATTAATTATTTTTTAATTGAATTTATTTAATTTGAATTTAATTGCTGTACTTTTTGTAACAGTGAAATTAATATTACCAAAATACATTTTAATTTACTTTCACTATAATGACTGCAATATATTTTTAAAATATTAGATTAAAAAATAACAATTTGAATGGAAGTTATAACTTTTTCGAAAAATCAAAAAATGTATATTTTTAATTTTTGTCAGATTGAAGCGACACTGTAGCTAATTTTTGAGATAAGTACAGCCGAGGGGGTATATACTCCCGTATTGGAGTGTACACTCTTTTTGTAATAGTCGTGTAATATCGCGTAATAGGGCGTAATAGTACGTTATTACGTGGGTGTAATACCTAGAAATATCTCTGTATTGCCCTGTAATACCCTGTAATACTTGGTAATAAGTGTAATTTTAGCGTAATAAGTGTATTGGAGTGTACACGTTTTCAACCAGTAAATACCCCCTCGAGTACAGCCCACTTTCAAATTAAAATTTAAAAATAAAAATAATAAATTCGAATTTAATCCAAGTATTTTCAAAAGTATTCAAATTCTTCATAGAAATTCAATTATGTTCAAAATTTAAAAAAATTCTTGTCATAATTTCAATTTGTTTCAAAAATTTTCCTCATTTTAATTATTTGTAATATCTATACAATTTTAACAAAAGTTACCAAAAGAATTCAATTATTTAAAAAAATATTAGTATATTTTCTAAATTACTGTATTTTTAATGGTTATCCTCGTGGTATTTACCTAGGACATAATAAAAAAATTCTAAATTCTATTATAAAATTGATTTAAAAATAAATTTTAGTTAAAATCTTAGATAATAATTAAATGTTTAAAGCATAATAGCATTAATCTTTAGAAACAATTGAATTTTGAAAAGGTTTCAAATTAAAATCTTCGAAAATTTGAATTTTTTATACTTGTAATTAACAATTCTGTAAAATTATTTTTTTTAAAAAAGTTTATTTTTTTTTTTTTTACTCTGACATCTTTAATTATTACAAAACAATGATATCGATTGCTCCGAGTCGATGACTTGGAGTGATTGATTTCTTCATGTTTTATAACAATATTTTATAAGTTGTTTAATTTCAAAAAGGTTTGATTTTGAAATTTTTGAAAATCTTAATTCCTATGGATAAATAATAATAATGAAATATTTATTTAAAAAAAAAGTTATCGATCTTTTTGAATAATTTTACACTTAAAGAAATTCGTAAATAAATTTAACAGAACATTTTTTTTAATGTAATTTCTTCTTTATTTTCGAAAAATTCAAAAATTTTCAATTTCATTTTCAATTAAAATTAGTAATTGACAAATAGAATTTATAAACATTTTTCCCTTTATTTTTAAAAAACTTTGAATTTTATTAAAACGATTATAATTAAGAAATAGAAATGATGGAAATCATTCCCTTATGAAAATTGAGAATTTTCTACAAAAATTAATAGTAAGAAACGGGAATATATGTAATAATAAGGGTAATAATAAGTACTTTATTGACCTGTGAGCAGCGGTCAATAAATTACACTTTATTGCCCTAGGGTAATAATGGGTACTTTATTGACCTGTGAGCAGCGTTGAATTAAGTACACTTTATTGACCTAGGGTTATTGTTTCTCTTTAATAATTAAGTGAAATTTTATTCACTATTTGTAGTTGAATAATGTAATAAATATTGCAGTCGCTAAAAAAACCCACTTGGACTCCGCCAAAATGGATGTTTGGTCCAGCTTGGACTAGCATTTACTGCTCGATAGGTTACGCATCATACCTCGTTTATCGAGATGGAGGTGGCTTTCAGAATGCAGCCTTGCCTCTGTCCATTTACGGATGTAATCTAGCACTCAATTGGTCTTGGACGCCAATATTCTTTGGAGCCCACAAAATAAGATGGGTGAGAATATTTCTTCCGTTATTTCCAAAAACTACTATTTACCAAATGTAAAAATTACATTTAAAACTCGAGTACTTATGTGAAAATTATTTCAGGCCTTATATGAGATTATTATTCTCTGGGGATCCACTGCCGTAATGGGAGTTGCATTTTACAAAGTGAATCGAACTGCAGGCTTATTGGTCCTACCATATTTTTTGTGGAACACATTTGCAACTGCTCTCAACTATGTGATAGACAGAGAAAACACTGAGTCCTCCATAACATCATCTGAGAAAATCAAATAATTGAACAAAACCTTGTTTTTATAATTATTGTTTTATTGTTGCGTAAATGTTGTTTTACATTCTACACTTTTGTTAACACATTGTTTGGAGATTTTACATTGCACGCTTTTAATAAACAATGAGTTTCTCTCCTAGATAAATTTCGCGTTAGTATACGTACCCAGTAAGAAGACTTAAAAAAAATTAAAACTATCTGATATTCTTGAAAATGTTATCTATTCTATTTGGAAAATTCCCTTTCCTTTCAAAATTATAAAAAAACTTATATCTTCTTTTTCTGGAATAAGTTTGGAATATTTTTTAATTTCCAAAAGTTTCGTTAAGTAAAACTTGAAATAGAAAATTTTTAAATCCCCTAAAGGGAAATTTCGGACTTTTCATAATTTCAAGTGATTCGTTTATTATAATTATGACATATACAATTTTTTATTTTAAAAGTGTTATTTAATATTTTTAAGATTTAGAAGCAAAATAGTGCAATCTAATTTCTTTATAAAGAATAAAATAGTCTAACATAGACATAAAAATAAAAGAAGAAAATATTTACCAAAAAACTAAAAATCAAAATTAATCCTTTAAAAACCTTGTCTTGTCTATTTCGACACTACTTTTTTTATTTTCTATGTGCAAAAAATGAAAAAGAAGAAGGAATTTTCCTTATTAAATGGAATTAATTTTTTTTATTACATTATATTCCAGCCTTGTTAACCGGGTTTTTTTTCATCACCATTAATGGGAAATAAAATAAAGGTCAGTCTCGTTGCATCACGAGTACATTACAGTATACAGGTACTTACAGATAGATAACAATAATTAATTCTTTATAATCATACAAGCCAGAGTGAATAAATAATAATTAATTGATTTACAAATATTTACTACTCCAAATGTATTAAACAAACGAAATTATTCTCATAATATTTTGTTAAAAATATGCAAAAATTTCAGTATTCTCCATTGTACATAACATTCAATGTTAAATTAAAAATAGCGCATCTATTATATTTAAAAAAAAACAACAAATAATTTAGGTCATTTCTTGACTCATCGCGTCAGATGAAATAATTTAAAAATAATAATCAATTGTTTAAAAATTCTTTTTCACTTACAAGTAATTTCTTATAAGGTAAAAGATTTTCATAGGGTCTGGAAAGAACACTGCATCATGTGGACTTGCACTTGTGCTACGTTGGATCAGTTGCGTAAATGAAACCTTGCTGCTGTAAAACGTATAATCGTTTCTCGACAGCATCTTTATCTACAAAAAAATACGATTTGTTTAATGTTAATACTTTTGTTTAATGTTAATACTTCAGATGAAAAATTTGCTTTATATTTTCTCATGGATGACAGTCAAAAAGGGGACTTTTATTTTCAAAAAGGGGATTTTTATTTTCCAAAAAAGGGATTCAGTTAAAACAAAGGGGAATTTCCAAAATAAGTAAAAATTATTGTATTAGGATAATACATAAAATTTATTTAAAAACTTTTTTAAATAAAACTATAGCTTTTTAAAATCAAACAATTTTTTTGTTGAACTTTTTCTATTAATTATTGATATTTTTTTAAAATCTATTTCCGTAGTCTGTAACTTTCTTTAAATTTTTAGTCAAAATTTTGATTACAAACCATAGTGTTTTAAAATTCCATTAATTTTAATTTATACAAAGTAAATTTCAGAAAATAAGTAGTAAAATTAAATTGAGTTTTGAAAAAATTTCCTCTCAAAATAGTAAAATTTAATATTAAAAATTGTTATTTTCAGAATACATATATATATAATAATATATATAATAATTTAATTTAGTAAAATTTATTCTGAAAACAATACGTTTTGTCAAAAATTCTAAACTATATACCTACCTATGGATTTTTTAGAAGTAAAAGTTATAATTTATAATTGTTATCTTTCAGAAAAAGAATTCTAAGTTTAAAGACTATGAGAAATAATATAGAAAGAGTTTTAAGTTTTAAAAAACTGAAATTCATCCAAAGTGCTTATCGTATTAGTAAACCAGTAAAATAAAAAAATTTTTTGTAAAATTCAATTATTTTCAAAATTTTCAATTGAAAATATTAAAAAAAAACTACATTATTTTCGAGTAACTTCAAAAAATGTAATATTTACGAAAACTCTAATAAAATTATTCAAAAACATTTAATTTACTATCAATAATTTTAATAAAATTTGTATCTAATTTAATTCCTTGAATTTAATTATTTAAAAAAAATTGTAATAAAATTCCGAGAAGAATTTATTTACTTTCTAAAAATCCTAATAAAATTCAATAATCAAATGTTTAATTACAATGTATCATTAAAAAACACGTGTATTTTAATAACTTGATAGAAATTCTTTATGAAATTCAATTATACTTTTACAATATTTCATTAAAATTATTAACATAATTATTATTTTAAAAAAATTCTAAATTTCCCGAAATTATTCACAAAATTTTTTGCGAGAATATAGCTAATTAGTTTCAATATAATTTTAATAAAATTTTTCGAAAAAAATCAAATATTTATTTAAAAATGTTAATAAAATAAATTAAAATAATGTAATTTATATCAAAATTCTTTCAATGAAAGCAATGTTTTAAAAAGAGGCGAATTTGTTGTGAAAATTAATTTTAATAAATAATTTGAAATGCATTCTTCTTAATAAAGTTTGAAATATTTGAAAAATTGTTTCTTATTCTTCGATTGAAAATAAATATTTTTAAAATTTGACAAAGTAAAAAACTAACATGCTTATTTTAAACACTTGCGTTTTACTAGGTTTATTTAAAAATCTTTCTATATTATTTATCATAGTCTTTAAACTTAGAAATTCTTTCTTAAAAGGTAACAAATATAAAATAACTTTTACTTCTAAAAAAAAATTCAAATTTTTGACAAATTGCTTTATTTCCAAAATAAATTTTACCAAACTCAAAGTATATTTTACTAATTTTTAATAAAATATACGGATATAAAATTTACTCTGGAAATAACGATTTTTATAATAGAAAAATTTACTATTTTCATTGTTAATTTTTGTATACAAAAATTATTCAAAATTTTCTCGAATATTACAATTACACGCTAAAAAAAGTTCTACTAAAGTAGAGATAACATTCACTATAATAGCTATAAGTTTCACTGATTTGGCTCCATCGATAATCCATTTTCGCTGATCCAGCGAAAATGATATTTCTTGCGTTACCTTTTGAAAACAACACAACCTCAAAATAACACTTGAATGAAAACATTTTTAAATTAATGTTCAAAGCGTATATTCAAATTCTATTAATTATATTTTTTAGGTTATCACTAATAAAATGTAAAATTAGTAAATTAATACGTATTTAGAGGTAAGAAATGTAAATTTGACATATGTGATTTTAGAGAAATTTCTATGAGAATGGTAAACTGTCAAATATTTCCAATATGGCTGACCAGTTATATTCATTTTCTCTATATCAGAGAAACAGTTTGACTACTGCATTGGAAATCATTCACTGAATTAGTTGCATAGATTCTTTATATTATTTATTTTCGAAATTAGCTGTATCCCACAGTAAAAATTTTTTTCCGTGTAGCTTTTAAAAATTACTTTTGAGTAAATTTTAGGTACTATTTTTAAAGTGAATTTCTCTAATTTAAAAAAAATTATTTTTGAAAATAGTTAAAGTAGCTCTGGAAATAAAAATTTTTTAAATTAAATTTTAGGTACTATTTTTGAAGAAAATTTTAAAAAGCTTGAATTAGGAGAAAAAGTGAATGCAAATTTTTAAATAAATTTTATGCGTTATCTTAATACAATAATTTTTACTTATTTTGGAAACTCTTCCTTTTTTAAACCGAATTCCCTTTTTGGAAAATAAAATCCTCTTTTTTACCTAATATTACGAAAAAAATCACTTTGATCCCTGAAAAAAATATGCATTTCTCAGTTGTTTGACGATAACCATCAACTGAATAGATAAGCATTTAATTCATTATAATTTTTGTGTGTTTCAATATATTCAATTTAAATTTATTCTTAGGAATTATTCCATGTTTGGAAATTATTAATTTGAATCTATTTTTTTATTAATTAATTTTTAAGGTCTCTGAAGTTAGTGTCGACGCTCAGCGTCCAAAATTATTATTTGTGGTTTTTAAAGACGAAATTTTCACTAATTTCACTTCTTTTATTTGCCTATACAGATAAATTATTATTTTTTAAGGCATTTTTGTAATATAAATATAATTTTATTATATTTTGATACAAAAGTTCATTTCACTTACATTTGATGAGAAGTGCTCGGTCTTGGCTATGACTAACGTGTTGTGACAGAGAATGTAACAATATTTGCGCGGTATGATATCTCTGAAAACATTCGGCAGGATTTCCGAATAGTTCGTCCAATGCTGCCGATTGGCACTAAAAGAAAATATTAGTTTTAGAAAGATTCAAAGAAATTTTCTTGCTACGGTCAATAGTTCCTATAATTACCATTTGAATAGCGTGATTATAGAGTATTTTGTCTGCAGTTGCTCCAGTTTGACGCAAAATACCAGCACTGTTCAATTGTTTACACTCAGCCAAACACGATCTGAACTTATCATTCATTGTACTGACAACTGGAATCAAACATTAATAGAAATGTTAAAAAGTCAGGAAAGCAGTTTACCATTGGTAAATATCAAGCATCACAGTACTTTTTATCCTCAAAAAGGTGTTAAGGGAATTTTTTTTCTTAAAAAGGTGATAGCGTGTGATTTATGATTTCGGAAATGTTCGTTAGTGTGTGTGAGTGTGACTGTTTTTGGGCGATAAGTCCCCGCGAAGGGCAGTGCGATTTAGATCGAGTAACGAGAAACACGTATAGGTCGAGTGAGACAATTAAGTGCGATTAATTCTAATGTTAATAATTTTAGTTTATTTCATTTATTAAATAAAGATTATTCTTTTTATTAACTAAGAGTGTCTTTACGAAAATAATTACCAGTTATTTTCTATTAATCCTATCTTTATGAGATTCGCAATCCTTTACTAAGAACAAGTGAACTAACTAATTAAAATACGTGATTTCTAACATTCAGAAGTGGGATTCTTCTTGTTTAAAGACGGATTTACGTTCTAAGTGACTAAATTTCGAACTGAGTTAGTTTCTACATGTGAAAAAGAAAAATTTCGAAGTGCGTAAATTATTTATTCAAAATGGCGTCGGCCATGCCGCGATGTAGCGTCGGTCTCACACGTGGTATGATAAATTGATTGTAGTGTGCTATAATTTAGTGAAACAATTATGGCTACCGGAGGTGATCCAGCAGCAATTTTAAACGACGAATTCGAAGCATTCGCAAATCAGTTAAATGACTCCTTTACTCCGAATAACCTAGAACGAGAACGAAGATGGTCAACAAGGGGACGAGGACGAGGAAGTTGGACATCCGGTCCGAACGCACAAAATCTGAGCCCTATTTTGGGGGGGCAACCACGTGACGCAGCGAGACATGTCCGTCGCGCACTTGATTTGAACGTGGGCGCAGGAGGTGCGCCGTTAGGACCACCTCCAAACAATTTCAACGTACGAGACGATCTTTTCCATCCCCACCAGATGCAAAATTCAAGTAATCCGCAAGGCGAAGGGCAAGCTCAGGCGCCACCTATGTCAAATCTTGAACAGATTATGATCACCATGCTGGAAGATGGCAGACGACGCGAAGCGACGCTAATGAATATGCTCCAAAATTTAAATATGGCGATTCCCCCTCCTACCCCACCTACCGAAGTTCCCAGCTATCATATTATGCCGGACCTTTCAAAAGGAATTGATAAATTTGATGGCGATTTACAATCATCGAAAGCAAAGGATTGGATCGAGTTACTAGATTCGATGAAAACGTTACACAAATGGCCCGATAGTTTCGCACTCAAGACAGCGAAAATGAACCTGACTGATGGTGCTTACGACTGGTACTGTCTACGCAGGAGGGAATTCAAAGACTGGATTACTTTTCGCCAAGCTTTTTGGAATTCCTATGTTTGTGAAGAAAGCAAAACTGTTAAATGGGAGAGAATGAAATCAAGAGTTCAAGAGAAAAATGAGAAATTAAACACATACTTTTACGCAAAAATCAAGTTATGTGTACAACTGGGATTATCTTTTGATGAAACCAAACAACAATTACTGGTTGGTTTATGGTCAAAAGACACTTGTATGGCCATGTCTTCAAGAACTCATGATAATGTAGACAAATTATTATGGGACATAGTGGAATTCGAACGCTTAAATGAACAACGTGTAGACCGTATTAGAAGCGCAAGGCAAAACTCATCATCAAACCACAAAAATAAATTTAATTCTCCTCAAACGCAGCAGTCAAAGGGAAATACATCTACTTCGAACAGTGACCGTGAAACAAGTACTTCCGCAAATCAAAATATCGACAAACGACCCCCAATGAAGAACGAAAAAGGTGAATTCAAATGTTACAACTGTAGTAATTTCGGCCACATGTCCAGGAATTGCCCGGAACCACCAAAAATATTACAATGTAAAAAATGTGGTCAAACTGGCCACACTCAAAGACATTGTACACACCCAGTACAAGTTGTAAATCGAGAGACGACCGACCAGTCTTACGCCGGACTAGACAATAGTTTACAAAAATATCTGAAAAAAGTGATTGTGAAAAATGTGATATTAAATGGAATGATCGATATGGGCAGTTCTGACTGTCTGATTAAGGATTCGTTAGCACGTACGCTGAACGTGGAAATTTTTAGTGATAAAATTACATTGAAAAGTTGGGGACCACAAAATTATACAGTGGTTTCGAATGGTGCATTTCTCGCGGAATTGACCATCGATGAGGTGACAGTGCGTGAAGTGCTAATACATATAGTGCCAGATGAATATCAAGAAGTTGATATTTTAATTGGTAGATCGTTTACGGATGCACCTTCTATTAATTATTCGAAAATTGGTAACACATTGAAGTTTTCCAAATGTGAAGAAGCGTTCCTCTACGATCTCCCCTCTTCTCACCCCTCCTTCGAGCAGTACAATGCCAGCGAAAATTGTCAGATACCTCCCCACTCTGTGTGTTGTATAAGAGTGACCTCAGGTACTGATAACGATCTGCTGGTGCCCCTCGTGAATATGAGCAACAAACCAATACCTATCATCAAGGGAAAGAAAATTCTCAAAAGTGAGTTATCCTCCGATACTAGTGAACGAGTCATCCCTCAACAACGAACACCTGTCAGCGTGGAAGACATCAACGTGGAGAGCGGCACAAGCGCAGAAGTTGTCAACGATTTGATAAGTATTCTAAATGATTTTCGACATGTAATTTCGTTAGATTTAAATGAACTAGGCTGTACATCCTTAATCGAAATGGAAATATTAGAAAAAGATGGTAGCACACCCGTGTGGAAGAAACCGTATCGGGCGAGTAACAAGGAAAGATTAATCATGAAAGAAATTTTAAATAAATATCGCAAATTAGGTTTCATTCGTTCCACAAATTCTTCTTACGCGAGTCCTGTTTTGTTAATACGCAAAAAAAATGGCGAATATAGATTGGTGATTGATTATCGCGCTTTGAACGGTCAGACACTTCGTTTGCATTTCCCCCTCCCCGATTTAGACGACCATTTGTCATTGATCGGAGACAGTAGTCTTTTTATAACGCTTGATTTAAAAATGGGGTATATGCAAGTTCCATTGACAGCCGATGCTCAACCTAAGACTGCGTTCATCACACCCGACGAGACCGGTGAGTTTACACGTATGGTTTTCGGGTTGATGAACGCACCCTTTTATTTTTCTAAATTAATGGCAAAAGTTTTGGGACCATTACGCGACCAAAAAGTTTTGTATTTTCTTGATGATATTTTTATCCCGGGAAAATCATGGGCCGATTTAAGAGTAAGACTTATTGCCGTTTTACAAGCCTTGTCTGATGCCGGTTTAACGATAAATTTGGAGAAATCAAAATTCCTGATGAAAAAAGTGACATATTTAGGTCACGAAATTTCCGCAAATGGTATTGAGCCTGGTCAAAATAAATTACGTGCCATTTTAGAATTTCCGGAACCTACTAACGTGCATCAATTACGTAGATTTCTGGGATTATGTGGATTCTTCCGACGGTATGTGCACCATTTTGCTTCGATAGCCAGTCCGTTGTACAATTTATTAAAAAACAATGTAACATTTAAAATGGGTGAATGTGAACGACATGCTTTTAAAGAATTGTGCGAAAAATTGAGTCATCCCCCGGCATTAAAAGCTTTTTCTCCATCAAAAATTACTGAACTACACACCGATGCAAGTTCTGTGGGTTTGGCCGCGATTCTCATGCAAAAAAGGGGATGATTCAAAATTTCATCCCGTGTATGCAATAAGTCGCCGTACAACTGAACCCGAAAGCAATTATCACTCGAGTAAGTTAGAGTTGCTGTCAATCATATGGGCGGTCTCAAGGTTTCGTACGTGGTTAATAAATATTCATTTTACCGTAGTTACTGATTGCCAAGCATTATTGTACATGAATACAAAAAAAACGAAAAACGCCCAAATGATAAGATGGGCAAATCTTCTTTCGGAATACGATTTTGACATAATACATCGCGCGGGTATTAAAATGCCACATGTGGACGCCTTGAGTCGTGCCCCTCATGAGGCCAGCAACTCTGACGATTTCATAGAGCGTTCGATTGGAGTATTTTCGATTATAAATACTGAGGATGAAATTAGTATGTACCAATTTACTGATAGTAAATTACGTAGAAAAAGTGAGATTCTTTTAAAATCTGCGAGCGCGCGCACGAAATATGAATTAAGCGAAATAAAAGATTACGAATTAAAGAACGGAATTTTGTACAAACGAGTAAATGATAAACTCTTATATGTAATTCCCCCCGCCTTACGCAAAAGTTTGGTAATACGTTTTCACGACCTTCAAAGTCATACCGGATTAGATCGCACCATCTCAAAAATTAAACAATTTTATTATTTTCCCTATATGACCAGATATGTTCGCCAGCACATTCGTAGTTGCATACAATGTTTGTTTACAAAAACTAAAACTGGTCCACAAGCAGGACAGCTTCACCCTATTCCACCTGCTCATAGACCTTTTTCTCTTATCCACATTGATCACGTGGGACCGTTTGTAACCACTCCTTCAAAAAATCGTTACATTCTTGTTATCGTGGATACTTTGACTAAGTTTGTTATATTGAATGCAGTTCGAGATACGAAAACTAAGAATGTAATAAAAGTATTAGAAAATGTAATCCTTGAGTATGGTGCGCCTGATCGAATTATTTCCGATCGCGGAACCTCCTTTACATCCCACATGTTTGAAGAGTTTTGTGCGAAACACGGTGTGAAAATTACCTTTAATTCACCACGTCATCCACAGGCAAATGGGCTCGTCGAGCGAGCTAATTTTACGATAATTTCCGCTATTCAAGCGTGTATTAAAAATGAAAATGGGAACGATTGGGATAAAATACTCAAAAAGGTGCAAAGGGATTTAAATGAGTCGCCGAATAAATCTACGGGAAAGAGCCCTTTTGAATTATTATTCGGATACACGAACAGACATGACGAAGGACATTTACGACACTTAACGATTGATAATCCAGAACGATACACCCCACCGTCGTTACTTAGAGAAAATGCGAGAGAGAAAATATTAAATGAACAGTTAAAGTATAAAGCTCGTTACGATTCTACCCATGTGCCTGTGAAATTTTCTGTGGGCGATATTGTAGTTATGCGCGACGTACCCAAGGTTACAGGCGAGTCAACCAAATTACAAGTTAAATTCCGTGGTCCTTTAGTTATTACAAAAATTTATCCGGCTGATACGTACGGTATTACGGATCTACGGTCGAAAGAAAAAGGCCGTCGTTACGCTGCTACTGCGTCGGCAGCACAATTAAAATTATGGCATCCCGCAGAACCAGAAAAATTAGATTCTGTAAGTGGCGATGAGAGCGATAATGAATCGATTGAAAGTATGAAAATTCAAGATTGTAATGATAACAAAGCAACGGAAATCTCTGATTCTGAAAGTATTGTAAATTCTCGACCCAAGAGAGTGCGAAAAATTCCATTGCGTTATGGTTATAATGATAATTAAAAATTACAAAAAAATTTTGTTTTTGTTTTCAACGAATTTATAAATGGATATCTCGAGACGAGATACTTTAGGATGGCCGAGTGATAGCGTGTGATTTATGATTTCGGAAATGTTCGTTAGTGTGTGTGAGTGTGACTGTTTTTGGGCGATAAGTCCCCGCGAAGGGCAGTGCGATTTAGATCGAGTAACGAGAAACACGTATAGGTCGAGTGAGACAATTAAGTGCGATTAATTCTAATGTTAATAATTTTAGTTTATTTCATTTATTAAATAAAGATTATTCTTTTTATTAACTAAGAGTGTCTTTACGAAAATAATTACCAGTTATTTTCTATTAATCCTATCTTTATGAGATTCGCAATCCTTTACTAAGAACAAGTGAACTAACTAATTAAAATACGTGATTTCTAACAAAGGGGACAAAAAATATACCAAACAACAAATTAAAATTAGAGCTGTGCAAAATAATTCGAACCGAACTGTTTGAATTTTTTCGCCTAGTTCGAATGTCGAAAATTCGACATTCGAGTTAAGCTTAGTTAGAACTAGCCCAGTTCGAATGTCGAATATTCGACATTCATTCGACATTCGAGTTACTACAAAATTCGAACCGAACCGAGTTTTGTTCGATTTTGGAACAAAACTTGGTTCGAATCGAATTTTGCACAGCTCTAATTAAAATTTATAAAAATATATAATATGAACAATGTATTAATATTTAAATTTTCAGAAATTTCAAATTCAAACCTTTTTGAAATTCAATAACTTATAATAATAATTAAACATGATCGAGTGATAACATCATTATTTTATATTAGATATAAGAATATTGTTACTGTAACTTTTTCAAAATTATTTTCATCATTTCAATTCAATTATTATTTCCTACAATTGTTAGTTAAAAGTACGAAAAATTCATATTTTCAAAGATTTTAATTTGAAACCTTTTCGAAATTCAATTATTTCTAAAAATTCATCCTATAATACTTTTAATATTCAATTATTACACGGAAAAAATAAATTTAGCAGATTTTACAAAACTGTTACGGAGTAGCGGATACAGCTTTTTACGAAACTGAGTTTTATAAAATGTAAGGAATATTTCAGGATAAAGTACAAAACTTTCGTAGTTTATACTGAATATTTTTGAGGTTATTCTGAAAGTTTAAGTTTATTCTGAAATATTTCTTACATTTTACAAAACTCAGTTTTATAAAAAGCTGTATCAGCTACTCCGTAACAGTTTCGTAAAATCTGATAAATTTATTTTTTCCGTGTATTTAATAATTAAAATTCATTTTTAAATCAATTTTTAATAGAAAATTCTAAGAGAATTCAATTATTTAAATACAAAAACAGGATTCTCATAAAAAATTTTATCAACAAATTTTTAAATAATTGAATTCTTTTGACAAATAATAAAATTCTTAAGAATAATTACATTTTTCGAGGAATTTGATTAAAATGTATTGAAAATAATTTAAATTCTGCAATGAGTTTTATTATTTATGATCGAATTAAATTATTGCCAAGAAATTTATATAAAGTTTTGTAAATAATAGAATTCCTGTAAAACTTTTATTATTTGTTAAGAATTTTAATAAAATTTTTGAAAATAATTGAATTTTGGACAAGAATTTTATTATTTATAAAAATATTTAAAATTTTTACGAGAATTTTTTTTTAATTAATAGATAATAACTTTTCCAAACTTTCATTTTTTAGTGTTTTTAACTAAAATTCTTCTATAAATCCATTATTTTTAATAATTAATTGTAAATGTATATTAAAAAAAATCAATTAATTTCAGAAGAATTTGAATTATTAAAATTTTTCAAAAATCTAAATTCTTTAAAAATTCTAATTAATTTCTAACTAAATTTATAAAATTTTAAATTAAAACCTTTTGAAGTTAATTTATTTAAGAAACTTGTAAACGCAACGCTTTTAAAATTAAATTAATTTTGAAATATTTAAGTAAAATTATTCATTAAATAATTTATAAGTCATAAATTTATAATAGTTCTTCAAGAATTTAATTATTAAAAAAAAATATTGTCAGAAACATTAAAAATTCAAGGTTTTGTATTAGAATTCGTGGTAATTTTATAGCTTATGAAGCAAACAAAACGACACAAAAATTCATAAAAAAATTTGGATCATGTGTAAATTGTATAAAAATAAATAAATATTTTGATTGTCAATTTTATTCTCAAAAATTGGTATTTTCGTTTTTCTAGAAAAAACTATTAATAATAATATTTTAATTATTTGAATGTTAATTAATTATTTTTCTAAAAGTCTGTATTTTGTTGAATGAACCACGTTATAATTTATAAAATTCTTTATAAATTCTTTATAAATTCTTTTTTTTCTGTTATATTATTTTAATTATTAACATAAAAAGCATACTTATATTATGTGAAGGAGATTTCAAAAAAAAGAAAATCTTGTTTATTTTTTAGTAGAAAAAAGGTGAAAAAAGTTACAAAATTGAAAAAAGGGGACTATCTGCGATGCCTGAAATATAAATAAAAGTGAAACATACACTGTAAAAAATGTAGGGAGTTAACGGTCACTTGAGTTGGGAGTGAAATTTTTCGAGTTAAAAATCAACTCCAAAAGGCAGTTAATTATTAAATTAACTCCCTTTTGGAGGAAAATTCTTATTTTTACTGTGTAAATTTTAACTCCCTTCATTAACTCCCCAATGGGTGCGACTTTTATAGAATCCCCTGGGGAGTTAAAATTTAACTCCCTTTTTTTTAAAGTGTACTGGTAGCGCTTTATGAATTAAATAAAAATTGGTTACTAGTTTCGATGTGAGACAATATTTTTATTTTGAAAAAAGTTGTTCCCTAAAAATTACCTTCTTTAACGCTGGCCGTTGGTTGCAATCTGCCTGCTTTGAGCTGTTGTGTCGCGAGACTCAATCCAGAACTGAGCCACTGAAGAGCTCTAACTAAAAGAATAACTTGCTCAGCTCTTCTTCGAGTAGCAGCATTACTTGCTTGTTCAATAGCACCCAAAGGCGCTCCCAAAGGACCAGCTCTAGTTCGCGCAACTTCGCAGACACATTCACATAGGGCTACGACGAAATTAAGCTTTGCCAGTATTTCATTGTGATCCCTTTCAAGTAGAGTTTCCTCCGGCAATTCCGGAGCAAAGAACGTCAGCAGCCTATCATCTGTCGTTCCTTGATTAAGCTCAGGAAAGAAGCTCTGAAAATTGCCTGCCTCTGAAATAAAAAATTAAACCCATTACTGTTAATCTCCACAGAATTAAATTTTTTAAAGTTTCTACTTTAAATAATTTAATGTATTTTCTTGTCGCAAGGAAATGCAGTCGTGAAGAATGGATATTTTCAGTTCAGAAATAAATGTTGAAATTATGCAACAAGAGAGATTTGTTGTTGGACTTGGAATCAAAAGAGTTTAGGAACACATTTTTATGACAATAGAAATACATATTTCAAGATGTGTTTAAGAGATTGCAATAACAAATTATGAAATATTACCTGAAATTTCTGGCAACGTGACTGCTCTAGTTCCAAAAGGTATGACTGGCGAATGTCGTAAAGTGTTGTTGTTGTCCTGAAGAGTCTTCGCAGTGGGGGAACCCAACACTGCTAAAGGTCCAGTGAGAAGTGGCGATGAGGCGCTGTTATTTCCAGATGATCGTCTCAGTGGCGATGTTCCAGTGGAATTGAGAGAATGCCTGGCAACTGGACTCACTTGCCAAGTGTTAGGTGGAGGAGGTGTTTCACTCAATCTTAAAAGAGAGGAAAATTGGCACAATTTAATAAATTAATGCAAATGTGACCTGGTAAATTAAAAGGGATCTTAAGCCCAAAATCATGTTTTCGAAAAAAACGTTCTTAAACAGGGTTGCCACAGGTCAGGGAAATCAGGGAAAAGTCAGGGATTTTTATTAAAGTACTGGAAAAATTTGAATTTTGGAGAAGTTACAATATGATTGCCGAATATCAATAATTTTCAAAAGTAATAAAATTTTTCACAGAAATTCAATTATGTTCAAAAATTTTTAAAAATTCTCATCGAAATTTTAATTATCTTTAAAAATAATAAAATTCTTCTCCAAATTTCAATTATTTTCAAAAATTTCAATAAAATTCTTTGCAAAATTTCAATTATTTTCAAAAAATTTTCCAATTTTCACTATTCAATGATTTTTAATATCTACTATTTTAATAACATTTTTTAAAAGAATTCAATTATTAAAAAAAAAAAAATGTTGATAAAATTTTAAGCAAACATTAAATTATTTTCATAAATTTAATAAAAATTTCACAGGAATTCAACTATTTACAAATAATTAAATTATTTTCATAAATAATATTTTTTATAAAAATTCAATTACTTTCATGAATAATAAAACTCTTCATAGAATTTCAATTATTTTTAATACAATTTTAATCGAATTCTTCGAAAAATTTAATAATTTTTGAAAATTTTATTAAAATTCCTCGAAAAAATTTAATTATGTTGATAAAATTTGTTATGATAATTAAATTTAAAGAAACATTCATTTATTCAGTAAATTATTTATTTTTGTATTTAAATAATTGAATTCTCGTAGAATTTTCCAATAAAAATTGATTTGAAAATTAATATTAATGAATATATTAAAAGCATTATAGCATGGATTTTTAAAAATAATTGATAATTGAACTCTTTCGAAGAATTTTAATAAAATTTTTGAAAATTTACATTTCTCGAAAAATTTACTTAAAATTTTGTATTAAAAATAATTGAAATCCTGTGAAGAATTCTATAATTTATGAAAATAATGGAATTCTTATAACGAATTTTACTAAATATTTTTAAATAATTGAATTCATGTGAAAAATTTTATTACTTGTAAAAATAATTGAATTCCTGTAACGAATTTTATTACATTTTATTTAAATAATAATTGAGTTCTTGCAACGAATTTTATTATAATTTTTGTAAGTAATTTAATTTTTTTTTTAATTTTATGGAAATCTAAATTTTTATAAAACATGAAGATATGAATTACATTTTTTTGTTAGGAAACAAAAATTAACTTCAAACTGTGAAGAGATTCGGGAATACCACGATTATTATTAATAAAGATTTTGCAAAATAAATTAAATATAAAAATAAGAAAATTGAGTCCTTAAATTAAGAATTCTATTCGTCACCTATTTTTTCCATTTTTAAAAGTATTTTTTTACTTGAAAACTTTAGTTTATCGATCAATATTGATTTCCTAGAATATTAAATTTTACGTAAATGCAAAAAAACAATTTTCCATACAGATATTGAAGAAATGCTTTCTTCCTATTTACTTTCTCTTCTTCGATAAAAATCAAAAACAAAAAGAAATAATTTTGTTAAACTATCAGTAATTTACATTTCATGTTAGTCAGAACAATTTTTTCATCATTTTACACTCAACTCTACAATAACAATTTATAAAGTATCCTCGACAAATTTTTCACTCTCTTCCAAAATATATAATTGGCTCAGACAAATCGCATTTTTTTCAAAAGTATAATTGCAAAACTAAAGTGTTATTTTTTAATATTTAATAAATATAATTACAAGTTATTAGTTAAATAATCTTTAACGTCCGAATAAAACATAAATATTTTTATTCATTGTCCGAATGTTTTCGGTTTATTTGCCTTGTTTTACAAGTTATTAATTATTTTACCAATTTAATTATTATTCATGTATAATTATTACAAAAGAATGAAATTTTAATGTTTGCGCCTTATTATCGAAAAAATGTTCATACAATTAATAATCATCACTGTGTTAATTATTTTCAACAATCCAAAAATTAGTGGAGAATCCGATACCAAATGGATAGACAGTTTAACTAAAAGTGTTCAAAAGAATAAAATTCACCAGACAATATTTTTCATAAATGAAGCAAAAGTGACGAAGAATCAAATAGTTGAGAACCTAATGAGAAAGTTTTCGAAAAATATCCCAGTCATAGAAATTGTCACACCAAACTATGAAATACCGACAGAATTCGATTTTACTCGATACAATCCAAGAGTTTCGTTATTTATTCTCTCGAATTCGGAAAATGATCCCCAACTCGTTCGAACCATCGATTTCTTGACTAAACTGTCAGAAGCGAAACGTCGACCAAAATGTCTGCTACTTCTATTCCACAAAATTGAAAATTATCGAAAATTTTTCGAACAACTCTGGCATCGTCAATTTCTCGATGTTACTCTAATTGAAATTGGAAAAAGAATAATTGGAACCGATTTAATTGTTCATACGAAAGATTATTATCCTGATCAGAAGATTATTCGTTACAATCCCTTCTTAAAATTGATCACTAACAAAACACTAAGAACAAATAATGTTTGGTTTCCGGACAAACTAAAAAATATGCACGGTTATCAACTGAAGGCAATTTTACTTTTCTCTCCTCCGGACGTAATTATTCCCCAAGATCCTTCGAGTAAAATTTCTGGTTTAGCAATCATGAAAGTAGAGGCTTGGGAAAAAGTGATAAATTTCAAAATGGTAAGATCGCCACTTCGAGAATGGGGAAAATTCGGATGTACAATTAAAGACAGCACTGGCGTTTGTCTCTATGTATATGCAAATAAAGCACAAATTTTAGGCGTCGAAGCTCCCGTAGCATTATGCGACGGAAAACCAAGCGAACTCAGCAAAAGTATCCAAGCAAGTAAAATCGGAATGCTTGTGCCACTCGTAAAAAAAGACATCGAAATCGATCAACTAAAATGGCAAATAAAAAGCATTCTCACTGTTGTAATTTTACCCATTTTCTTTTGGATTGTTTCCGTACTTTTGGACTTTTCGAGAAAAAAATGGAAGCTCCACTACATGTTTCAAATAACCCTGGGCAATGTAATACCACAGGAACCGCAAACATTCGGTGAGAGAATTATTTTCATCGCATTTATCATCGGATGTTTTATGTTCTCGTCGGAGATTTACACAGCTATAAATCGAGTCCAATTGAAAAGAAATTCACCGTATAAATTCGAAACTCTGGAAGATGTTGTCGACTCGAATGTACAGATAATTATTAACAGGAACTATGTAAGCATTCTGAATACTTCTGATGATGTTGTTATGCAAAAAATTTTGAAAAATGCTGTCGTAGTGACTACCCATCAAGAAGAATGCGTGGAACGTTTATTGAAATACAAAAATGTGACATGTATTCTACCAGTCCTGAGAGCAGAACTACAACTTCGGAATAGAAGAGATGAATGTGGACAACCGCTTTCAAAATTTATTCTCGATAAATTTCCCTATGATTCCGGAGCTACTCAACTTGGTGCTGGTGTTCCTTACGCAAAACGCTTCGATCAAGTGCTTCAGAGAATTATTGATTCTGGTATTAGAAACAAGTGGTTGGAACCATATTCTGGGACAAAGGCTCCGATATCTAAGATTAGAAAATCTTGCATTAACAATGAAATGGAACCTGTCATGACCATGCAGCAAATAATAATTGTTCTCGTCACTGGTTCTTTCTGTTCGTTTGTTATTTTTATTTTGGAGCTTATTACCCATCGTATCTCTTAAAGTAATCGAACTTTATTTCAAAAAGTTTCTGTAACATAGTTCTAAATAAATAAGAGAAAAAATGCTTAATTCATTTTTCTAGTATAAAATTATTAATATTTCCCTCATTCATTTCTATCCAAATCTGATTTTAAATTTTGTAATTTTATACAGAAATTAGCAAATATTACGCGCTGAACATGCTAATCAGTTAACTATAATAATCTGATACTTTTGTCTTTAATTCATTGTCTGCATTTTTAAGTTAGTTTTTATGGTTAATTATGATTAACAAATAAAAAATATACCCATTTTGTTTATTATATATATGCTGTTTTCTATAACAAATTTCCTTTGACTAATCTAAATTATGCAAATTTACGAATTTTTTTAATTGTAAAATTATTCGAAAACATCAATAACTTCATTTTTAAAAAATATTAAATCTTTATTACTTTTTAGTAGGAATTAAAATTATTCAAAACATTCAAATTTAAATCTTTTGGAAATTCAACAACTTATAAGAATATTGTTACTGTAACTTTCTAGAATTTTTAATTAAAATTCTTCTTTAAATCAATTATTTTTAATAATTTTGGAAAAAGTTCTTCGAGAATTTTTAAATCCATTTGTTTACAATTCAATTTTGTGAAATTTCGAATATTCGGAAATTTTTCAATTAAATATATATTAGAAAATAAAGTCAAATAATTAAAAAAAATTTTATTATTTATGAAAATAATTAAATTATTGCGAAGAAATTTATAAAAAATAGGTAAACAATTGAATTCCCGTGCAATTTTTATTATTCATGAAAATAATGAAATGTTTGAGTATAATTTTATAAAAATGATTTTTAGATAATTGAATTCTTTTGAAAAATTTTATTAAAATAGTATTGTATTACTGAAAATTATTGAATGGAGGAAACTGTTTAAAAAAAATTGAAATTTTGCAAAGAATTCTATTGAAATTTTTGAAAATAAATGAATTTCCAAGAAGAATTTTATTATTTTTAAATATAATTGAAATTTTGAGAATTTTTTAAATTCTTGAACATAATTTAATTTCTGCGAAGAATTTTATTACTTCTGAAAATAATTGAATTTTTGTAATCATTTTCTTATAACTTCATTACATATTTTTAATAATTAATTGAATATACATATATTAAAAAATTCAACTAATTTCAGAAGTATTTAAATTGTTAAAAGTTTTAAAACTATAAGTTCTTTAAAATTTCTAATCTATTTAAGAATATTGTAAACACAACTCTTTTAAAATTCAATTAATTTTGAAATCTTTAAAGTTTTAAAATAAAAATTATTGTAGGAAATAGAAAAAATTGAAGGTTTTGTATTGGAATTTGTGGTAATTTCATAGTTTAAGAAGCAAACAAAAAAGACATCAAAATTTAGAATTTTATTATGAATTCTATAAATTAAATTTTGTCTATTACTTTTAATAAAAATCCCTGACTTTTCCCTGAATTCCCTGTCTTAAAATATACAATTATTATAGTTATAATTGTATTAACCCTCCGTCACACATCTAGGGAGGGATTCCCTCTACGGTTTCAGTTTTTTTTAAATAACTTTTGTTTTCCTCATTGCAAAATATAATCAGTTTCTATACCTTTCGAAAATTTACTCCTCAACACATTTCTGAAAAAACATTTAGTTTAAACATTATTAATATTTAATTATGAAGCTTCAAAGACAGAAAAAACTCGAAAAAGTGAGGTTATGTTAAATAAAAAAATCAAGTTTTCAAAACATTTTTTGTTCCACTGTTGGTTAATGACAAAATTATATTATAAATATAATTAAAATGAATTGTTTAATGATTTTTTTGCTTATTTGTTAATGTTACATTATTTTCCCATGTGTGTGACGGAGGGTTAAAACTATATTACAATTTATATTTTATTTTTATGAAAAAAATAATTTGAATTTAAATAATTTTTAAAATTGCTAATATTATTCAAAAAAGTAGGTAATAAGTTAGCCGCGCTCTTTAGCGCGCGAATTATTACTAGTTTATTATTATTATGCAAATTACAAATTACTTTTTTCAAATATAAACTTCAATTTTTGAATAATTTCAGTTTGAAAATTCTTTAAATTCAGTTATTAAGTACATCATTAATTATTATTATTGATCATATTTTTAAAAATTGTAAAATAACTCTTTGCAAGAATTCAATTATTTTTATAAATAGTAAAATTCAGTTATTTTTAATACAATTTTAATAAAATTTCATGAATGAATTCAATTTTTAAAAAAAAATTTTCGAAAAATTTTAATTTTTAAAAAAAATTTAATGAATTCTTCGAAACAATTCAATTTGTGAAAGTAGTAAAATTCATCGCAAGAATTAAATTACTTTTTATAAATAATAATATTCTTTTCAGGAATTCAATTATTTTCAGTAAAATTTTAATAAATTTCAATAATGAAATATTTAATTATAATTATTAACATGCAGACACAATTATTAAAAATTTTTTTTTTTTAAATTCTTTATTTTATTCAATTATTTTCAAAATTTTTAATTAAAATTAGCCAAAAAACTACATTACTTTTAAAGAAAACTTAAAGAAATTCTTCAAAAGAATTTAATTATTCACAAAAACTAATAAAATTGATAAAATCAGTTTAGTTTTCTGTCAACAATTTTAATAGTAAAATTATTAATTAAAACTATTAACAAAACGGATTAACTTCAATAAATAAAGGGGATCCAACTTTTGACATTGCAGATCAAAATTATTAAAAATTTGCAACAACCTTATTTTATTGAAAAATAGAAAATTTGTTGACCTATAAATTTGGGAAACTCATTTTTTAACATAAATACACAGGATAAGTATTTTATTTGTTGTCATTATTTTTAAAAAAAATTAAATATGATAGTTATAGTTTTCCTGTAACAGGTCTAATAATAATTATTATAATTATTATTATTAATAATAATTATTAATTATTATTATTATAATTATTATAACTCCGCTTAGAACCGTATCCCAAGCCGGGGACTCCATCTTCTATACGCATTTATACTCATTTATGTATTATTTTTTTTACGTATATGCGTGTACATGGGTAAAGTAGTTTGGAGGAGGAGGAGGGTAGTTTGTCGGACTGGTGCGTCCTTGTATATTCCTCGTCTGTGTGAATGGTACAGTATGAACGTAGGGTGCGCTATAAACGCGTTTATCCCTTTGTTTGGTCGAAGGAGAATCCAAACCAAAGTGTTCGGTATGTTCGGAGCATGAACATAGCCTATAAACGGCCCCTTCCATGAATGGGAAGCAGAGTAGCCTATGAACGGCCGCTTCCACGATTGGGCAGTCTCTTTTCTATTGATGACACTGTGGATCCGGGAAGTCTGTCCAATAGGCCAGCCTTGGCGGTATCCGGTTTGTCTCAATGGAATTGAAACTGATGTATGAAAGTGTATGTGGAATGAAAGAGGAACACTTTGCGGAGGTTTCTTCCTTTTTTCTGTGTGTGTGTGTGGGAGGGGGGGTGCTATAAACGCGCTACCTCCGTGAATGTGAGATACGCATGAGAGACGGGGGATGTGCATGGTCGTTCTGGTCCGTCAGATACAGTACACAACAAATGTACACTATTCTAACACATATATGGGTTACACACAATTACAACACCTACATATTAATCATAACACAATACACACGATACACTAATCACACCCATATAAGTCAATCTTTTTTTTCAAGTTTAAAATGGAAATGTGTGATGTAAATAACATTATACCCCAAACAGGTACCTCGACAGAGGGTAATCCTCTCGTCGATTCCGATCGGGTGAAAGCCCCGGTGGTCGACGCAAGGCCCACGGATTTTGGGGGTGGCCAACAGCACACTGGTCCTTCTGACCATAACGGTGACCCAAAAATGGAGGCGGAGGTTGCAGAAGCCTCTGCCCTCAGTAGTAAAGCGGTTCCAGCATCCCTATGGGTTGAGGGATGGAAGACCATGCTTCGACTCATGGAGAGGCAGTCCGAAGTGTCGGAGGAATTGTTTAAGTCTCTTCGAATCGTAAAAGAGGGGATTTTAAGGAACAATCCGAAGCCGGTCAAGGATAGTGCAGTGGAGGCATTCCATTATGGCGAGAGCCTCGTTGGCATCGCCAGGGACCTAATGGAAGAGGGGAGAGAATAGAAGACAGCTGAGGAAGCCAACGCTGAGGAGGCTCGGACAGCCACTCAAGCCTTATTAGGAGACTCAACTGGCATAGGCAGCCAACTTCTGTAAAGGGCATAGTGCGAGAGGCGAGGCAAATAATAGTGGATGCTTGCAACCACTCTTTGCCTCGCCGGCACCAAACAAAAGCTAGGAAGGGTGCTCTGTACTGGTAGAGCGATGAATTAGCCCGCTTAAGGAGAGAATGCAATGCAGCGAGAAGGAAATATACCCACTCGAAGGGAGACTTCACGCTGCAAGAAGATTGGCATAAAGCCAGGCGAATCATCAAGCGGGCTATAAGGAGTAGCCAACGAAAGTGCTGGAAGGACCTAATCGGGAAGACCTAAGAATGATCCATGGGGTTTGGCGTTTAAAATTGTTACTAAGAAATTAGTTTCAAGACAAAAAACCCCGGGTCTAGGCAATCCGATTTGGGTCCAAAAAATCATAAGAGCGCTGTTTCCCCATGTGGAACCGAGCCCCAGGGAGGACTATACTTGCGTAGTACAGATGGAGGAGCTCTTCACGCTTGAAGAACTAAAAAAGGCGGCAAGGGCGTTGAAAAATGGCAAGGCGCCAGGCAGGGATGGAATACCAAGCGAGATCCTAAAAGAGGTCGTCGCGGTATATCCAGAGTTGCTTCTCAACGTATTTAATGCGTGTTTAAAAGCCGGAGAGTTCCTCAGTGCCTGGAAAGTGCAAAAGTTGGTTCTCCTTAGGAAAGGCGATAAACCTCTGGATAAAGTCTCATCGTTCAGACCAATTTGTTTATTGGACACGATGGGCAAACTTCTAGAGGGGATGGTTCTAGAAAGACTTCAGGGAATCCTGGTAGGCGAAAATAGCCTATCAGAGAACCAGTTTGGCTTCCGGAAAGGCCGGTCAACAGTTGATGCAATACTCTCTGTTGTTAAACTGGCAAAGGAAGTCAATCAGGGGAAGAGGAAGGGTTTATGTGCTCTTGTTTCCATCGACATCCGGAATGCGTTCAATTCCGCGAGATGGGACATCTGCATTGAGTCAATGAGACGCAAAGGTGTGCCGACTTATCTGTTGCGAATGATAGACAACTATCTCAGTGACAGATGGGTCGTGTACGAAGGCAATGTGTTCCATCTCAAGGAAGAGATGACCTGCGGGGCACCACAGGGGTCTAAGGTGGGTCCATTCATATGGAACGTCATGTACGACGATCTTCTGAGAATGGAGCTGCCCGAAGACACGATCCTGAAAGCTTTTGCGGATAACGTACTTCTGGTGTGTACAGCGCAGGAAACCAAATTCTCGTCATGGCCTGCAAATGGCTTTAGAGAAGACCGAGGCTCTGCTTGTTACAGTCCGGCAAGTTTTTGAAGCCCCAAAGGTGTAAATAGGTGGAACTGAAGTCTCATGGGGAAATCAACTTAAGTACCTGGGAGTGACGTTGGACCGAAGGTTAAGCTTCGGTCCTCACGTGAACATCACAGCACTCAAGGCCGCCGAATGTATGGGTAAACTATCTAGGTTAATGCCCAACATTGGTGGTCCCAGGGAAAAGAAGCGGCGCTTGGTGGCGACCGTGGGTCTAGCAAAGCAGCTTTATGCTGCCCCTGTATGGGCTGATGCGCTTAAGACCCATGCCATCTTGGACAGATTGCTCTCTGTGCAGACAGGGAGCGCACGGAGAGTAATCTCAGCCTACAGGACGGTGTCTGATTGCGCTGCTCTAGTTCTTGCGAGTACACCGCCAACAGATTTGTTGGCAAAAGAAAGACAGGAAGTCTTTCAGCTCAATAAAGAACGAGTTGTCTCGCAGGAACAACAGAGCGGCGGTAGCCTAAAGATGGCTATCCGCAAATCGGCAAGAATCAGACTAGTCGATAGTTGGCAGGCAAGATGGGATGGGGAATCCAAAGGAAGGTGGACATACCGCCTGATTCCCCACCTCGCCACCTGGTTAGAAAGAAAGCACGGTGAGGTTGGCTATTACCTTACGCAGGCGATGACTGGTCACGGCTGCTTCGGTCAGTACCTTCATAGATTTAAGATCAGAGAAGAGGCGAAATGTGTGTATTGCGGCGCTGAAATAGACGACGCGGAACACACTCTCTTCTCCTGCGGGCAATGGAGTGAGCTAAGACGGGCCATGTTTGACGCAGTGAAAACTCAATTCACCGCTGATGACATGGTCTCAACTATGCTCCAAAGCGCGTTTTTTAAATTTTAACGAAAAGTCATTTGTTCAGTTTTATAAAGTACGTGAAAGATTAGTTGACTGCGCTTGAAAATTCTGTAGAGCATGCGCAGTGTGCGTTGCGCGTTTCTACCCAAGGTAAATGCCAGCTGATCGTCTGTTTCCGTTTGTGTTAATTTCAGATGTGAATATACTATTATTTTATGAAAAACAAATAGTGTTAATATATATTTGTCTTCAAGAATTGACTTTCAAAAAAATATTTTTTATTTTGTGTTTCTCACAAAACATAATGTTATGTAAGTCTCAGTTTTCAGTGAAATAGCATGTCTCAGAAGTCGAGAAAAATTTCACCATGTGGTATATAAGAACAATTCGATACGTACTTTTAAGTGTTAAGTGTTTGTTTATATTTAAGTTATACGCGAATATATGTGTGTGTTATAGGTTAATTCATAAGTCAGTCCCACTACTCACTTCATATTGATAGTTATCCATGTTACACGAAGCGCATGAGTTGTACGTACATAACCTGTGTAGTTGTGTTAGAAAGTAGAGGGGCTGATTTTCTAAACAACCGGGTGTAAACACTCAAAAGGTTCATATTCATTTTTAAACATTGATAACAAAAAACCCTGTAAGTAGAAATTATTTTTGCCTTTTGTATATGAAAGAGCAACTCAAAAAGTACGGAATGATATAAATAACTCAAAATTAATTTTTTTGCAGCTAAGGTCCCTTTTCTCGTGGAGCGTGACATATATCAATTAATATAATTTAACTGATAGAATTTAATTTTCATTGATTTCTATATTTCATTGTACTTTAATTACTTTTCTATTTAAAACTGGAAATTGCGCTGTTAAAAATTACCATTTTGATTTAAATCTTTTTAAAATCATCGATGTTTTTCTTTCGATGTCCCATCATTAGGTTGCCCCGTTAAATAAGTTAAATTTTGAAGATTCTAGATTTACCTTCTTCCTGGTGGAGTGCCAATGACAAATTGCACACTAGGTGGACTTAGAGAGCCAATATCAGGAGCGTGCGTTCTATGTGAGTCGACGCTGCACTTCATACTGATAGGTTGAGATCGAGGGATGACATTGTTGCTTGATCTGCCTGAAGCCGAAGGAGACGATGGTTGAGCAGCACTTCTCTGTGTCGGCACAGGAATAGGTTCTGAAATTGGTAGAAAACAAGGTCGAGGAGGGCTCACTGCTTCACGGCTGTTTTGCTTCGTATATCTGCTGAAAAAATTATCAATTAAACACTTGTATTCAAAGAGCAATAAATGAATATAAAAATATTTAGGTACTTGATCAATTGTGGGTTCGGGTTGTTGTCAGCGTCACTACTCAAATCACTGGGCACAAGAACAAAGTCATCTTCAGGACTGGAGCACGGGCTATGCGTTTCAGGACCCGATCTCAGGACAACTCTTTCTGGAACTGGCAAAATACCAGGAGACGCTGGCAATTCAACCGGAACTGGACTCTGATTCTCTCGGGGTCCTTGTAAGAATGAATGATTGAAAAATTCATCAAAAGACATGCGGTCTCTTGCATTTCGTCTCAGGAGGCCAAGCAATAGATTCGATAATTCCGGAGACGTTCCAGCTGGAATTCTACGAAATTATTTCAATTAGTATTCAAGTCTAGAAATTTAGAAACGTGGTAAATCATCCAAGTTGTCAACTTACTTTGGACCCAAATTGGCATTCTTCTCGTAATAAAGTTTCAGCGCTTGGGGTGTGTGTGCTTGGAAAGGAGCTTTACCCGTGAGACATTGGAAAACAATTGTCCCAAGGGACCACAGGTCTGCTTTTGCGTCGTACTGTAAGGACATGATAACTTCGGGAGCCATGTACATCGGAGAACCACAAAGAGTCGCAGCCATAACTCCATCTTGTAGAAATCTCGCGAATCCAAAATCCGCTACGAAATAATTTTAACTTAGTCTCTTGAGAATTGTTTTCCTTTCTTCAAGTTTCTTGAAAATTATTACTTACCTATTTTGAGGGTTATTTGATGAGGCTGAGGACAAGCTTTTCCACAATTATGACTGAGGAGAATATTTTGCGGCTTAAGATCTCTATGGACTACTCCTTTAGCGTGTAAAGCCTTCATTGCACCAGTTAATTGCTTGAGAAATACTCTAATTGTATCCTCTGATAGAGTTCCTTTAGCTATTTAAAGACACGAAAGAAATTTTTATTTTTTACATCAGTAAACAATGTTTGAGGATTTTAAATTTTATAACTTACAGCCTAGATAATCAGCCAGATCACCGCCATTGCAAAACTCCATAACTAGGAAGACATTATGATGTGACTCCTGCGGAGGAAAGGTAAAAAAATTAAGATACCAAGTTAGGATTTACCGTTTCGTTTCATTTAATTATTTATTTATTCACATTAAAAAGTAAATACAAAATACCAAAAATTCTTAGAAATATATCTCGAAAATTAGTATGTAATAACAATACAACTGCATAATTTCAATGAGAAAGTAATTACATACCTTACAATCTAATAAAGCAACAACATTCTCATGATGCAGCTCCGTCAACTCCTGTAATAAAAATAAATTATTAAAATATAATTACCGAAATCACAGTTAGTGATTTTTACATGTAATATTAGGTAAAAAAAAGGGATTTTTATTTTTAAAAAAGGAAATTTTGCAATTAACTTTATTATTGTATTTTATAGCGTATAAAATTTATTTTAAAGATATTTTTTTTTACTTTTTCCCTTAAACAGAAAGAAAATAAATATTAAATTTTATAAAAGTGTTTTATATTTTGGAGAAAAAATGCGACAAAGGAAAAGTTCGATGTAAAAAATACTATACATTATTTTTTTTACAGAAATTAAGATATTCAAAAATTTGAAATTCAATAACATATATGTGACTGTCCACGAGAAAACACGGCTTAGGTCCAAAAAATAAATTTTGAGTTTTTTATGGTAATCGATAGATTTTATATTGCTTTTTTAAATGCAAAAGTCAAAAGTTAAAAATATCAATTACTTTCGACAATATATTGTTTTAAAGATGGGTATGTCAAGCGTAGTTAACTTCAATCGTAGTACGTCAATCGCTCGCGAGCGATTGAAGTACTGTGAAATTCACGTTTGGGAGCTAAGCCGTGTTTTCTCGTGGACAGTCACATATGTAAGAATATTATTATAAAACATGAAGATATCGATCACTCCAAATCTTCGACTCGGAGTGATCGCTCTCTTCATGTTTTATAATAATTAAAACTTACTACTTTGTTATTGTAACTTCTTCAAAAATTATTTTCATTATTACGATTATTCATTTCTAGAATTTTCAACTAAAAATCTTCTTTAAGTCAATTTTTAAAAAATAATTTTGGAAAAAGTTCTTTGTGAATTTAAAAATTTTTTTGTTAACAATTTACATAATTTTACGAAATTTTAATTATTCTGAAATTTTTCAATTAAATATATTAGAAATTAAAAACTTCAAATAATTAAAAAAAAATTACATTAAACTTATTGAGAAAAATTAATTCTACAGAATTCTTAATTAAAAGTATGAAAAGTTCAAATATTCAAAGATTTTAATTTGAAATACATTTTTAAATCAATATTTATTAGAAAATTCTACGAGAATTCAATTATTTAACTATAAAAATAAATATTTTATTAAACAATTGAATTCTCATAAAGAATTTTATCAGTAAATTTTTAAATAATTAAATTCTCTTGACAAATTTTAATAAATTTTTTAAGATTAATTGCATTTTTCGAGAAATTTGATGAAAATTGTATTAAAAATAATTGAAATTCAGCCAAGAATTTTATTAAAAGTTTTGAAAATAATTGAATTTCGGACAAGAATTTTTGTAAATTTTTAAACCTAATTGGATTTTTGCGAAGAATTTTATTAAAATTATTTTGAACTGATTGAATTCTTTTAGGAATTTTTATTAAAGTTGTAGATATTAAAAATCATTGAATTGAGGAAAGTTTTGTAAAATAATTAAAATTTTGCCAAGAATTTTATTAAAATATTTGAAAATAATTGAATTTCTGAGAAGAATAATTTTACTACTTTTAAAAATAATTGAATTTCTGCAATCATTTGTAATTGCTTAAAAATTCAATTTGTTTTAGTTTTTTTAACTAAAATTCTTCTATAAATCCATTATTTTTAATAATGAATTAAATATATACTAAAAAATGTAACTAATTTCAGAAGAATTTTAATTTTAAAAATTGTTTTTAAATCTAAGTTTTTTTTTATATTTCTAATTAAATTCATTTAAAATTGAAATTTTACAAAATTTTAAATCAAAACAATCAAACACAATAACTTTAGAAAACAACAATTTTCCAGGATTTCGATCGAAATTCCCTGACTTTTACAGGGTTTTCCATGTTTCCAGGTTGCGCAGCAACCCTGTGAATTTTTTTTAAAGTTAAGTATTTTTTGTATCAAAATTATTTATATATTTTATTTTCTATATCTGAAATAAATTGCAGTAAAAAATTAGTAAAATGTACTTCGAATTTGATATAATTTTCTTCAAAAATAATAAAATTGAATAATAAAAATAGTAATATCCAGAATAACTTATACTACTTTCAAAGAACATTTTTTATAAAAATTAGAAAAATTTACTTGAGAAATAGTCAAATTTACTATAAAAATAATCATTCTTGATATTTAATTGTATGCTATGTTGGAGGAAAATTTGAATAGTTTAAAGGTTGACACATATCAAGTAACTTTAGTACTTTAATCCTTTCGTGCCTCTGGCACATGTATGTACCACTTAAAAAAATTGCCATAATTCTTATAAATTTGAACCAATTAACAATTAATTTAGCTTGTTTTAATCATAAACGTTACTACTATTTGTAAAAAAATAAAAAATTACATAATACGATCATAATTATTATAAACCATATAAACAATAGGTAAAATAAAAATTAATAATTTTTTTTATATTAGATATAAAAATTAACTATTATTTATACAGAACCAACTGTTTTACAGCCTGAAGAGGTCAATGAAAAATTGACGAAACGTAGTAAAAATAAAAACTATTTGTCTTTTCAATTTATGTGTTAAGTGTTTTTTTTATTTTACACAAAAAAACCTACACAACATTTGCTCCAAAACGGATCGATAAAATAATCTTAATAGTTAAAATATTTATAAAAAAATAGCGAAATCTAATTTTTCAAACCTCAAATTCGCTGAAAACTTCTTACTCAGAGGTTTTCAGGGTTGCTGATTACGAATCTAAAGTTAGACTTTAAAAATTTTCAAAATTGAAAATGGTGGACATCTTTTTCAAATCTGCTTAAATTCACTTGAAATTTGTTATTCTGGGGTTTTCGGTATCACCATTATGATTTTTTTAAATCTGACTTGAGATTCGTAATCAGCGACTCCAAAAACCCCCGAGTAACAAATTTTATGTAAATTCGATCAATTTTGAAAAAAATGTCCGCCATATTAGATCCGCCATTTTGAATTTTCAAAATTTTGAAAATCTGACTTCAGATTCGTAATCAGGGACCCTAAAAACCCCTGAGTAACAAGTTTTAACAAAATCCAATAGCTGGGTTTCCCGGGGCACGAAAGGATTAAATACTGACAATTTATGCAATTAAATAAAATATATTTTGTCACTTTTACTTAAGAATATGTATTTATTGGTAAATTTTCATATATTTCATCTTTTCAAGGAAAAGATTTTTTTTAAGTGCCAGAAAAATTGTAATGAAACCATTTTTCTAATAAACTTCATGCCTTACTATGGATAAAAATGTAATTCCTTCAGTGAATAATTGTGTTAACTTGTTTGAAAGTTTATAGTTTAAAGTGATTAAATATTTAACTACTTATAAATATACATACCTCCTCATTTTGCTATACATACATTAAATAAAATATTATCTATTGTAGAATTAACCTTATATATCTATTTTACATATTTTCTATTTCTCAATAACAATATTGTTCAAAAAAATTACAAGTTTCTTTAAGGAAAAAAAATGGCGTAAGTCCTGTTTGTTAATCACAAGTGAGGGTTCACGTGCAATAAGGGGACGCGCAGGCTATTCGTTGTCCTCTCGCGCAGCCGCAGAATCGCTATACGCGGGGACTTTCACTTCCATGCGTATCCCCTTATTGCACGTGAACCCTCAATTTTTGCAGAAAATTGTCAATGTTTTTAAAAAAATGGGAAAAAAAGTGCAATTTTAAAACAAAATTCCAAGTTTGTTTTGAGCAATAAAGTAAAAAAAAAGTTTATAAATTCAATTTGAAAGTTAGAATTTTTATTTTGAAACAAAATTAAGAATTTTAACAGATTTTTGTGGCAACATTTGTATTTTGTAAATAAAATTTTTTTTAACAAAATTTCAAGTTCTAAAAACTTGTAAAACATTTTTTTATGCTGAACGTCGACTTCAAAAACATAATAAAATTGAGAATTTTTAAACAATTTTTATAAAATAAATGGAAATAATTCAATTTATCAATCCTATTTTTTTACAACATTTTTAGTTTCTTTGTTAAAAAAATTTCCATAATTTATATTTTTAAGTCTCAATTTTTAACGACATTATAATTTTTCATATAGAAATCCAGTTTTTTCGACATTAATAAACAAAATTTGCATAATTTCTATTTCTTCATCACAATATTTAAAAAAAATTAAAAACTTTGCATAAATTGAAATTTAACTGTTTTCAGAAAATAAATGAATTTTTAGCAAGAATTTTTTAACAATATTTAGAGACCCGTACTTTATGCAAGTCGCATAATCGCATAATGTTCTCAAACTGAGCATAACTTCGGTATTTTGTGAAATATTAAGAATGCATGCGAAATAAATGTGATTTGTGATCGCATCCAATCGCATAATTATACTTTCAGTGCATAATTTTTTTTCATTGCATATTTTAACACTATTTGCATAATCATCGCATAATTGTGAATTTCTTGTCTAAAAATACTATAAAGTATCTTTTTTTTAATGATTTTAATAAATTTTTAAACGTTGTAACTTACTTCCCGGTCAATTCAGGGACTATGCTAAGTCTATACTTTTAAGACAATTTAAACCAATGATAGACTCATCTCGTTACTTTATTTGTTTCTATAAAGAAACTTTTACATTTTAAAAAGATTGAAAGTTTTTAATATAATAATTAGGGATCGATACGAAAGTTTAGTTTCGTTTTAATTTATGAGTTGATACAAAACAAAATTAAGAAACTGAGATTTGCTTCGTGTCAACTTGGAACTAAATTAATAAATTGAATTTAGTTTCGTGACGCGAAACTAAACTAAAAAAAAATAAATTTCAAATTAAAAAAATTAAATTTATTTCAGTGCAGATTGAAAACAAGTGTCTGAGAAACTCAATTATTTAGTTTCAATTAAAAAATCACAGCAAAAAACAAAATATTTAATGAAATAATTTTATTATAACTTTAATAATAGATGTGAAGTAGTATAAAGAGACTTTAATAGAAAATGAAGTGGAAAAAGTATTTTTATGTATATTAATAATTTATTGAAATATTTAGTTTTTTTAGTAATTTTTTTACTGACACTAAATATTTAAATTTTTCGGACTTAGTTTCGAATCGACGCGAAACTAAACTAAATTGAACGTATATTTTTAATTTAGTTTCGTTTCAGAATCGGTCCCTGATAATAATATAAAATGCGCTTAAAAAGAGTGTTACATTTTACTTAATTGTAAAAATAACTTTATCCACGGAAAGAAAATTTTACTTGGAGCAACTACAATTTTCATTATATTATGATATATAATAATAATAATAATAATAATAATAATAATAATAATAATAATAATAATAATAATAATAATAATAATATAATAATATAATATATATTCACTATAGTGAATTTTTTAGTTATACTTTAGTTAAAACTTTCGCTATTCTAGAGAAACTTATCGTTGTTCCAAATTAAATTTTCTTTCTGTGTGTAAGAGATGAATAAGAAAGTAACTATTTTCCAAAATACACGATTGATGCCAAAGTTAAACTTCTATTACTGTTCATTTAATTGCTTTTAGGTTAAAAAATTATTTATTAACTATATTAAAACCATTTAAAGATTACTATATACAAATAAAACCTAACCATGCGTCATTGCATAATTTTTGCATAATATTTAGGTTTTTCATTGCATAATTTTAAAATTTTCATTGATACAAAATCGTGTCTCTAACAATATTTCAAAAACTAATCAATTTTTTTAAATAATTTTAATTAAAAATTTGGAAAATAATTGCTTTCTTCAAAATTTTAACAATAAAAAAATTATATTTTTAAAAAGTTATTAGATATTCTTTTATTTTTTTGTAAATATGTTCTTGAATCATCGAAAATATGTAATTAAAAAAAATTAAAAATACTTCAATTTTACCGAAACATAATACAAAAAAAATTCTAGGAATTATTTTTTTACAAAAATTTCTTAATAGGTATACTTTTTTTTAAAACTATTTTATGTTTTGAAAATAGTTGAAAAAAGATTAAAAAGTTGAATTATCCCAGGACTGTAATCACGATTTTCTAACAAAAACTTTTTGATTTTTGAGAACCAAATGGCAAAAATTGGCATAATTTTGTAAAAAATTTTGTTTTTTTAAGGGAAAAGAAAACATCGTGTATATTTAAAAAAATTCTCTTTTTCAAAAGTGCTATGTTCCTGGAGAATTACTCATATACGCTAATTAGAATCATTAGTGTATTTATCGCAGTTCCAGATCTAGATACTGAGCATTTTTCTATGCTTTTTGATTTGTGTTAAAGAAACACTTTAAAAGAAATTAAATTTTGTTTTATTTTATAAAAAAAAATTAGAAATGTTAATAGAAATTATTAATAATTAGCTAATTACTTATAATTTTAAATAATTTATTTTCTATTTTTCCTCAATTAAAATAATGAATGAACTACAATAATCGTGGTATTTTGTGTATATCTACTTTTTTTCTACGTTAAATTTTTATAGATTTTATTCTATCATAATTATTTTTTAAATATTTTACACTGTAAAAAATTTAGGGAGTTAACGGACTCGGGAGTTGGGAGTTAAATTTTTCGAGTTAAAAATCAACTCCAAAAGAGAGTTAATTTCTAACTCCCTTCATTCAACACCCGCGCGAGTTATTTTTTCCATGGGGAGTTAGCATTTGGGTGTTAAATTTTAACTCTCTTTATTTAACTCCCCTGTCATTAACTCTCCAATGGGTGCGACTTTTATAGACTCCCCGGGGGAGTTAAAATTTAACTCCCTTTTTTTACAGTGTACAATTAATTGAACATTTTTATTAGTAATTATTTTAAAAAAATTCCTTTTGAATAAAAAAACTAAAATTACGTTATAAAATGTTTGATAAATCGAAATTATGTAGAATTTTTTCTTTTTTTTTACTTTCATACAAAATAAGAAAAATATTTTTAAAATATTACAATTAAGATATAGAAAATATACACATTTTGCATGTTTTCTGTTTAAAAATCAATTTTGTCATAAAATTATAAGTTTGTTTTAGAAAAAGAAAAAAAAATATTTGTATAATTTATATTTTTTATCAGAAATTTTGTACAAATTCTGTTTTTTTAAAAAAAGGAAAAAAATTTCTATTTTTTAACAAAATCTCAAGTATTTTTTTTCAAAAAAGTACAAAATGGCTTTCTTCATGTTTTATAGTAGTTATTAAAGGTGACCGACTGATAAAATCATTATTTTATATTTACAAGAATATTGTTACTGCAACTTATTCAAAATTATTTTCATCGTGTCAATTATTCCATTATTTTCAACAATTTTTAAATAAAATTCTTCTTTAAATCAATTGAAGCGTTTTGCGCAGAAACAGCATAAGTCCATAATTCGAAATTGTTCAGAAATCAATAAAAACTGTTTTTCTCGTAAATGTTAAGATTTTTTTTAATTCGGCTTTTTGCATTATATTCTACTAACCTATAAGTTAAAAAATCCAATATGATTAATTAATTATTTACTTAATATAAAAAATTAAAAAATAAATTAACATTTGGACTTATGCTGTTTCTGCACAAAATGAAATGAAAAACACAGAAAATTGATTAAATCCAGTGAAATATCAAAGTTTTATGAAATATTTATTTATTAATAACATTTATTTAAAATACTAAATTTGGATAATTTTTAGTAACATTTTATAAATAATAAAATTGTTTTAAAAATAAATTTAACCAATTTACAATATTTTCTAATTTTAAAATAATTCAGTCACCACTGTCACTTTTTGCTTCCCATGAGTGTTTTTACTTATAATATAAACTGTTTAATATAAATTATTAAAATACGTCAAGAATATCACAAATAAATATAAAACTTATCATGGACTTGTGCTGTTTCTGCACAAAATGATATTTTAATTATTTTTTTAAGGGTTTAGAGTTTAGTCACTTATGTAATATTTTACCAGATTGAAAAGCTTCATTTAAAAAATTAATTTTCAATAAAAAAGTGATTTTCGAAAAAAATGGACTTATGCGGTTTCTGCACAAAACGCTTCAATTATTTTTAATAATTTTTTATAAAGTTCTTTTGAGAATTTTCAAATTCATTTGTTTACAATTAAATTTTACGAAATTTTGATTACTCAAAAATTTTTCAATAAAATATACATTAGAAAATAAGAATTTGAAAAAATTTTGATTAAGCTTTTTGAAAAAAATTAGTTTCATAGAATTTTTAATAAAAAGTATGAAAAATTCAGATTTTCAAAGATTTTAATTTGAAACCTTTACAAAATTCAATTATTTCTAAAAATAACAATTATTAGTAACTTCTCAAAAATTCAATTATTATCTAAAACTTTAACTAAAATTAATTTTTAAATCAATTTTTAATAGAAAATTCAACAAGAATTCAAATATTTAAATACAAACATAGATAATTTATTGAATAATAGAATGTTTCTTAATTCTTACCTATATATAATTTTATCAACAAATTTTTAAATAATTGAATTCTTTCGACGAATTTTAATAAAATTTTTAAGAATAATAACATTTTTCGAAGAATTTGATTAAAATATTGTTTTAAAAATAATTGAATATTCATGTAGAATTTTGTCAAAATTGTTTTTAAATAATTGAATTCTTTTGGAAAATTGTATTAAAATAATAGATATACAAATTATTGAATTAAGGAAAATGTTAAAAATAATTGAAATTTTCCCATGAATAATTTTATTAAAATTTTTTAAAATAATTGAATTCTTGTGATGAATATTGTTATTTATGAAAATAATTGAATTACTGCGAAGAATTTAATGCCAAATTTTAAAACATTTGATTTTTTCAAAAAAAATTTTTTTTTTTGGAAAATAATTGAATGTTCATGTTAGAATTTTATTAAAATTTTTCTTTAATAATTAAATTATTGTGGAAAATTTTTTTAAAATAGTCGTATATTGAAAATAATTGAATTAAAGAAAATTTTTTAAAAATAATTGAAATTTGCTATTAATTTTTAAAAAAATTTTGAAAATAATTTAATTTTATTGCTTTTGAAAATATTTGAATTCTTGTTATGAATTCTCTTATTTTTGAAAATAATTGAATTTTGTCGAAGAATTTTGTTTTTCATTTATAATAATAATTGAAATGTTGACAATTTTTTTTTAGATTTTTTGAAAATAATTAAATTTCTACTAAGAATTTTATTAATTTTGAAACTAATTGAATTCTTTTGATGAATATTGTTATTTATGAAAATAATTGAATTTTGCAATGAATTTTATTAAAATCCAGAAAATAATTGAATTTTGACGAAGATTTTTGCTATTTATAAAAAAAATTGAAATGTTGAGAATTTTTTTTCAAATTTTTGAAAAATATTGAATTTCTCGAAAGAATTTTGATATTTATTAAGATTCTTTGGAAGAATCCAACTGAATTCTTTCAAAGAATTGCGTTAAAATTTTCAAAATTGAAACTAATTTCAACAGAATTAAAATTAAAATTTTTCAAAATGTATGTTACAATTAAATATCAAGAATATGAATTAAATTTTAATATAACTTTACTAAATATCTTTTAATTTTTTTTTAAAGTTCAGTACTTTTTATATCAATGAACTTTCGCTTTGTAGTATTTTTTCCCCAAATTTTAAAATATTTATATAAAATTTAATATTTTTTTTTATCTCCGTGTAGTTATTTACAGTATAAAAATAAAAATCTAATCCATATTTTATTTTAAAAAAAAAATTAAAATCTAATTCATATTTTATTTTTATAAAAAAAAATTTGATTTACAAAATTTTAAATTCTATTACATTTAAAATTGTTAATTCGTATAAAAAAGTAATTATAAGAAGTTATTTTTTTATTAACTTTTTCTTTTGAAAAAAAATAATAATTGAAACTAAAGGGCAATTACAAACCTTTAATATTTTTATCTCTTTTCCAAGAAGATTTTGCGACTTTGCAAGACTTTTCTTGGTGATGCTTTTGATAGCAACAACGAAATTAGGTTTCTGAAATGAAACAAGAAGAAAAGAATAAGGAAAATTGTTGAAAGTGATGAAGAGATGACATTGGAGAGAAGAATTGGTACTCACCTTGCTGTGCCTGCCTTTGTAGACAACGGCGAAGGCTCCATGACCTATTAGGTCCTTGGGATTATATTCATAATCGCCGACAATCTCCATGATTGCGTATTAACGAAATCCTAAAGTTTGGTTCTGTTCAACTCAAAGACGAACTAAAATCATTGCAGCAGCCATACAAGCGAGATGGGAAATTGCTATTGTAAGCTGAGAATAGGATCGATATAAAGAAGAAGGAAGTGATTCACTTGTCAAACTGCATAGAGAACAAAGTTTTGATCTTCGTTTTAATGTGTGTCCCTTTTATTGCGCACTCCTGCACAAAACTCAATTTCTTGGTCTACATTTTGCCACTTCACATAAATCTACATAATTATTTAATGTCACCAATTCTAATTGTGAAAGTGAAATAGTTCGTCTACTTGCTGCAGAGCAAACACACACACAACAATGAAAAACGTCAAACTCAAGAAAAAATAGAAGAACAGTACAAAAGCAGGGTTGCGCAGTACACGTAAACACACGTAGATCGAGTTTGTGATGACGTATTTATGCGCATGTGTTACTACGAGTGTGACAGAGATGCAGCCTACAGTCTGTCGTGTTCGGACACGTGCGTTTTGCGTTGAGTAAGGAGTGTACACACCGGTCATCAAGCAAAAAGAAATGCCTAAAATCAATTATTATTTTCTACAATTTTCAACTAAACTTCATCTCTGAATCAATTGATTTAAATAATTTTCCAAAAGTTCTTTTAGAATTCATAATTAATTTTTAAATAATTTTTGAAAGATAATAGTTTTCTTCAATTTTGAAAAATTTCCAAACAATTAAAATTTGGTAAAATCTTTTAAAAATAATTGAATTTCTTAAAAAAATTTGTGTATTCTTTAAAAAAACTAATTAATTTTTTGATTAGTTTTAATTAAAAATTTTGAACATGATTGTTGACGGATGCTGCGGCCGCCGACTGCGCTGGTGAAAAAAAACTATTGTCGAAAGCCCCTTAGCGGATATTGACAAACAGTTGTTCCTAAACAACTTTGAAGTGAAAGATTTTGGATTTTAAATATAAAAAATAACATATACACGGTAGCCCATCTCTGACAACAAAGAGTGCTTATTCTAACCTCTTTTATGGTAGTTGAAGAATAATATTGTAAATATACTAGAAATTCATTTTCATCTTAAACTAATCAATAAAAGTTTATTTTTCATACAATTTTTTTTAAACATAAGAGTAAATTAAGTATGTCAGCAGAAGTGGTGGAAAAATTACCGAATTTGCAAATAGGGCCTGATCCTAGTATAAGTTATCCAATTCATGTACAATATTGTGGAAACTGCTCTCTTCCTATAGAGGTAATATTTAGTACTTTATTGAATATTTCAAATGAAATAAAATAACAATTAAATTGTCAGTTTTATTTTTATAGATGAAAGTAATTTCTTATGCAATCTGTCAAACTTCTGATTTAAAATTTACTAAGTGTCAAATAACATTTATTATTTGTTGAATTTTAGTTAGAAACTAAACAATTTTTTATTTAAAACCTGATATTCGTGAAAATTTATTAGAAAAATATAAAGTGTAGTAAAAATTTATTAATCTATTTCTATTGATTTTTCTTTAAATTAAATTCTCATTCTGCTCCTTTTTATCGGCTTTTCATGAAAATAATGAATTTCGGAAGGAAAAATTTATAGAAGGTGATTATAAATTCAATCATCTCCAAACAAACCCTTTTCTCTATATCATGGGCCACTAATGCTCATGAGCATTAATTATTAACCGTTTCTATCCCCTAAACTACCCTAATTTCAAAAAACAGCCCCTAAAAATGTTTAACCCATTTACTCCCAAAAGTCCGTTTTTTCTCTTCACATTTGCACTTACCATTTTCAAAGATGGTGGACTAAAAAAATTCGCAAATCATGTTTCTTATGTATTTTTTCGTCCTCTTTCAGAATCTGCAAGAAAATTTAACTTTTGACATAAGCATTAAAAGTTATGATTATTTAAACAAAAAAAAAAACACATTTTTTGGGTTTTTGTTTCATTAAAACTATATTTTTGATTGGAAATCGCTTCAGCAAAATTTGGACTGACAAAATATCGCGTTCAAAATGTATGACTTATCATTTAGGCATTGCTAGAAATTTTAATTTTTTCGAAATTCAAAATGAAGGCTCAAAAATGGCAGACAAAATATCTAAAATTTTGAATAGTCAGAAAAATAAATTCTAGACACAGTTTCTCATCACAAATGACTAAAATTGGTATACAAATAACATCCATTATAAAATTTTATCACTGTGACTAATTTAATATATTTTAAACAATTTTTATAAACAAATTGATTTTTTTAGTCACAAATATTGAAAAAAATTTGTTTGTTTACATATCGCTCTTATTTTGATAGTTGCAATAAATGTTGAGGATCAAAATTGTTTAAATCAAAATTTCTATTTAAATATCAATATCAAAATTTTTATTTAACAATGTTATAAACAATTTTATAAACAAATTAAGAATTGACAATAACTCTGAACAACTTTATAAACAATTGTTATAACCAAATTTTAAATTAACAACAAGTAAATATGTAGAAATTTCGTTTTTTCCTTTACTATTTTTTTCTATAGGATTAATGAATCTTGAAACTTTAATTTATTTACTAATATTTTTCAATAAAGTTATAAACAATTGTTGTAAACAAAATTATATTTTAACAATAATTGAATATAAAAAATAGTTTTACTTTTAATATACTTTTTTCTGTTATTTCTATGTAAGAGTAATGCCAATACCAGCACTTTACCTTCAGTTATTGTAAATAAATAATTTGTTTACAAGAATTGTTTATAACTTTGTTAAAAATGTTTAGAATTAAATTTAAGTTTCAAGATATATGAACCCTATAGAAAAAAGAATATTGAAAGAAAAAACTGTTTTTTTATATTCAATTGTCGTTAAAATGTAATTTGTTTACAACAATTGTTTATAAATTAATTGAAAATTATTAGTAGGTAAATTTGTTTATAACATTGTTAAATAATAATGTTAAACAATTTTTATCCTCAACATTCATTGCAAATATCAAAATAAGAGCAATATGTAAACAAACAAATTTTTTTCAATATTTGTGAATTTAAAAAAATTGTTCAATATAATTTTAATTATCTAGCTTTCACACAATGTAAAGTTAAATCATTTTAAATTTAAAATATTATTTTCTTTATAACTTTACGTGTGAAAAATAATATAATAATATACTTACGATAAAAATTAAATTAGAAAACACTGTAAAAATTTAAAAAATTCAAAACTATATACTTTTGTATAAAATATTGAATTAAAAATTAATTTTTATCCAGACTAAAACATTTTAAATTGACCATAAAATGTAAAAAAGCATTTGAAAAGTTATATGTTTTTAGCTAATAACGACAAAAAATATAAAATCCTTCAAGTAAATTGTTAATAAAATAAGTTATTAATTTTTAATTTTATTAATAACAAAAATTTAATTTAAAATTTGTGAGATTACGCTCCGAAGAAAGGTGAGAAGCAAATTTTAGGAGCAAATCTTTTTAAATTGAAAAATTTAGTTTAGTTCAGAATTTTTCACAATTAAACAAGTATTTTAAACATTTTAATAACATTTTATGAAACTACAGTTACCTACGTTTATTAAATGACAATTTTTTTTTATAATTATTTATTTTAATGTTAGAATCCCTTTAAAAAATTTCAAAAGATCGAAGTCGGGAAAATCAGTAATTTTTTTTTTACACGGATTTTCCAAAAATTCATATATTTCAACAAAATTATTATTTCCTCAGCTCATAAGCAATTTTTTCTTTTACTAATTATTTATTTTAATGTGAGAAGTCATTTAAAAAAATTGTAAGAGGATCTAAGGCAAGGAAATCAGTGATTTTTAATTATTTTTGTCGTAGATTTTCCAAATATCCCGAAATTTCAACTAAATTTTCCTCGCTTCAGAAGCAATTTTTTTCTATTGATAATTTTTTATTTTTTAATATGGATGCACTTGCAATGTTTTAAAGGGCTTCTTACATTAAAAAACAATTAGCAAAAGAAAAAATTTTCATTTCATAAAAGTTGGTAACTTCAGTTTCATAACATTTTTGGGTTTCTAAAATGTAGGGGAAAAGGTTCGGTTGTGGGCATGGTTCGGTTATGGACACCCCCGCAGAACTTTTGACAGAAATGAGATTTTTCTAATCTGACAAATGTCACGTGTGTGTTATGACTTATGACCAAACGTAGTAATCGATGAGAATACAAGAGTTATTAGACAACTGTGCTTTTTACTATATATAAATTAATTTTTCGACACGTTGAATATAACAAAAATGTATTTTTAAACATTGTTAAATATTCAACAAATCGAAGTGAATTAATTAAAATGATAAGTTCAATGCGTATTTACACAGTAAATATGTTATATTTTGTTCTCCAATACCAAGTATCACAACCATGTTCACAAGAAATTTTTTTTTCATGATGTTTCAAAATGATGGTAAAGTTTGGTTGTGAGCACCTAAATTGATTCGGTTGTGGACACCACTCTTATTCTTGACAAATCGTGAAATATCGTAGTCGATATAATCATAAGTAATTTCTTACAATATTTAATAGTGTTTTATGAACTTTAAAAGTTTCGTAGTTTAGCACGGAAATTAATATAACAAGACTTTGATTTTTATGCGTCGTTCGTAGCTAGTAACTGTGCTGCTAAGGTTCGGTGTTAGAAATCTTATATGTCCTTACATGGGGAGGAAGTAATGTCAAAATTAGATAAAATCATCCTTACGTAGTTAATGAATGGTTACTTAGTTAATTTTTTTGCATTATTATTTGATTTTTCAAGAGTGCCCACAATCGAACCAAAATTTTCTTTGTTAGAAAAATGACCACTTTATTGAATTTTTAATAAATTTTTTCTATTCAATGGAATCAATTTAGTTTTTTGATCAGTAGTTAGCTAAGGTCCCTAGCTTTAAATACATATACATATGTTTGCTTAATATCTACAAGGACACAAATTATAAGTCAAAAACGAAACTATGCCCACAACCGAACCTCTTCCCTATTAATTTAAAAATTATTTAAAGGAAGATAGAGACCAAAAGAAACTAAAATTTAGAAATGCCATATTGATTTCAATTGAAAGCACTAAATTTAAAATCAAAAAGTTGTACAATGTCAACTTGAAAACTTGAAATTTTTAAGACTCTAATACAAAAAAATTGAGTTTTTAGTATCAGGCTTTATAAAATTCCCTGACAATTCCAGGTTTTTTAGGTTTTCCATGACTAACAAAAAATTCCTTGACAATTCCAGGTTTCCCAGGTTTTCCAGGTCCGTGGCAACCCTGAAACAATAAAGTGTCGTTTTTTGGGTCGAAAAATGAGTTTTTGTTCAAATGCTTGCCAATTACACAAAAATCAATATTTTGAAACCCGCTACGTATTTTTGCTAAAATCGTAGAGTATTTCCAAAACTCCGTAAAGTATTTTTTCATATACAAGAGTCAGCCGTTTTCTTGTTTTCCTATAAAGTTGCGTAAAATTGAGATACAAGGTTTGCAGATTAAGATTTTTTATATTATTTTATATATTAATTTAATTAACATTAAGCAACATTTTTGTGTCATCATTTTGACCTCCAATTTCATTTTTTGTAAGGAAAGAAGGTTCTGTGATCCCTTTATAATTATAAATTATTTTATTTTGAAGTTTGATTGATTGAAATTAAATATACTTAATGATAATTTTAACAATTTGTTAAATTTCAGTACTGCGAGTACTATCCAGAATACGAAAAATGCAAACAGTGGCTTGAAAGAAATTTACCATCAGAATTCGAAAAAGTTAAGCTCGGTAAGATGATTCATATTCAAATGACTAAAATAATATATTTATTTTAAAACACAAAAAAAACCACGTCAACGAATAAAATTTTTAAAGATTTCTGTAAAAGTAAAAACATTTATGAAAATCTATAGTTCACAACGAACTAAAGAAACTCTTTTAACCATTTTTTGAAATTAAAATTTTTTAACTTTTAATAACAATTTTATAAACAATGTGTATTTTTGAAGCTTTCTAGAGCAAGCATTTTATTAATTTTTATTAATTTAATGAAACTTTATCTAACCAATGCGTCATTTAGTTAATTATTGCAGATTATTATTTCGAAAAATGGTTAAAAGTGTTTCTTTAGTTTGTTGTGAACTATATATTTTCATAAATATAAAAAAAATTGATAGTTAGTACAAATTAAAAACAAAAATGTAGGGTCAGGCTTTGCCTAACGGATCAGTTTAAAATTAAATAAATATTGTTATTTCTGATTTAGAAGTTTGTTATATATCTTGTTTGTATAATAATCAGCAGAAGATGGAAGTACAGAGGCTGGTGGAGGAGGAGGAGGGGGTGGAGAAGATGAGAAAAAGCGACAGAAACGAGGCGGCAAGGGAATGCTAAAAACAAAAAAGAAGGAAGATATCCCTAAGTTGGTAACCGTGTCCAGAGCACCTAGAGGAAAGAAAAAGTCTGTTACAGTAGTGACAGGATTAAGCACTTTTGGTAGGACGGCTTACAATATCATTTTTTCTATTAGTCTTGTAATTATTTTATCTTCTTCATATTGAATCTATTTTTTCAGATATTGATTTAAAAGTAGCTGCTAAGTTTTTCGGAAGTAAATTTGCGTGTGGATCTAGTGTCACTGGTGAGGATGAAATCGTAATTCAAGGTGATGTAAAAGACGATCTGTTTGATGTGATTCCCGAAAAATGGCCTCAGGTTTGAAATAATTTTCGTTTTAATATTATTATCAAGAATATTGCTTCGATAATAATAATTTAAATGTAAATATTTAATTTCAGATTGATGAAGATTCAATAGATGATTTAGGAGACCAAAAGAGATAATAGGTGACTGAAATTTTCTGTAAAGAAATTGCAGAAACTACAAAATTCACAATTTTGAATATTTTTTACTTTTGTGTCCTGAACTCTAAAAATGTACTTTTAGACTCTAATTATGTACAGAATTTTATCTTAATACATACATTTAATATGCATTGATTAAAGATAATTTTTTCCTTATTCTTGTGATGTTTTAATTATATCTATATTTTTTTAAATATGTTCACAACGTTTTAATTTTAAAGAACTTAGTTTGTAAAAATAAAAAAAAATTTCAATTCTTTCTTTTTTGTTTTAAATTATCAAAGTTTTAGAGTTTTATAGAATATTGAAAGAAACTTTTTTATTTTAAAAACATATTTTTTTATTGAAAATCTTTTTTCCATGTAGAAAAACTTATCAATTATATTTGTAATAAACTTTCTTATTCACTTATCTATTTTTATCTCTATATTAACATTATAAACGATGCTGTAAGTCTATGTTTAACAATTAAACCAACGATGTGTTTACAATTTTTCTACTAAATTCACTCTCGTTATAACATAAAAATACAGTTATAAAGTAAAATTCTACAACAAGTTTCCTCAATGAAGATTTCTGCTAACAGTGAGTTAACTCAAAACAATTATAATTGATTTATTTTTTCTAAATATTACTTCAACTGGGTTGTTCCTCTTTTTCTTCTAAATTATCCACAATCACTTGTAATAATGATGCAACATCTTCTTCCGATAGGCGATCTTCACTGTCTTCCACAATCTTGAAAGCAAAAGAAAAAATATTTAAAGTTTTCCAATTTCTATATAATTAACATCTTTGTTTTTAAAACAAAAAGGCATACGCATTATTATTCCTCAATGTTCAATTCTTTGGAATTTTTGGAAAGTAATATTTTGTGAAACAAAACTGTCTATTGTTCAACTAGATTTTCTTTGTTTCTAATTGGTATTTTAATAAATCATTATATATAATAGTCATTTTTCAAAAAATATTTAAAGAAAAACTACAAATTCTATTAATTAAAAACAATATTTATTTTTAATAATTTAACAATTCTAGGTTCACAATGAACTCGGAAAAAAAAGATACGTATTTTTTGTTGTCGGCAAAGGAGAGGATTTCATGGTTAAAACTACCCCTTTTATTGCTAAAAAAAGGTTGAAACGTATTTTTAAAATTTACTTGAAATCGCTTAAAACTTGTTACTCGGATGTTTTTGAGGTCACTGATAATGAATTTCAGCAGGGTGGCCACATGTCAGTAAAGTCAGGGAAATGTCAGTGAATCAAAATTTTTGTCAGTAAAGTCAGGGAAATGTCAGGGAACAAATTTTTTGTCAGTAAAGTCAGGGAAATGTCAAGAAAAAAATTTTTGTCGGGGAAATTAAGAAAATTGAGAATTTTTTCGACTTTTCTTCCAAACATTTCAAGTATTTATTTACAATTTTTAAAAATTAATTTTTGAAGAATTTTAATTGCAAATTTTGAAAATAATTGAAATATTAGCTTCTAATTGTTAAAAATTCAATGTTTTCAGTATTTTCAATTACATATTTCCAAAAATTCAAATACATATAAAAATAATAACATTTTAGAATTATTTTTAACATTTTGGAGAATACAATCAAGCTCAAAATTTTTAATTAAAATTTAAAGAAAAATTAATTAGTTTTTTAAATTATACCAAATTTTTTTTAAGAAATTAAATTATTTTCGAAAAATTGCATTAAAATATTTTTAAAAACTAATTATTAGAATTGTTTTATAATCACTTTTTTAAGATTTAATTATCTTCGAACAATGTGAATAAAAGTTTATGAAAATTTACTTTTTGGAGTTATTAAAATTTTTGAGAAATCATGGTCCTGTTTAAAATTAAAATTCTTCAAAAATTTGATCATTTTTATTTATATTTTTCAAAAATTCAATTATTTTTAAAAGATTTTACCAAATTTTAATTGTTTGTAAATTATTTAAAATTGAAAAAACTATTATATTTATATAATTACAATAATTATAAAAAATTAAATTTTTGTATTAAATAATTGAATTCGAGAAGAACTTTTGGGAAATTATTTAAATTAATTGATTCAGAGATGAAGTTTAGTTGAAAAATGTAAAAAATAATTGAATTCATGAAGGGTTATAATTGTAATTTTTAGAAATTATTCAAATTCATAAATTTTGACCATTTTTCGTAAACATTCATATTTTCCTGTAAAAAGAATTTTGTCAGGGAAAGTAATTCTAATGTCAGTAAATTGTCAGGGAAATGTCAGGGAAATTGATAAACTGAAACTTGTGGCCACCCTGATTTTAGGCCAGATTTAAAAAATTCAAAATGTCGGATCCAATATGGCGACCGAAAATTTTGAAAAATCATCAGAATCGCAACTTTTTGGTCAAAGATTTGGGGCTGTCCATAAATTACGTAAGACATTTTTTTGGAAAATTTGACCCCCCCCCATTTGTAAGATCTTGCTGACCCCCCCCCTAAATGCCTTACGTAATTTATAAACAGCCCCTTTCAAAAAATCGATTTTTCTTTCTTTACTTTAAAATGTTCCTTAGTATCATAAAATTACTGTTCGAAAACATTTGTTAAGAAATATTCAAAAGAAAAAAAAGTTATAGCAATTTTTATGACCGTTTCTTAATTCTCTGCGATACTTTACCAAAACTTTAAACGCTTTTTTTCTCGAAAACCACATTTTTGAAAACGGGGAGACACTTTTCTTGAAATCTACAGAATAGATTTTAAAAAACTATAAAACAATTTAATTCATTATATAAAAAATTAGACAACAAACCCTTAAAATTTCACATTTTTAAAATGTGAAATTATTATTCTGTTATTATTTTTTGCAATAACTATAACCAATTAACCATTAAACACACATGCTACAGTATATAAGAAAAATTTTCTATTTACCAGTTGAATCTCGAGAGCAGTTTTTGGACACAAATTCAGTAACGTCAATTTTTCACATTTTGTTAATTTAAATGACTCGACAGCTTTTAAAAAGCTACGAATCTTTTCAGGAGATTGTTTACTCGATGGTATATTTTCCAGATATTTCACAGTCTGATAAGTAATTGTAGCTAACTGTTGTTCCGAATTTTGCTTTTTTACTTGATTTCATTCCTTGCAATATGTTTAAAACTTCATGGTTACTAAGATAAGCTGTGCATTCTTTTAACCTGGAAAAATTTTATTTAATTTTGGTTAAATATGTTTAATACATTACATATTATATATATTTATGTGATCCGCTCGCAAGAAGGGAACCTACGAAGCAAAAGAATTCTAGGTTATGTTTGTATTAGATTTATCTTTATAAAAATTTAATTTTTAATTATGTAATTTTGAAACTAGTTTTTATTGAACATTTTGAATGTAATAAAGACTTGATCATTAGGAATTTTTAGTAGTAATCGATTCTTTTCTGTATTTTTACTCCAAAAATTATAAACATAGCCTAAAATTTTTTGCTCAGGTATTTTTCTTGGAAACGCGTCACAAGTAATATAGTTTTTATTAAAATAATAATTTTTTGTTAGAATAATTAGTTTATAATCTTTAACGTCCGAGATCCTTTATAAATTAAGGCAAATTAAACGAAAACATTCGGACAATGAATAAAATATTTATTTACTCCAATAAATAAATATTTTATTCTATTTTATTTATATTTTATTCATTGTCCGAATTTTTTCGTTTAATTTGCCTTAATTTAGTTAGAATACTTTTCTTTAAATTTTTTGTATATGAGGCATTTTACATGAAATGTCCTAAGTTGAAATTTCAACTTTTTGAAAAAAATGAAACTCGGGGAATTTGTTGTTCTATCAAGTAGCAATGTGACCCAAAAAACATTTTTGACTGTTTCCAAAATTTGGAGGGGGTAGAGGGGGATCAATTTTGCTAAACACCGTCTACTTTTTCAATGTTTTCTGTACATACTTGTAATGGAAAAAATTTTGTAGAATATGTTTCTGAAAGGTTTTTTCATGCTCCTTCCAATGATTTTAAGCTTAAGAAAATGACTTAAATTCATACGTTGCAGGCTCTTAGTCTATATAAGAAAAATATTATAAATGTACCAAAGGATTTTAAAAAATTTTCAGAATTGTGAAAGTTACGCCATATTGGATTTTTTTGATAAGATTATGTCATTTCTTAATTATTTTCTATACATGCATTATACTGCTGTCCTGATAGAAATAACCGTATCTGCATTTTAAATAAGTCATCTACACGGAGAGAAAAAGAAAGTTATACCAACCGGAGACCCCGGTTAAAACTACTTGACCGACACAGGCGTTAACATAACCTCTGATTCCCAAGTCAGCACAATTTGACAGCCAGGCAGTTTTGGCCTGGCTGCCTCAAGTAGTGTCAATGGCTGGATCGATATCAGTAGTAATTTTTTTTTTTGACTGACGAAAACTAAAAGACTCAACAGGAGAGCCAAGTCAAAACGGCCTGGCTCTCCGGTTATCATTACTTGACTTCATAAAATTAGCATGACGACTCAAAAGAAAGCAGTTAAAACTTTCTTTTTCTCTCCGTGTATTTGCCATTGAGATAGTGGCGATTAGGTTACTTATCCGTAATGTAATGATTGTTGGGACAGCAGTATAAATACATTGTAAAAAAATACACATCCAAGTTAAAAACAATATTTTAATACTTAGATTTTTAAATCCAGGAGCTGCATGACTATGAGATTTTAGTAAGATATAAAGTCTTTGAAAGTCTGAAGGCCTTTTTTTGTCATGGGACAAATGAAAAATGTTATGCTAGCCTTTCCTGAATTTATCGGAATAGATGCAACCTATAAACTCCTCGATTTGAGAGCACCTTGTGCTAGTGGAAAATTCTCCAGGTCAAACTGATATTGTGGCAAGCTGTATTTTGATGCACGAAATCAAAGAAAACATACACTGATTTATGGACTCTTAAAGAGAAACATCCGTCGAGGTCAAAAATTAAAACAGTAAAGTCTGATAAAGATTTAACTGAGTGAATTTTAATTTTAAAGATTTAAACGTCGTTAGACAATCTTTCCCGGATGCAAAAGTCATTATTTGCCTCTTCCACATCCAAAGAACTTTCAACAGAGAGATAACTACAGAGAAATTAGGAATCTCAAATAGTAAAACAATTACCATTGTTTCTACCTCCCGTATTAGAAAATCGGACACGAGAGACATTTGTGGAGGAAGAAGCTTCTACAAGTGAAGACGAAAGAAGAAATGTATGTTCAGAAGTTTTCACGGAAGATGAAGTCGATTTTTCGGACATAAATCATTTTACGGAACACAACGTTTTTTCAGGAGACTATTCAGAAGAGAATATTCCATCAGAAGAATGTAAAAAAACTCCTTCACCTCAACGACCATGGGTCTTCCAAAAAAGATATCAAAAACAAAAGAAGATAAAGGTAAAGCAACTCTGTTCATCAAGGAAACATTAGACGTTAAAATACAAAGTGTTTCATCGATGATTCCTTAGTGGAAAAAGCTTTAAGAGGATATAAAATTAAAGAATGCGAAATAGAAATAAAACCAAAATTAATAAGTGGAGCAATTATAGATGACGATGTAAATTTATCTTTAATTAAGTCTTATTTAAGAGATGAAATATGGCTCACGGTGGGGGAATTACAACAAATAAAAAAGAGAAATAATAAATGGAATTGTCAAACATGCCAAAAGGATTTAGAACCATTTGCTTCAGGTGTGACTCCTGCTTGAAATGGTTTCACTAAAAATTTTGTGAAATCTACTAAAACCATCTACTGGTTCTGTTATACGCGTAAGGCTGAAGGCAATTGATTGGTTTTTCTTCTAGTTGTAATATTATATTGGATAATATTTTGCTTTGAAATGTTCATTAAAAAATCAATAAATATTTTATTTAAAAAAAATATATAATATAAATATTATTATAAAACAAAAATAATGATATAACATAATAAATATATAATATTCAGTGTTATGGATTCGTGGAAACTGTTATTTGAAAGAAATTATTACATTTTTTATTATTATAATTTATTGTATTAAGATATTAAATCTATTACAAGAGTCCGTCTGAAACAGCTATAATAAATATCAATAATCATCCTCTAACAAAAGTGAACGTCGTTTTAGACTATGCGTAATAAAATGAACTAAATTTTTACAATGTAATACTGAATCAGTAAAAATAACCTTACAAAAAGGATCACAAATTAAATACTTTTCTCTCAAATCCGGGTACTTAGGACACTCCCACATAAAATGTTCTAATGATTCAGGTACATATTCATCACAAAGCGTACACATTGCTTCCGTTGAGAACCGATAAACTATTTTGTTGAATTGAAATTTTACTTCATTAAAATTTGAGAGTCTTAATTGAGACATAATTCGTGTAAAATGAATAGGGACTTGAAAGGTTAAATATTTTTCACATTTAAGCTCATTTAAATTAACAAGAAACTTATAAATTGGACTATATCTAGAATCACTCACACGTTGAATGTCACTGTTAAAAGAAAGTTCTTTCATATTCTCACGTAATTGTTTTCCAGTTGAGAGATGTAGGATCTTGATTTAGCCACATTTCTTCAATTCCGAGTCTGATGAACTGTTGTCTCATTAAGGATGCCCAGTTGTAATTTACAATGTTTCCTTTTTTATTGTCCTGAGCCAAGAGATTATTTAGGCATATTTTTGGAAATCTATAATCTTCCATGTTAACAATTCTAGACCACAGTTTAATTGCCCTAATCATTGCACTGTCACTTAATCTTGACACTCCAACCTCAATTCTAAGCATATAGCCTGGCGTAGTTCTAGGTAGTTCTAACAAATTGCGGAAATAAGCAGCTTGCAGTGAATTGACATCATCAAAATGCCTCAGTCCCTAAACTCCAGCACTGTATAAAAGAATAGAAACACCCACCGCATCAAACAAACGATTTCTCGAGTCCCACGACGATACCTTTGCAGCCATAAAAGTTGACCAAATGGTTCCCAATGCCACCCTAGCTCTTGCTACCATGCTCTTGGCAGCCAAATTAAATAATCCTGTTGTGCACGGAGAGAAAAATCAAGCGTTTTTAGTACGGAGACTTCCTATGGTAATTTTGTATGAACGCCCTGCTTAAGAGGCGTGTCCTTATACCTCAGTTGCACGAAACATATACTAAAATAGCATGGATCTCTTGCAATCGTAGTATACTGACGTCCCATGCGTTTAAAGGTAGAACTTTTATGCTGATAACGTAGAAATTCATACAAATATAGCAGAAATTTTACGCCTATTGCGCATGTGAATTCTTTTACTAAATAAGGTTAACTGTCCATACTAAAAACGCTTGATTTTTCTCTCCGTGTGGTTATTGGTATTCCTAGGTAAACGTAGCTTTTAACTCTTTCCAATGGCTCTTCTCTATATTTGACAGCACGATATTTTTTTGGTTTTCCGCCCTTTGAACACTAGTAGTTTCGTCTTCGATGTATTTACCTTTAAAGAGTTAATCCTACAATACTCTGACAATGTATCCAACATCTCTTGCATTTCGATAATGGAAGTAGTATTGAATACTAAATCGTCTGCAAAAAGTATTAATTTAATTTTCTTTGCTATGTCTGTGTGTCCCCTGCTTTCGAAGAATTCTATCATATCATACAAAAATATCCCAAATAGTAGAGGACTTAACGAGTCACCCTGGAGGACTCCCTCTGTAATATCAATTTCCTCTGTTTTTTCAGCACAACCAATCTTTACTCGCATTTTGGCCTTTGAATAAAAATCCTGCATGACACGAATAATTGTTGCACTAACACCTACCTCATATAGCTTCTTCCAGAGAATCCTGTGGACAACCGAGGGGAAGGCTCTGCGAAAGTCGACAAAGACAAGAAACAATTTACCCTTGGGTTTCTGCAATTCGAGTTGGATTTTTGACGAAAGAATAAATATATTATCTTCACAAGATCTTTTCTTTCTAAATCCGCTTTGAGCCTCTGGCAATATATGGCACTCCTCTGCCCAAGTATTCAATCTTCCAGCGAGAATAGAGGTGAAGATTTTTGCTATTGAATTCATTAATGAGATTCCTCTATAATTCAACGGGTCCTTCGCGTCACCCTTCTTGTACAGTAACATTACATCCGATTGACTCCAACTATGAGGGATTTCACCATCATTAAGAACTTTTTCGAATAAACTAATCATCAATTTCAGCCACTTCACAGGTAGACACTTAAAGAAATTATTGTTTATTCCATCAGGGCCTGGCGACTTGTTAAGTTTTAGTCTACCAATCACTTTAATCACTTCTTTCATACTTATTTCCCTATCAAGAAAATGATGTTTACAGTCGTAATAAATTTCATTAGGCGATACAGCAGTGTCGTAGATTTCCTTATAGAAGCTTGTCCATTCCTCTTTCGAAATTATATTATTTTGGTATTTTTTTTTTTTTTAAATTTCACTGCTTTCCAGAATTCTTTTGGATTTTTTGTATTACATATTGCCTCTTTATGCTTTTTTATATAATCATTTTTGGTGGTTCTCAATAATATAATGTGATCTTTCCTTGCCCTTGTGTAATTGTCTCGATCAATTGTATTTTTTGACTTAAACCATAGTCTACGATACCGATTCAAAATCACTTTTGAAGCCTTACAAGCTCTATTAAACCAGGGCTTATTACTGCTTGTCATTGATTGCATTTTTATCGTTTGTTGCATCCCCGATTCAATTGCTGCCTTTTTAATATTTTCAATCAATAGATCATTCATTGTATCAATATCGTGTGGAATTTCATTTGGTAATTCATTTCCAAAGTCTGTAAGCAAATTCAAATACTCTTCTTCCCTTTCATCCTTCCAAACAAATGTCGAAACAGTAGTGTTAATATGAAACTGAAGTTACCAACGTTGATTCAACAAAAAACTTAAAAAAAAATTTTCTCAGGATATAAATTTTTCTGGTATATTTTTAACCCAAGTAAACCCTCTAAACCCTAAAATAAAAAAAAAACGTGGGAAAAGCAGTGATTTTAATTCTTTTTTTTGAATTTTTTCCAAAAATCACGAAATTTTAAATAACTTCATAATTCCTCGCCTCGGTAGTCATTTTTTTCTTTTGATAACTGTTTATTTTAATATTAGACGCTATTTAAAAAAAATTTTATACGTTTCCAAATCGGGGAAAACAGTAATTTTGGTTTCTTTGTCACGGATTTTTGGAAAATCCGAGCATTTCAAGTAATTTAATAATTCCTCGCCTCGGTAGTTACTTTTTTCGTTTGATAATTGTTTATGTTAACATTACACGTTATTTAAAAAAAATTTTAAGTAATTCCAAGTCGGGAAAAGCAGTGATTTTGAATTTTTTTTTGTGTCACGAATTTTCCAAAAATTCCGAAATTTCATTTAAATTCATAATTCTTCGCCTCGGTAGTCACTTTTTTCTTTTGATAATTGTTTATTTTGATATTAGACGTTATTTTAAAAAAATTTCAAGTGATTCCAAGTCGGGGAAAGCAGTGATATTTATTTTTTTTATCGAATTTCTTCCAAATATCCTGGAATTTCATTAAAAAAAAATCAAAATCACTGCTTTCCCCGACTTGGAACTACTTGGAATTTTTTTTAAATGGCACACGACATTAGAATAAACAATTATCAAAAGAAAAAAATGACTACCGAGGCGAGGAATTATTAATTTAATTAAAATTTCGTGATTTCTGGAAAAAATTCGACAAAAAAAATAAAAATCACTACTTTCCCCGACTTGGAATCACTTGAAATTTTTTTAAAATAACGTCTAATGGCAAAATAAACAATTATCAAAAGAAAAAAATGACTACCGAAGCGAGGAATCATTGATTAATTTGCAATTTCGAGATTTTTGGAAAATTCGTGACACAAAAAAATTCAAAATCACTGCTTTCTCCGACTTGGAATCACTTGAAATTTTTTTTAAATAACGTCTAATATTAAAATAAACAATTATCAAAAGAAAAAAGTAACTACCGAGGCGAGGAATTATTAAATTACTTGAAATGCTCGGATTTTTCAAAAATCCGTGACAAAAAAACCAAAATCACTGCTTTCCCCGACTTGGAACTACTTGGAATTTTTTTTATATGGCACTCGACATTAGAATAAACAATTATCAAAAGAAAAAAATGACTACCGAGGCAAGGAATTATGAATTTAATTGAAATTTCGTGATTTTTGGAAAAAATTTGCCAAAAAAAAAAAATCACTTTCTTTCCCACGTTTTTTTATTTTAGGGTTTGGAGAGTTTACTTGGGTTAAAAATATACCAGAAAAATTTATATCCTGAGAAAATTTTTTTTTAAGTTTTTCGTTGAATCAACGTTGGTAACTTCAGATTCATGTGTTAATTGGGATCGATGCAGTAGTAAAATCCTCTGGAGTTTTTATTTCTAAAGCAGCACGAATCGGCAAATGGTCTGAGAGTCCGAAATCCCTAACCTCGAAATCTTGAATCACATACAGTCCATTCAGGTTAGTCCAAATATGGTAGTACTAGCACCTTGTGCACTCACGTATGTAAAATTTCCTTGACTATCTGATACAGATCTTCCATTTAGGACAACGAATCCAAGGTTCTCCAGTATCTCATGAAGAAGATAACCTTTTCTGTCAGTAACTTCATCTTTTGATCTTCTTATTTCAGAGAATGCACTATCTTCAAACAATTCCTTTTCAAACTGATTTAACGCACCAATTCTAGCATTCACGTCGCCTCCCAATATACACAAACAGTCGCTGGTCCCAACAAAATTAAACAAGGATGATTGGAGTACCTCTACGTTTTCCGAGTAACTCGAGGATCTCAAATACACGTTGATAATTATATATTTTTAACACTCTATGTAACAACTAAAAATCAGCCAACCTTCCTTAGATTCCAGTACTTTAACTTCTTTCGCGATTCTAGAGCCATAGATGGTAAGTAGGCCTCCGCTAGCCCTGCCTCGAGCCTTATCTTTAACTGCTGGTTGTATTAGTGTTTTGTACACTGAGAGAAGACCGATACGTAATAGTTCCCGCTAGACGTCGCTATGAGCTACTCTGCTTGTCGTGTTTGAGTTGTTCCGAATCGGGTGCTGAGACTCCCCGATCCAGTCAAACATTGTTCTCGCATGTGAGAAAGCAACTGGTGGCAAACACTGAAAGTTCTGCGTAATCTCGCTTCAGGACGTTCCACGTTTCGCATCGGGGCTTGAGACATCCCGATTCGAGGGTTCACATAAAAACATTCAAAAGTACAACTCAAGGCTCGCACGGGACGTATTAGTTCCCGGACTTCTCTCAGTGTAGTGTGTCCCAAAGAAAGTAGGTAAACTGATTGAATCACTGGTAAGCCAAGTTTCAGACAAACATATTATCGCGTCACTTTTTAAGTATTTCTCGAAATCATCATTATCTAAACTGAAAAAATTATTTATACCGTGAATATTCCAAAAGGTTATACCAACACAATTTTCCGATAAATCACACAAAATGTCTCTCTGAGAGAAGGAAGAACAAAAAGGGTCCCTGTCAACGTTTTGTTTAGAAATTTGACTTGCCTGACAGCTATTCACAAGATCGTCGAAATGTCTGGGAAGCCGTTCTACTCTGTGCCGCTTGTTCTAGGCTATCACTGTTCCTCACTTCCACTAATCCTTGATTATCCCTCCAAATAAAATTCTTGTCCTCGATTGTCAATTTCCGATATCCAACTTTCACTTGATTGCCGGATTGCTTTTCCTTTACAGCTCTCATTCGTATGCTTCTCTGAATTTCACGCTCCTGCCATGTCAAGTCATCATTTATATACGTTTTAGTTCCCGCTAACTTCTTTTTGTTTTTCATAATCATAACTTTATCTTTCACGCTATCCAATTTCACTTTAATCATCTGTTGCTTACTATTTGAAATGTTACGCACTTCTGCAATATTTGCTTCAACATTCAGTGATTCTTTTAAGAATTCTATCTTCGCATTCGAGGAGGTTACCAATCCACTAATGACAATATTATTTTTTTTGTCCGCACGATCCCTGATTTCCTCTCTTCTTTCTAGAAAACTAATTCTTTCGTCTACCACTCTCGCAATGTTCTGTATTTGCTTTCGCGTTTCTTGATTTTTCTTATCCATCTCTTCAAGCTTCGCCAAAATAACATTTTAACTTGATTCATTCTTTTTCGACGAAAAACTAGTAATCTGAGGTTGTTTAGTGGTATCTCTTCTGGGGGGAGCCATTTTCGTTTTTCTAACATTTACGTGTTTACACGAGGCACACCTAACCTCAAAAATAGGCTGTACACAATTATGTTCTGAAACGTCACTTTAAGACCAATTACACAAAAAACAATAGTCACAACAGCTCGACCAACATCAATATCACCTCACAACAACAATTTTCAATTGATACGAGCCCAAAGAAAGAAATTATCAATATTTTTGTACTTAGCGAAAATGAACACGGTGCTCACACAATGCGCCACCTATCGGGACTCCGAAAGAAATTATTATACTAATTATAATATGATATCGAAAGGCGACGAATTAAATTATTAAATGTAATTATTATTATACGAAAAAAGTTTTTAGATATAATTACTTCACAATAAATTGAACAAATAATTTTTTGATCTAAAAAAGGGAAGAATTTTTATTTAAAGCCTAATAAAGACAATTTTTGGGATGCGTTCACAACTCACATTTTTTTACCGTTTTTACGCATAAGTGTTTTGAGGTTAATTATATTGTAAATAACACAAAAATTATTTTTTGCAACACTAACCTCTAAAGTTGAATTTTACACACGGAAAACTGTGTGTAAAGTGTCACTTTTCTGAACAGTGCGTAAAAGGTACTTTTACGCACTGAAATTACTTTTATGCACTGTTGGGTCTTTTTAATGATTATGTACCTATGTATACATTTGTATATTGTATAAGAAGTGGTGAACAAGAGTGATTTAAACTCTACTATACTGTAGCTTACTATACTATTCTGTAAAGTACTATACTAACTATTGTAGTACTACTGTAGTACTATTGTAATGAGTATAGTACTATTATAGTTAGTATACTACTATATTTAGTATAATACTACTATAGCTAGTATAGTACTATTATAGAACTATTATAGTTAGTATAGTATTACTATAGTACTATTATAGCTAGTATAGTACTGTTATAGAACTATTATAGTTAGTATAGTATTACTATAGTACTATTATAGTTAGTATAGTACTACTATAGTACTATTATAGTTAGTATAGTACTACTATGGTACTACTATAGAACTATTATAGTTAGTATAGTACTTATATAGTAGTACTATAGTTAGTATAGTACTTCTATAGTAGTAGTATAGTACTACTATAGTATTATAGTATTATTATTATTATTATTATTATTATTATTATACTATTATAGTTAGTATAGTACTTCTATAGTAGTACTATAGTTAGTATAGTACTTCTATAGTAGTAGTATAGTACTACTATAATACTATTATAGTTAGTATAGTACTACTATAGTACTATAGTTAGGGGCCGTTCAAAAAATACGTAACGCTTTAGGCGGGAGGGGGGGTCAAGCTATTTGTTACGGTCAGCAGAAAAAATGGCGCTAATGTATACAACATTACGTTACATGGGGGGACGGGGGGGTCAAAATTTCCGAAAAATAGCGTTACGTATTTTTTGAGCGGCCCCTTAGTATAGAACTACTATAGTAGTACTGTAGTTAGTATAGTACTACTATAGTAGTACTATAGCTAGTATAGTACTACTATATTAGTACTATAGTTAGTATAGTACTACTATAGTAGTACTTTAGCTAGTATAGTACTACTATAGTATTACTATAGTTTGTGTAATACTACAATAGTTAGTATAGTATAGTATAGTATAGTATAGTATAGTATAGTATAGTATAGTATAGTATAGTATAGTATAGTATAGTATAGTATAGTATAGTATAGTATAGTATAGTATAGTATAGTATAGTATAGTATAGTATAGTATAGTATAGTATAGTATATTACTACTATAGTACTGCTATAATTCTCTTTCGTCATACTTTAACCTTGAAAGTTGCATTTTCAGAGCAGACGTTGGGAAAATATATATGTTATGTGTGTATACATGTATATATTGTTTAAGTTTTATTTATTTAAATATTTGTATTAAAGGGAGGGGGTGCAGGTGAGTGTTGCAAAAAATGTTGTATGACACTCGTGCATAAAGTTGATTATACTCGTGTGATTTGCATCACTCGCCTTCGGCTCGTGCTGCAAATGTCACACTCGTATAATCACTCACTTTACGCACTTGTATCATAAATAACTATTTTACATTTTTTAAGTAAAAAAAATTAATTCATTATCCACTACCAGTCAAAATTTTATTTCGATATTTTAAAAAAATCTTTATTTTCAATGTTTTACAAAAATTTAAATAACTTCTAAAATAATTAACGCTTTATGATCTTAGGCTTATTTTAAAGGTCATTTTCTACAGAAGGAGAATTACTCATAAGCATTATCTTGTAATTTTTTTCTTAGAAAATGCAGATCGTCAAACTTGGACTAAAAAATTCAAAAAATTTAAAACAATCTTATTAACAGAAAAATCATTTTTAAAATGTAATCCTATTCTTTTATTAAATTCTTTTAAAAAATCTACACCATATCATGTTTTATATATTTTCTAGAATAGTTTTTAATACAAAAAAATTATTTCAAACTTGAATATTTTTTATTCAACTTTGACGACCTGCATTTTCTAGGGAAAAAAATTACATAAGTAATTCTCATACTGTAGAAAATGACCTTTAAAATAAGCCTAAGATTATTAAAAAGTGTTTATTATTTTAGAAGTTATTTAAATTTTTGTAAAACATTGAAAATGGTCATTTTTTTAAGATATCTAAATGAAATATGGTCAAATGACTTCTGAAAGATCTTTTTCTTTTTAAAATTGTATCATCTTTCAAAAAATAAAAAGAAAAAAATTTCAGTTTCCATAAATTGTAAGTTTTAAAATGTTTTTCATTCACCTGAAAATAGGTTGTCTCAATTTTGACCGGTAGTGTATCAAAAGCTAAACATGTTAAAGCACTTTCTATCAGTTCTTTTATAATTAGTTTCATTATTAACTGTATTAACTGAAGATCAGGTAAATAAAAATAATGTCGACTTGTGACAGACCAAATAGTCACTTAGAAATTTTAATGGTACTCTTATAACTGAAAAATAATTTTTAAAAATCAAATATATGGTCATTCCATATCTGGGGCATTCCACATTTTCTAAGAAAATTTTGTGTGATTTTGTCAAATGGCAAGTTAGTCATTTGGCCACCACTGCGTATATAAAAATTAAAATTTTAAAATAAATAGATCCCATCGTTTGCCCACGATCGGACAAGGCTTAAAAATTGTTAATTTAATGATAGTTTCTTACAAAAAATTTTGAAAAAAATTGATCGATACATACATTATGTTAAAAATGAAATTTTATTTAAAAAATTTTAAAATCTTATCGTAAATTATTTAAAAAATTTTTTAAATATTTTTATTAAAAACTACGCGTGAAAACAAAACTTTTCATTATAAGAACGTCCAATTTGATCAATTTTGACCGAGTTATAAGCATTTAAAAAAAAATTTAAGTAAAAAATGTCATTTTTAAAAAATCTGTATCTCCTGAACCGCTTTATGAAAAAATTTGAAAAAAATCAAGGTATAGCTCATTTCAAAGAGTACTAAAAGAAAGAAAATGTTTAAAAAAATTTGAGATGCAATAAAGCAAAATAATTTCCGATTTGGCGTGGAATGCCCCATATGTAAAACCTTTAATTTTTCAATAAGAAAACAATTTTTTATTTTTAGAGGCAACTTTTTAAAGCTTATAACTTTTTTCGCAATTAAGAAAATATTAATTTTCGTACGGAAAAGTGTCAATTGTTTAATTAACTTTAACCCTAGAAGGAGTAACTGGGGTGTCTGGACACCCCAAGCAAAATTCAAAGTATTCCCATGGCTTAACCAATAATTTTTTTACGCTCAAAACTTGTTGATAATTTAGTTTGAACCACTATCTTTTGACACCTATTTGTGCCGCCAAAAGTTTTGCTCTAGGAAGAGCTCTATCTCCTGTTAAAATACGTCTGGGGTGTCTGAACACCCCAGTTACTCCCTAACGTTAGAAAAATTGTCAAGATAAGTAAATTAAAATTTTTTTTAAAAATCATTTTTAATCAGTTAAAATCATCTGATAAAGTATAAATTGATAGGTTATGCATGAAAAAGTTGTATTTTATAAAAAAGAAAAATTTTTATACAAAAATTCTATTTTAATGAAAAATAGACATTCTGTATTTGTAACAACTTATGAAATTTGAGTTAAGATTTATTAAAAATTTCTGTGCTCTCTCTACAGTCAGAAATTAAATTCTAATACAGAAAAATGTAGTATATGACAGTGAAATTTAAATTATAAATTCTATATTGTTAATAATATTTTAACATATATTAGAGGTATTAAGAATTGTTAATTAAAACTTTGATTAAATTTTAATTTACAGAATTATTTCATAAGTTATTAATTTTAATGCTAATATATTCAGATATATTAAGTTTGTAAAATTTTGAATTTATAACACCATTTTTAGTAAATATTAATTGTTTAAGTCCATTTTATAGTTAATTTTTATGATTTTCACTATTCTTTAATTGTCTTTAATTTCTTTCACTTCAGATGTTCAAATAATTATGTTTTTTGAAAGTAATACAAAAACTAATTTTTTCCCCTAAAAGTGTATCTATTTAACTTTAAAAACCTAAAATAGTTTTTAAATTAGTCAAATTTTTAAGAAACTACAACGTTTTTTGTAAAAAAATTCAACTTTGCAATTTTTTGGTGTTTTTTTTGGGTTTTTATGGTTTTTTTTCGAAATTTTTTTAATTTATCAAAATATGAATAATATTATTGTATTCCTTACTAAAAAACCAATCAATTCATTATAATAAATTTTTTTTAAGTTAAATATAAACCTTATAAAACAAGTTTAAAGCGTGGGGTGTCGGGACACCCCAGTTACTCCTTAGAGGGTGAGTAAATTAACATACTCCTTCTAGGGTTAAAAACATGCGTCTTAGAATTAGTAATTGTTATTCATTGCAAAGTTTTATAGTCATATTCAAATTAAAATAATTGTATATCTATTTAATAAATTAATGTAAAATATTTTGGAACTGATTCATCGTATCAAGTACTAATATTTCCAACAAAAACCAAGTAAAAAGTTATTGAAATTGACATTGCAAAATCAACAATTGTAGTGACCGAAAATGACATTTTAAATTTAGTTGTCCATATATGTATAAAATTATTGCTCTTGAGGTATTTCTGAATGAAAATATCCATATTTTATAAAATTTATATTTATCTTAGTGTTTAAGTGCTTATACTTACACTTCCATAGTTATTTCAAAAAATAGATTCCTTTACAGTATTTTAATAACAATACAAAGTTACAGCTTAAGTACTAATAGTATTATTTTTGGAGCAGTTATTTTTTCAGCAATCAACAATAAAATTATAACAACATTCCGGCTTCTTGACACTTTTACGAGAATAGGTTAGAATTCAGAAATTCATAAAGGCCTAAACACAACTGTTCGCGAAAGCAAAGCATGCGTTAGAAAAGGACAAAGTTATATTTCTGTCCTTTTCTATCTCATCTCAACTATCCTTCTTTTATCCATAAGGTTGAGTCCACAATAGGCACTTTTCTTAAAGCGATGCATACCATCTACATCACCCCACTGACACGAGCAGTTGAAAAGTAAGCTAAACGTGACTGACGACCACTAGGGGCGCTAGTAGAAAATGAGGCCTGGTACATGAATGTGATTGGTTATTTAAGTTGTCCATAATCATAGAAATTTTAAACAACCAATCACATTCATGTACCTAGGCCTCATTTTCTACAAGCGCCCCTAGTGGTCCCAGTCACCTCTCACCATACTTTTTGTATTGGAATTACATTACCGTGTCAGAGGGGTGATCTACATCGATTTCTAGGTTGAGTCCACAATAGGCACTTTTCTTAAAGCGATGCATACCCTCTACATCGATTTCTATTGTTCGAACAATGGAAATCGATGTAGAAGGTATGCATCGCTTTAAGGCCAACGCAGAATAGATCTGTAACCGGAACCGCAATCGTAACCGTAAGCGCAAGAATGAGTTAGAGAAGGATAAACAATATACCTATCCTTCTTTAACTCATTCTTACGGTTACGCTTACGATTGCTGTTCCGGTTACAGATCTATTCTGCGTTGGCCTTTAAGAAAAGTGCCTATTGTGGACTCAACCTTACGTTTTAAACCGTGAGTTGACATTACTTTAGGTATGTTTTCGTTGCCTGCACTAAGTGTAACTTTTACACCACCTCAAGAGTAGGTGCAGAAAGTGTAGCGAAATGTACGGTAAAATTACGTCACATCCGGCAAAGAGAACAGCATAGTGCAGGTTAGGTGTTAAAGTGTAAGAAGTGCAGGCAACGAAAACATACCTTTTGCTTATAAACAAACCTGTTTATTATATGTAACTAGCGCCTCAGACGGCCTTCGGCCGTCTTCGTTGCTTCTATTCCATGTTCATTTTTGTTCAATTTTTAAAAGTTTTAATGTTAATTTTTTCAATTTAATAATTTTTTAAATAAAATTCTATTTTACTTAAAATATTTTTTTGCTTAAGTGTAAAATTTTCTATTAATTTAATTATATTTTTAATTACAAATTATATGTTATTTATTATTTATATTATTATTTATTTAGTAGAAAAAGAATAATTTCAGACTGCAGCTCCATCTCTTAAGTATATGTGAATTTTTAATGTACTACAATTTCATTTGGAAACATGAGTTCGCCCAACTATTCATATTACCGATGCTTAATCTTTTCGATACTTTTCGAGTGCATTCGATTCTTTTATCCCGTCTTTTTTTATAGTAAAAGAAAAAAGGAAAGGATTATTATATGTTTTAAAAAATTATGCCTCTAAATCAAAAAAAATGATTTCAAATTATTTAGCCTAATCTTTTACAGACAACAAATTCAGTATTTTACTCTTTTTTCTTGTAAAAAATATTGAAACGAATTAATTATTGATATAGTTATAATTTCTTGAGTAATATTATTTAAAACTGTTTATTAGCTTTTATAACAAAGTTTAATATATAAACAATAATAGGAAAATAAAATTTTAGGTTAGTATTACTATTTTAAAAATAATTAAAGTAAATCTTTTTAAATAAGTAAAATTTGCCTCCTTAAAATACTTATTATTATAAATTAAATCAATCGTACATATTTATTAAAAATGACAATAAGCAGAAGGTGTAAAATATTGTGTGTAAAATTGGAAGATTTTTCTGTCACTTCAGAGAACGTGTGACGACGTCACAAGGCAAAGTAACAATACAAAAAGTTCTTGTCTACATGGTCTGAAATAGATACTTTTTTGTTAAAACGATCGAAAGGAAAGGTTTGTTTATTATGACATCAAGATTTAGTGGGGCTTTGCAGTTAACAAATCTAGATGATTTTATTAATCCTTCACAGGTAAAGTTAAATAAACTTTTTACTACCTATCTATAATTATTTATTTTTTCGGAGTGTCTATTCGGCCAGTTAACTGTCAAAATAAGGTGGTTTAAATATTCTGCCAGTGAACTGGCAGAATAAGTTAGTTTTCTTATTTAGCCAGTGTATCTAAAAAAATATACAATTAATATCTAAATCAGGCCAAATAAAAAGGGACTCTTTTTGGCCAGTCAAAATAAACAGTTTTTAATATTTCAATATACGGGCAAGCTGACATTTTGATAAATTAAAAAAACAACTAAATATATGAAGTAGAGACAATTTAACAAAAAGGGTGCAAAAGGTGAAAAAGTAAAATCAGGGAAATGACAGAAAACAAATTTTTTTGGTGGGTAAATTAAGAAAATTGAGCCATTTTTCGATTTATTTTCAAAAATTGCGACTTTTCGACTTTTCTTCCAAATATTGCAACAAAATACCTCATCTTTTAGTATAAAATGCAAATTATTTTCATTTTATAGTGCGAAAAAAACTATAACAAATTTTTCAAAAATTATTCTTGAATCATTTTTTAAAATAATTGAAATTTTGTAAAATTTAATTGAAAACAATTATTTCTTTCAAGTAGGTATTTTGTTACAATTTTTGAAAATTAACTTTTGAAAATAATTGAATTATCATAAATTTAATGAAAATTCTTTAAATGTAAATTTAAAAATGAAAATTAATGAAAAATAGCTTGTAAGTTTTTAAAATTCAATATTTTCAATTAAGTACATATTTCTGAAAATTCAAATATATATACAAAAAGTAATAACATTTTAGAATTATTTTTAACATTTTGGAGAAAAAAATCATGTTCAAAATTTTTAATTAAAATTCCATAAGAAATTAATTAGTTTTTTTTTAAATTATACAAAAATTCTTTTAAGAAATTCAATTATTTTCGAAAAATTACATTAAAATATTATTAAAAACTAATTCTTCGAATTGTTTTATCATAATTTTTTAAGATTCAATTATTTTCGAACAAAATAAATAAAAATTGATAAAAATTTACTGTTTTAGATTTTGTTTAAATTTCTGAGAAATAATCGTCATATTTATAAATAAAATTTTAGATACTTTTTTCAAAACTTCAATTATTTTTAGAAGATTTTACCAAATTTCAATTGTTTGGAAATGTTTCAATTGTATATAATTAAACAACTATTATTTTTCAAAAATTATTTTAAAATATTTTTAAAAAATTAATTGTAAGAATTTCTTTGTTATAATTTTTAGAAAATATTATACCTTAAGGGCATTTAAACCTTGATGACGTTTCAGTTTGTGCAAAGCATGTGTGACGTCATCAAGTTTCAAATGCCCTTAATAACTTAAGAAAAAAACATGGACAATTACAATTATTATAAAAAATTTACTTTTTGTATTTGAATAATTGAATTCTAATAGAACTTTCGAAAAATTATTTAAAATAATTGATGTAGAGATGAAGTTTGGTAGTAAATTATAGAAAATAATTGAATTCAGAAATGGTTATAATTGTTATTTTTGGAAATTATTAAAATTCATAAATTTTACTCATTTTCCGTAAACTTTCATATTTTCCTGTAAAAAAAAATTTGTCAGGGAATATAATTTTAATGTCAGTAAATTGTCAGGAAAATTGATAATCTGAAACTTGTGACCACCCTGACAATATATTAGGTATTTTTTGGCCTATTGAAAAGCTATAATTTAAATAACTTTACCGATTTAGGAAGAATTTATAAGAAAACTTCGCGAGACACAAATTTTAGGAAATGTGTGCAGAATAAAAACAAATTGCTTTTTTTCCTTCAAATGTGCATCAAGAACTTCTTCTATACTAACAACAAAAATAACAAAAAGCATAAGGTGCTCCTACTTTATACAAAAATTTTAAACAAAATGTCTATCTTGGGGCTCTTTCCCCTATATATTTATTATTTTTATAACATATGTAAGGTGTAAGCAATAGTTTCTTATCAAGTCAATTTCGTGAAAGTCCTATTTATTATAGAAGCTTTTCGATCAGGTCAACGCTGATCATCTTCAGTATTACTAAAAAATAAATGTTCATAAAAAAAAATTATATTAACAAAAAAACGAACATTCTATAGAGAGAGACAAAATTATTTTCATGTTACAAACCTATGCTAATATGGTAAATTATACATGTTATTATTACGATGATGACAAAACGAGACTAAATTGCCGAAAACATTTCACATATTTGAAACAACTGTTACAGGCATATTGCATGCTAAGACATTTAAAAACATTGAAAATTCAGTCTGATGACTTCTGCTATCATGCTGATGTTGACAGCAAGACTGAATTTTCAATGTTTTTAATGTTTTTTAATGTCTTAGCATGCAATATGCCTGTGATAGTTGTTTCAAATATGTGAAATGTTTTCTGCAATTTAGCCTCGTTTTGTCATCATCGTAATAATAACATGTATAATTTACCATGTTAGCATAGGTTTGTAACATGGAAATAATTTTGTCTCTGTCTATAGAATGTTCGTTTTTTTGTTAATATAATTTTTTTTTATGAACATTTATTTTTTAGTAATACTAAAGATGATCAGCGTTGACCTGATCGAAAAGCTTCTATAATAAATAGGACTTTCATGAAATTGACTTGATAAGAAACTATTGCTTACACCTTACATATGATATATTCATCCACAAGTCGAAACTAAAAAACTACATCTAATTATAATTATTATTTTTATAATATTAATTATAATATAAATTTAAACAAAAATTTCTTAATAAGTTTAGTTCATGTGACACTTAAAGCAGAACCAATTTACCCGTTTTGGAATTTTTTAAAAAATTTGTATAAGATTGGTTAAAATGTTAAATAAACAAACAAACATCCAACATATATTTATACCTGATGGGCGCTTTATTAATACAATGGCTAAATAGTAAAACCATTTTATTTTGCCAGTGCACTGGTAGAATTATTTAGTCATCTTATTCTGCCAGCTTTTCCCTTATTTCTAGTCACTGGCCAAATAATGAAACCACCTTATTCTGCCAGTTATAATTTTTATTTATAAAAAATAGAAAATTGTTAAAAATTTTGATTAAGAAGTAGGAAATATACCCATATTATGCATCATTTTTATTTCCTAATAACAATATTGTTCAAAAACTCATTCTTTTCTTTGAGGGACAAAAACATTACATGTTCCCGTTTCTAAATTTAATTTTTAAATTTTTAGAAAATAAGAATTTGAATTAACATTTTGCAAAAACTAAGTTTTTAAAATTTTCTAATTAATGAATATTATTCATTTATGAATATTATAAACGCAACTCTTTTAAAATTGATTTAATTTTGAAATATTTAAGTAAAATTATTCATTTTCCAAAATGTTAATTCCAAAATTTTACTTTACAAAATCCTTGACAATAACATTTTTTTAATGAAGGAAAAATACATACTTGCAAATGAAAAATACAAGATGTAATTTTACTATTTTGAACATTGATATTTTCATATTCGATAATTTATTAATTTATAAATTGATTAAAACCATTTCCAAATTTTACATTTCTCAAAATGGTACTTGACCATTACTCGAATGAATTTATTCGAACATATTTTTCTCCGAATGATCATTTTCTTTAATACAATTTTACCAAATGCATATTGACCGAATATTTAATAAATTTGAAAAAATTTGGCATTGCTAAATACAAAATGCAGTATAAAAAATTAATGTAAAATAATTCAAAGTACAAAATAAAATTAATGTTAAAAGATATTGAATTGTGTATAAAAACTGCCAATAGCTGATGAAAACAAAAAATAGTGATTAATAATGTTATGAGCGATTGCACTTAAAAAATTTAATTCATTTCTGTCTTAATATTCGGTTTGCAAAAAACATTTCTTTGATTCAAACTTGAAAATTTTTTTATTGAAAATATTGATTAGAAATTTATATCTGATACTTTATTTATTAATTTACAATTGTTGCTAAGGTAACAAGAATTCAATTTCAAAAAAACGTCCAAAACACAATTTTTTGGTCTAAAAATTTCAAAATACCTTTTTGTGAAAAATTTATGTTTGGGAACATGGTTTCGGGGAAATGGATTCGGGAGAAGAGCATTCGGAAAAATAATTTTTAGCAAATTCGACATTCAGACAAAATAGATTCAGGATTTTTTAAGGGAATCTTCAAAATATTTGGATTGGCTATAAAAGTAATTAAAAAATATTTTAAGAAGATAATCCAAGGTTGTGGAGTCAGTTATAAAAAAGTTTTTTTTTTGTTTTTTAATTAAAATTTTTGAAATGTAGAGGACAACCCAGTGGGCAAAAGGAACATTTACGTTCGAGGAACGTTCCCGAAACGTTTCATGTCTATATATAAATGTTTTTAACATTTTAAAAATTGTTTATGTTCTAGAAGCATATTTTAAAACATATTAAAAAATAACAAAATGTCGGCCCTATATCATTCGAAAAATTTCTTTTCAGGAATGCATAAAACCAGTGGAAATAAAAAAATCTGATATAAAAACTGGATCTAAAATTAAAATTCAAGAAGATGGTTACGTAGAGATTGATGAGGTTAATAATATGTTTAGCTGTTATTACAAAATTTGCAAAATTCCTTTTTTTAATAATAATTTTTATTGTTAGAAAGGAGACACTAAGCAACTAGAAAAGGTCGGCATTACACTTGCCGATTGTTTAGCTTGTAGCGGTTGTATAACATCTGCTGAAAGTGTACTTATTACACAACAAAGTCAAGAAGAAATATTGCGAGTATTTGAAGAAAAGAAGAACCAACAACATGTAAGTTTTTTAATATATTTACAACAATAAACTTTAACATTGAAGAAAGTGAGCTCGTTGGATACTCAAGATTTGTACGGTGTATTTAAGATTCTTTGTAGAAACGTACAATGAATTTTATGAAGGATATTAAAGCAAAAAAAGTATTTTGTTTTTTTAAAACTTGACTATTTTAATTTTTAAAAAGTATTTGAACTTCTGAATGTTTATTACAGTTAGGAGAAGGAAATACAGCCAAACATATTGTTGTAAGCTTATCAATTCAACCAATTCTTTCATTAGCTGAACGATATGGGCTTGAACCAAACGAGGCAGCTCTTAAGTTGGCTGGATATTTTACCCAACTTGGAGCAGATGCTATTCTCGATATGACGGTTGCTGATGATTTTGCTCTTTTAGAATCAGCTAGAGAATTTCTCGATAGGTTTAAATCTTCTCAAGAAGGTGCACAACATCAATTACCAATGTTATCATCCTCTTGTCCAGGTGATATTTTTAGGCTATCAGTATTGTCTATAAATTTTGGTATCGAAACCGATTTGGGTGTTTTTTACTCTCAGTACGAAATGACGAATACTCTTTTTTACTTTGGATACAGGCTTCAATTTCGGCGATAATTTATTTAACTTCTTTTCAGGCTGGGTTTGCTATGCCGAAAAGACGCATGGGAATTTTATATTGCCGTATATTAGTGTTACAAAATCTCCACAACAAATAATGGGTTCCCTAGTGAAATATCATTATGGACAAATGAAAAATCTTTCTCCAGAAAATATTTATCACATAACAGTAATGCCTTGTTATGATAAGAAGCTAGAGGCTTCTAGACAAGACTTTTATAATCAATTGAAAGAAACGAGAGATGTCGATTGCGTCATTACGACAAGTACGTAATACAAAGATTTATTTTATTCTGTAGTTTATAATTTTCATATTCGTTGATATCCTTATCAAAATTGGTATATTTCGTAACGAGTGCGAGCAGTTGTCAATTTTTGAATGAGCACTTTTTTGGAACAAACTGTAGGCGAAGCGAAGCTTCGCCTACAGTTTGTTCCAAAAAAAGTGCTCGTTCAAAAATTGGCAACTGCTAGCACTAGTTACGAACGATATTTTTCATAACGCGGTGCAAAAAAGGGCACTTTTTTGCACCGCGTTATGAAAAATAAATTATGCCTTATTCAATTGTATTCTTTTCCTGTACGTATTACAAAAAATTCAGAGTTAACCTATTTGTCGAGTAGTTGAAACTGTATATCATTATTCTTTACCTAAATGAAATAAAACTCAAAATAAGTAAGTAAAACATTCATTTAAAAAGAGAATGTTGACTTCCTTCGGCTAGCATTTGTGACGCGATCTGAAGAAAGGGACCTTAGAAGCAAAAAATTATAGGTTATGTTTTCGATTTTTTAAATGAAAATACAAAAAAAGAATTAACTGTCAATATTAATCATTGATGTTTAAGTCTTCATTACAACTAAAATATTTAATAAACACTGATTTCAATTTGCAATAAGTATAAAGAAACTTTCAATCATCAAAAAAATAACACTAACATAACCTTAAAGTGATTTGCTTCTAAGGTCCCTTTCTTCAGATCGCGTCACATTTAGTGAACATAAAATTTCAGATCATACCATAACAAAATGTCCGCTTTTTGATAAGCCTGTATTTTGTAGTTGAAATTGAACAAATGCTACATCAAGAGGGCCTTTCTTTACAATCTGCGACACTTGGTGAAATTCAGAGACCATTCGATAACAGAGAACAAACAGATTACCAAATTTGTTCTCATAATGGATCCGGTTCGGGAGGATATGCAGATTTTATTTACCGTTATGCAGCCGAGCATCTATTCCAAAATCATGATGCTGAATTAAAGTTGAAAAATTTAAGAAATCCCGACTTTCAAGAAGGTGTTTTAGAGAAAGACGGAAAGATTTTGTTGAGGTTCGCTATTGCTAATGGATTTAGAAATATTCAGAATTTAGTTCAAAAATTGAAGAAGGGAAAGTCTAACTATGATTTTGTTGAAATAATGGCATGTCCTTCTGGTGAGTGAATTGCGTATTTTATGGACGGTATATTTATTTTACTTTTCAAGAAAATATTTTTATTAAGTACTTATTATATTCCAGGGTGCCTTAATGGTGGGGCACAAATAAAAGGGCAAAGTAGTTCACAACCGCGAGAATTAATTATGAAATTAGAAGAGACATATCACAAAGTACCCCAAAGTAATCCTGAAGAAAATCCAGTTATTAAAGATTTGTATAAAACGTGGGTGGAAGGTGAATATTCAGATAAATCGAGTGCTTTTTTTCACACTCAATATCACGAAATAGAAAAAATGAACACAGCTCTAAATATAAAATGGTAATTTATTGTAAATGTTCTTTAATAATAAATATTTTTAATGTAGTTGATATTTTTTTAAGTCCTTTGAATCATTAACATTCCCATCCAAAAAATTCAAATGTTATATGTACTTGGTAAACTATCTGGCTCTTGAAGTTTCATAACAAATCACAAGAGAAATTTTCGGGTTATACCGATAATTTCTTCAAAATTTATTTTACGCAAATACGCGCTTTACCATCTAAAAGCATGAACATTTTGGACGCGATATTTCATGGTTCTACAAATTTTTCTAACTTAATACCTTCGGAAAAAATTCACTTTAAAAAAAAAATTTCAAAAAACGTTTTTTTTCAAAGAAATGGCTGTACTTTTTAGTTTTGGATTGTTTTCCATTTTGAATGCAGAATCTGAAAGAGCGATATCCAAGACGTAAGGAATAGTTCTCTTGGATTTTTTTCAACTCCTAGTCGCCGAGAAAATTACCATAAAGAATTGTCTCTAAAATGTGTCCGTCTGGTCCTTAAAGGGTTTAAAGTAATGCAAAAAATTAAATTTTTAGAATTCATAAGAAAATTCTAAATTTTGGTATCTTTTCTGTTTACCTCATAAACTATGAAATTACCATAAATTCTATAATATAAAACCTTAAATTTTTTCTGTTTCTGACAATAATTTCTTTTTAAATAATTTAATTCTAAAAGAACTATTACCAAATTATTATTATATATAAATAATTTAATGAATAATTTTACTTAAATATTTCAAAATTAATTTATCTTTAAAAGAGTTGCGTTTACAATTTTCATAAATAGATGAATTTCAAAAGGTTTCAATTAAAAATTTTATAAAATTTTAACATTGAATGCATTTAATTAGAAATTTTAAAGAACTTAGACTTTTCAAAAATTCTAATAAATCAAATTCTTCTAAAATTTGTTAACACTAAAAAACACTAAAAAAATTGAATTTTGGAGAAATTTCAAATGATTGCAGTAATTCAATTATTTTCAGAAGTAATAAAATTCTTCGCAAAAATTTAATTATGTTCAAAATTTTTTTTAAATTCTCGCCAAAATTTCAATTATTTTTATAAATAATAAAATTCTTCTCCGATATTCATTTATTTACAAAAATTTAAAAATAAAATTCTTGGCAAAATTTCAATTATTTTCAATTGTATAAATATTATATATAATATATTATATTCACTTCACTATAATTATTTTCAAAAATTTTCCTCAATTCAATGATTTTTCATATATCTACTATTTTAACAAAAATTTCCAAAAGAATTCTATTATTTAAAAAAATTTTTACAGGAATTCAATTATTTACAAAGTTTTTATAAATTTCTTCGCAATAATTCAATTAATTAATTAATTAATTTTTATAAATTATAAAATTTTTACAGGGATTAAATTATTTTCATAAAGAATAAAATTTCTTTTAGGAACTCAATTTTATGTTTATAAATAATAAAACTCATCTCAGAATTTCAATTATTTTTAATACAATTGTATTAAATTGTCCAGTTAATAATTAAATAAATTAAATTTTATTCAAATTTCTCGAAAAATGTATTTATTCTTAAAAATTTTATTAAAATTCGTCAAAAGAATTCAATTATTTAAAAATTTGGTGATAAAATTCTTTACGGGAATTGAATTTTAAGAAGCATTCAACTCTTCAATAATTATATATATTTTTGTATTTAAATAATTAAAATCTAATAGAATTTTTCAATAAAAATCGATTTAAAAATGAATTTTAGTTAAAATCTAAGATAATAATTGAGCCCGCGCGTGCAATAACAGCAAGTGCGCTCGGTCTGACTTTCCCAACCGCAATATCTACTTTGAGAAGAGTAGAAGAGGAAAAAATCTAGTCTCCTTATTGGCCAGATTTAGTCCCCACCTCGCAATTTGAAGTAGATACAGCGATTGGGAAAGACAGCCCGAGCGTACTTGCTGTTATTGCACGCGCGGGCTCAATTAAGTATTAAAAGCATTATAGCGTGAATTTTTAGAAATAATTGAATTTTTTAAAGGTTTCAAATTAAAATCTTTGAAAATTTTAATTTTTTATACTTTTAACTAACAATTCTGTAGAATTAATTTTTTAAAAAGTATTTTAAGTTTCTATTTTCTAATATGTATTTAATTAGAGAATTTTCAACTGATTGAAATTTCGCAAAATTGAATTGTAAACAAATACATTTGAAATTATTGTCAAAGAACTTTTTCAAAAATGATTTTAGTTAAAAATTGTAGAAAATAATAATTGAATTGAAATGATGAAAATAATTGTGATAGAGTTACAGTAAAAATATTCTTATAATATTGAATTCTGATTTTATCACTGGATCATCTTTAATTATTATAAGTTGTTGAATTTCAAAAAGGTTTGAATTTGAAATTTTTGAAAATCTTAAATACCTATATGTAATAATAATAATAATAATGATTTAATATTTATTTAAAAAAGAATTTATTGACGTTTTCAAATAATTTTACGCAATTAAAAAATTCGTAAATAAATGTAATAGAACATTTTTTTTAATATCTAATAAATTTTAGAGTGAATCAGAATATTCTTTAGGTTTATGGAAAAAGTCAAAATTGTGTCTAGAAATCAGGAAAAAGTCAGAGAAAAACAAAATTAAATGTTTGTGGCCATAATAGATTAGTTTTAAATGAAATTAATATACTTTTTTGGTAATAAGTTAGATTTTTATTGATGTTATCTTCACAATAATATAAGTAAATAAAATACTTACCCTTCTTGAAATATTTCTTTTTTTCTTTAATGAATTTAATCCCATGTTTGAAAAATAATTCGTAACTATAAGATAACATTTTCACACAGAATTTCGAAGAAAGGGGTTTTCTAGAATAATTTTTACATAGGAACGGAATAAAGGTTTGTTGTAAAATAACAGAAAATATAAAAACTTTATTATCGTATTCAATTAATCACACATGTTATATCACATTTTCAAATAATACTGTAATTGAAAGAAAAACATACTTTGGTATTACATATTGCATAAAGAAATTTGTTTAGAACAAAACATTAAATTAAAGCTATTTTTCCATACATTTTAAGGGATTATTACAATAATTCTCGTGGAAAGAAATTAAATACTTCACATTTTTTTTTAATTTATAGTTAGTGTTTTGTGTCAATTATTTCCTCTCTATGAGTGAAACAGCAACTACAGAATGTGAAAATTATTTCTATTATTTTATTATTTTAGAAAGGTATAGCAAATTTTTCGACTTCTGGAAACTTTTACATTATAAAAAGTAACAATGATTTATTTGTTTTTCAATTTCAAGAGATATTGGATACAGTTTCTAAAAGGTGACAGAAAATTTAGGAAGCGAAAATAAATGTTTTTTCAGCATTTCAGGATTGTAAGGAATTTGTGAAAATGTTATAATCCCATTATGCATTTTTAAACTGTAAGCTAGGGAAATATGGGTTACGATACAACAATTAATCACTATAAAAACAGGACATAATTATCGTAAAACTCTTGTATAATTTTAAAACAATGAAACGCTTGATATTCATTATACAATAAACAATATTGAATAATAAAATTATTAACAAGAAATATCAAGAAGGTTATGTTTCATTTCCATTTCGGACGATATTATTATAAATAAATAATAAAAGTGACTTCATTAATTCGGTTTCGATTCTTAAAAATCCCGGTAAGAAGAGGTTGATTCAAATGAGTAAAACAAATTCCTAATGTTGTGGAATTTCAAATACTTTTAATCCTACCAAATGTCGACTAAAATTTATTCCTACTGAATTGAAGTTGAAAATAATTAAAATATTTCTATACATCAAATCATCCTCCAAGTTTTCTCAATTTTAATTATTTTCAGTGAATTACATTTTAAGCTGAAATAATTTATTTTATTCATAAAAGCTATACATGGATTTTCCATTAAGTCAAATTCCAATCTACATTTCAGCATATGTATAAAAAAGCATTTTTCCATATAGGCACAAAAGTGAAGTTACATTGTTTTTTATAAAGTGTTTAAAGTTGTGATAAAAGTATTTCAGTGTAAGCGTTATATAGAAACGTTTAATTGGCATTTAAATGTTTAAAAAAAGTTTAAAATTCCCAGATAGCATGTAGTCTTGCAAAAATCTTCAGTTTTAGTCCTGAGCATGAGCTGCTGCTAAAGCTTGAAACGTTGACATAAAATAAAAAGGTTTTTTAATCTTTATCTTCGTTAGTTTCTTCAAAGATCTAAAGTTGCTTGTTTTTTATTCTATTTACATTTTATAAATAGAATAATAATAATAATTATTCATTTAAATCAATTAGAAAATAAGGGGGTTTTCGGGGTATCTGATTACGAATCTAAAATCAGATTTTAAAAATTCAAAATGGCGGTCATTTTTTCAAAATTTATCAAATTCACTTAAACTGACTTCAGATTCGTAATCAATGACTATTTGAGTTTGTTTTAAATATATTAATATTTATACATTTATGAAAAATGTATATAGAAATTCATTTACCAATTGAATTCGTTAAATTAATTGAGCCCGCGCGTGCAATAACAGCAAGTGCGCTCGGTCTGACTTTCCCAACCGCAATATCTACTTTGAGAGGAGTAGAAGAGGAAAAAATCTAGTCTCCTTATTGGCCAGATTTAGTCCCCACCTCGCAATTTGAAGTAGATACAGCGATTGGGAAAGACAGCCCGAGCGTACTTGCTGTTATTGCACGCGCGGGCTCAATTTTAGTTTTACTGTAAAAAATTCAGTACAAATAAATGTACATCAATTTTAATAATTTACGTGTATATTTAAATTCAATTCCAATAATCACAGTAATTACATTTTGTAAATAGAATAATTCTACTCAATTCTTGCTTTCATTTCATTCTATTCGTGAACTGAATCATGATTCTAAAGGACAGTGTTGAACAATGACATTGAATTATTTATGCTAAAGGGGAGTTTTCATTTCAATTCACCTCTTCTTTCTGAGATACCTCGTATAATACATGAAATAAGTTATTTTGCTACATACAACACTATTAAATTATGCTTTTCAATTTGCGGTTATCGTACGTACATGTATAATTTCATTTATATACCTGTCATTAGGAAACTGATTTTTTGAAAATAATGTTAACATTTCAGAATAAACTCCAGAAATGTTAATTATTTTTAACGCTTTTAGAATGAACGGTGTATCTGTGTATACAACAGTGCATCTGTTAGTTCAGAAAAGTTATGTATTTGCAGATTTAATTTCTTCTGCTTAGTTCGATTTCGTTTTATAAACTTTTATAGATAACGGGTTAAAATATATTTAAAATCAATAAAATTTTTTAAATTTCAAATTTAGAAAGGAAATACAAGGCATACTTTCTTAAGTAGGCCACACTTCTTTTCTTCATTATAAATTTGATCGAGAAACATTTTATAATTATACGCAGATTAAAGGTAAAAAAGTCGTTTTCAATGGCTTTGGGCCATTTTTGAAATACTAGCCAGATTTCTAAAATTCAAAATGGTTTTGTTATATTGTAATAAGCTACAGACTTCCAACCCATTAGCAATTTTGAACAATAGAATTGTAATTCAATACAGCAAGATTGGATTGTTGCAAGAAAATAAACTATATTATTCAGACGTTAGAACTTTGATATGAAAAATTTTTTGAAATGGATCGTTACGTGGGGTGTTTATGGAGAACACAAATCAGCTTTTGAATCAATTATGACAAAGTTACAATTAGACATATTTTTTCTGGGAAATAATGGTATCTTATGTAAAAAATTTGTATAAGTATAGTATACATATAAAGAGCTAAAATAAACTATAGCTATTAGCGACATTACATTGCCGTTATCAACACATATAAAATTTTCGACGTCATTTTCGACGTATTACAAAAAGTGCACCAATTTAATTTTGTGCAAATAAATTTGACGCCAGTATTGCAGGAATTATCCGCTTACTTTCCACTTTTTGTGCTAAATACTGATCGCCATATGTCCTGTTTATTTAATTTGTTAAATTCTTTGCTCTATTGTCGCTGTTATATTTTACTATCATTTTCACTGAAATTTAGATATAAAAAAAAGAAATTCATTAGGACTATCTAGAAATTTGGTTATTTTGAAAGTGTTCATTATCATTTAAAATAACTTCAGGAACCGACTTTTTTAAATCAATGTTCGAAGAAAATCCATCTTCTATATACGTAATAGAATGCCTATCAACTTCTGAGCATTCCTTCATCTGTCCTGCTTCACATAACCAACCTTGATTACTGTCCACTTCTCTTGAAACAACCAAAAACAATTCTTTTTCTCTACTGTCTATTTGGTCTTTTAGGTAAGCCAATAATTCAGAATCCTGTAAATATTAAGATTTAAAAAAAATGTTTTTTAATAGAAAACGATTATAAATCTAATTTAAAAAACAATCTCAAGATATATTCAATAGTGTTAAAGACTGAACATCTCTTTGGGGATAACCTCAAGGCACTTGTTGACACATCTAAGGTCGTAGGGTATACGAAAGTACAAAAGTGGTAGTATGGTTATTACTGGTGGCGCTATGGTTGTGACTGATGTTGGTTTGGTTATTACTTGTAATTGACTAGACATTTAAGACTCACTGGTAAATCGTAATTTAATTAAAATTATATACCTAATAATAACGTCACAATAAATATGTATTTATTGTTATATCTCAAGTATTTATGTTCATCCATCTCCAACTCTAATTAATTTTTTCAAATAAAAAGATAAATTCATGCAAATATACCTTTCCGATAAGTTGAGGAGCATCTAATTTGGAGTCTAAATTGTAGAAAGCACCGTCAATTTTTTTAAGAGCAACCCAATGACGTCTTTTCAATGGCAACAATACAAATCCTAATTTATATTCCGTTGGAACGTTTAATATAAAACCTTGGATGTTTTTAAGACATAGACAACTTGGGTCTCTAAAGGTGAGAAAGAAAATTAAAAATTAATTTTATTAGTAACATATATTGTAATATATGTTTGTAAACTCTACGAGCTTTATCTACACTGATACAAATTTTAATTGAAAACAAAACAGTGATTAACAATCCATATAAATCAGTTTTTAAATGAAGCATTAACATTTTAAACATCTTGAAATCTTTGCTTCCCGTATTAGAAAAGGAGAAATAAATTAACTAGTTTGTATGAAATAAAATAATAAAAAGTTTCAAATATAATAAGAAAACTTGAATTTTAAATATCTATACCTTCGCTTATCAAACCAAACAGCTTCACAGCCTCTTCTTTGCAATGCTGCCATAATAACGTTAATGTCATAATTGCCAAGACCAAGCAAAGATTTGTGTGGATTTATCCATACGTCTGGACTTAAACTGTAACAAATTTGGTCTAGTTCTTGCTTGCTGAAGCCTCGTTCTTGAAATAAATTGTTTAAAGCATGTAATGCGCATAGTTCTTTAACCTGTAAACAAAATAAAATTAATGTTGGTTGGTTTTCGTTATAAGTCTGTTGTCTTCGAAGCACAGTGGGACAGAATGCAAAAATCCTGGTCAAGACTAAAAAAATATTTATTTTAAAGGTTTAAGCATGGAATCAAGTAGATGACGCATTTCTGTACAGTTTATCTGGAACTAAGGAGTAATAGTGTTTTTTACATTTTATCCAACAATAGTCGAGCTATATCCACACCTGCAAGCAAAACGGACTCCCTAACTGGTATGAACATTTCTCCTAAATTTACTGATTAAGGAGACCAGATATTATTTTCTATTGGATCTTTTACACAAACTTCAAAACGCAAACGCTCAGGCCTCCCTCTACCCTCCTACACGAATAGGCCTAACTAACACAATGAATCTAATGAATCACTAAAACAGATTTCAAAGAAGGCTAATAATGAGAACGTTAATTCTAATTTTGCTTCTTCAAAGAGTCCTATAGTGCACCTTCTGATCTTCTGACTGTTATCGGTGATCCCAACAGTCGATGGAGCTGTAAATCCTAATCCTGGTTCTCTTGCAGGCTAATGAGTCGAATGAATCTATGATTCTTGAGGAGCACGATTTTAATAACTAATAATATATAAGACTCTTCAGTTGTTATGGCTAAAAACTATTGCGCAGCTTATAAAGTTTTAATTTTTTGCTACACTTAGACATAAGTGAACATATAAGTGAATAAATAAATTATATGTTAATATAACATATAAGTGAACATGTACGAGAACATATACAACAATTTGTACAAGATTTGCAGAGAGAGGGAGCAGTGCTGAGGCCGCAGTCCCATGGCAGCGTTTTACGTTGCGTTGTAATGAGAGAGAATGCAGCAAACGTATATTTGCGTCTTTTTCTCTCCCATTACGACGCAACGCAAAACGCTGTCATGGGACTCCACTCTGAAGTGCAGGCGAACTAGGGCATTCCAGTTTCCGAGCTGAGAGAAGTCACATCTTTCCCAATATCTTTATTTTCAATTATTAATTTTAGTTTGTCTGAGTGATTGAGTTTGTTGAATAAATATTATAATTTCGTATTTAATTTCGTGTTTGATTTCGTATTGTGTTGCGTGGAGTCTGTAGCCGAAATAATAGTACGAGATCTAAGAAGTAAGAGTATTAATGTAAGTATTGAACCATCATTTCCTGTCGTCGTCGATCCATCACGAACGTCAAAGGTATCCGACGTTAGTCTTCGGCTGGACCTCAACTGAGATGTGATTTGTCGATTTCGTGTTTTGAGTTGTTTATTGATTGACCGACCGATACCGAATTCCCTGAATTAAAGTCGCGTTACAATTTTGGCGCCCAACGTGGGGCCACGTTTTTGTGAGAGACGCCGTGATGGATTGAGGACGAGTGTTTGGTATTTTCTATTTTATGGTTTGACGAGGAGATATATGGGTAGTTCTACAAACGAAGGACGAAAATGAAAAAAATTTTGGCACAATATTTTTCTTACGTTCAGGTTTTAAAAAGTAGGTAAAATTCAGGTTAAAAGTATTATCAAAGTTACCTATAAAAGTGGCCAGTCAAAAAAATAAAAATTGTAAATTTTACATCTTAAGCACATGTGTATTCTATCAGAAAGTACCAGGAAACTGAGAACCAGGAAAATGAGAATTTGGTCATTTTTCGTCTAAAAAATTGAAAAACAAGGCTTAATAACAAAATTTGGAATACTGGTCAACAGGGAATAAGGTTCTACGACACCTAGAACAACAAAAGTATACAAACATAAAATATTTTTTTTTTAAATGCGTGCCAGGAAACTGAGAATTTGTCTGACCAAATTTGTCTGACCAAAATGCCCATTTTGATCACAAAGTACAAAATTTTAGTTAATTGAACTGCAAGTTAAGTAAAATGCAAGTGATATCATATTTAGTTAACCTTCACTAAGCACCGTGAAAAATGGGGAATGAATCTTAATGAAAATTCTTAATAATTTTAACGTTTTTTATGATGACAGGAAACTGAGAATTAATTCGATGGACAAAATTCAAGATAATATTTTTTAAATAAAATATAAAGTAATATTAATCTTTGTAAAGTACAACTATTTGAAATTATTATCCAAGTGTAAATTTGTATTTAAACGCTTAAAAAAATATTTATATAATTTATGAACTTTCATTTTCACATTGGGACATGCCAGGAAACTGAGAATTTAGCACTTGAATGCTTATTTTTTGCAAAAAATATTTTTTGAAACCGAGTAACGATTTGTGACATAATAGTAATCATTACACTGGTTTACAGTGAAATTGTCAATCGAACAAAACAATTTTTTTCGAATAGTAGGTGCGGTTTTTTGAGTAAGAAAATCATAGTTTTAATTTTTTTCCCTCGTGCAGTTTTTCTGTAGCTTCAAATTTTGCATTTTCGAGGTGCGACGCCACTTAAACTTACCTGCAGAAAAATTAGCTTGTCAAAATATAATAAATGAGGTATTATTGGAAAGTTTATTAAATTACCTTTCGATCTATAGGTTACAGAATAAAATTCAACAAAAATTGAGAAAGTTACAGTCGATTAAAGATGAAATTTCATGACAATTTTGATGATTTTTAGACATTTGAGTAACTTCTACTATTTTTTTCTACATCAAACAGGAAAGAATGTTTAGGTTTTAATCTTTTTATTGATAGACTATATCATTACAAAAATTTTGAGCCCTTGTGGACCTCGATTGGATTAGAAATGACAATTCTACACTAAATTTAGTGAACAAAACTACATTCTTCATTTTTAGTATCCCTTAAACATTTGCAGCAAAAATTGAAGTAATAAAATTTGATTAAGTGCTAAAGTTACTGAAATCACTAATTAAGAGTTTCTGAAGTCGTAGATTTCGAATGCAATGTTAGTTTTGCAAATTTCAAAATGGCGGATCCAATATGGCGGACAAGTTTTTAAAAATCGATGAAATTCGTCTCAAATTCGTTACTCGGGGGTTTTTGGGGTCGCTGATTACGAATCCGATGTCAGATTTCAAAAATTGAAAATGATGGATTCATAATGGTGAACGAGTTTTTTAAAATCCATCGAATTCGCACCTACTGGATCCGCCATTTTTAATTTTTGAAATCTGACATCAGATTCGTAATCAGCGACCCCGAAAACCCCCGAGTAACGAATTTAAGACGAATTTAATCGATGTTTAAAAACTTGTCCGCCATATTGGATCCGCCATTTTGAAATTTAGAAAACTAACATTGGATTCGAAATCTACGATTTCAGAAATCCTTGATTAGTGATTTTAGTAATTTTAGAGCTTAACTAAATTTTATTACTTCAATTTTTGCTGCAAATGTTTAAGGGATACTAAAAATGAAGAATGTAGTTTTGTTCACTAAATTTAGTGTAGAATTGTCATTTCTAATCCAATCGAAGTCCACAAGGGCTTAAAATTTGTGTAATGATATAGTCTATCAATAAAAAAATTAAAACCTAAACATTTTTTCCTGTTTGATGTAGAAAAAAATAGTAGAAGTTACTCAAATGTCTAAAAATCATCAAAATTGTCATGAAATTTCATCTTTAATCGACTGTAACTCTCTCAATTTTTGTTGAATTTTATTCTGTGACCTATGGATCGAAAGGTAATTTAATAACCTTTCCAATGATACCTCATTTATTATATTTTGACAAGCTAATTTTCCTACAGGTAAGTTTAAGTGGCGTCGCACCTCGAAAATGCAAAATTTGAAGCTACGTGAAAAACTGCACGAGGGAAAAAAATTAAAACTATGATTTTCTTACTCAAAAAACACCTACTATTCGAAAAAAAAATGTTATGTTGGATTGGTAAAAAAAGTTTTTAATTTGTAAACCTGTGTTAAGCACTACAGTTCCCATTGAAAATAATTTTATTTTTTTCAAAATTAATGTGAAAAACAACCTTGGACATAATATATTCCCTCGTTTGTAGAACTACCCATATAACGACCGACCTGTTTATTTTATTTTCTATGAGACCATTGTGATTATGAGTGAGTTGTATTTGAGTATAAATGCATCGCGAAATATTGAGAAAAATATAGAATTCGAGGCAACACATTTACACGACCATGTGTTCGGAAACAGTTGCGATGCGAAGTCTTGTTTTATTAGACCGACAGACCACCGGTCAAAAATAAAACAAATTTTTAATTGTGTGTTTAGTGAAATAATTTACGGGAGAGATTTTTAATAATGTGATTAGTAAAAATATTATTCCCGTAAATTAAGTGAAAATTTTATTGTGGCTATATTAGACCGTTTCTTTTTATTTTTCGTCGTTTTCGCTCAATTTTTATTTTTTTTTTTAACCAATGACCAGGCATAGACAGAAATATCTGTTCTATGTATTATTGAGCGAACTTTCACGACGATTTTGACCAGAATATAGCCAAGTAAAATTATGTGTTGCGTCTTTTCGTGCGTCATAGTTAATGTCGGCATGAAGGAGACATTTAGTGTTTATAATCGAACGAATTAAAAATAAAAATTCTGAGTAAAGTGTTAAGTGTAATTTTTAATCTCGTGATTTGTATACTTTTTAATAAAAAATTGTAATCCTGTCGAATCGGGGCGAGTTGTATTCCCTTTTAAGGGAATCCAATCACTTTGGATTCTTATTATCACATCTCCACATTAATGATAATTTGCAAGAACCAAAGAAAGGGAAATCTGGATTTGATAAATTGTATAAAATCAGACCACTGCTTGATAAACTTTCTAACACTTTCAAATTAGGTGACAAACCTAATCAATATCAGTCAATCGATGAAAGTATGATTCGTTTCGGGTGCTGTTCCGAAAACGTCCCCCCTTCTATTTTCATAGAAGTTGGTATATTTATGTATTTTGACGTGCTGATCACGAATATGATATTGAAAATTGTCGCAAATTTTATTTTTATGGTAAAAACCATAAAAAACACCGTAAAATTGTGGTTTTTTGCGTTAAACTCATGGAAAACGCAAAATTTCAAAAAATGTTTTATAGAAAAGATATAGATCTTAAAAAATACACATTTTATGTCTTTTCAATTTTTTTCTAAAACTGTTAGTTTTCGAGAAAAATGTAAAAAACCATAAATTACCATACAGATTAATTAAAATATACTTGAACTTAGAAGGACATCCAGTTTTAATAAAATACAGTTTTTTAGGTATTTTGATTCCCTGATCACAAAAGTGATTATAAAAATTGGCGTAGTTTTGAATTTTTTGGTAAAAACCCTAAAAAAAAAAGTTTTGTGCGTTTAACTCGTGGAAAACGCAAAATTTCAAAAAATGTTTCATTCAAAAGATATAGATCTCAGAAAAATATACATTTTTTTCTAAAATTGTTAGTTTTTGAGAAAAATGAAAAAAAACCATTAAATTCCATAAAAAGTGCTTAAAATATACTCTCACCTGAAAGGACAACTAATTATAACAAATTACAGTTTTTTTTACGTATTATGATGCACTGATCACGAAAATTGGCAAAAATTTGAATTTCAAGGTAAAAAACACCTCCCTGTGTAGTATTCTCACCTGAGGTCTTTTAAAAAAGGCATTCTTTGGATAATACGTTGAAAGGGATATTGGTTTTGGGTTGGATACCTTCTAGTACAAACTAGGAAGTCAATTTGACTCGAAAAGACACCACTCAGAGGCGGGCAAAGCCCGCTGCACCTATTTTTTATACAGGTTTTAATGAAGAAAGGGAGTCAAATTGACTTTCTAGTTTGCACTACAAAGTTCCTGAACCTAGACACGATTGATTTATTTGCTGATGCATGGTACATCTCATTGTGTTTTACATCATTTTAAGCACCTCGACTACCCATAAGGTGTTTAGTGTTCTTAGACGTATCCTTTGTTATTGCCACTACATTTTAAAACCTCTTTACCTTTTAGAGCGTAAAATTAATCCGTCTCCGATATATCATTAAAAATGTGAAGCCGTGTTTCGACCGATTGGTGTATTGAAATTCAACTGTGACGACTCGATTCTGGCTTCGCGCGGCAGCATATGAGAGAGAAAACAGAGACGAATTCATGCGGGGGAACGATGAACTTTTGAGTTTCTTTATATTACTCGTGAAACATTATTATTTATTATTCCCCAGCAAAAATTCGTTCCTGTTTTCTCTCATTCACTGCAGCGCGAAGCCAGAATCGAGTCCTCACAGTTGAATTTCAATGCACCAATCGGTCGAAACACGGCTTCATATTTTTAATGATATATCGAAGATGGATTAAAATTTTCTAATTTTCGAAGGCTTATTTTAAAGCTGAAATTCTAACGAAGATTTCTGTGTTTTTAGAAAAATTTTATCTAAATTTTTCTAGATTTTTGAAAAAGTTGAAGTCAAGAGACAAAAATTAAAAAATTTGATAATTTTTTTTATTTCTTTCTCACTCTACAACTTAAAAAATAATTAAGGAAATGACTTCAAAGATGGCTTATTTTACGCAGAATTTAATCAGCTTTCTGACCGTTTTTAAGTTTTTTTTGTATCTCCTTTAATTTCCGAGATATGATTGAAAAAGTGATGGCATGTTTTTTTATAGAGTTGCGTGTAATCGTCCTGATACTCGTGAACGGTAGTGTAACAATTATGATTTTATAAACAAAAAAAATATCTATTGGATATCATCATTAATGTTATATTATTATTACGCATAAAAAAGAATTTTCTATTGTATTTTATAAAAGGAATATTTTACAATACTAACTATTATGCATTAATAAACACAAAGAATTTAGAATCTAGTAAAATTGTTGTTAGTTGTATCATTTTTTTAAATGGATATTTTAATCATTTAGAATTAAATAAACGAGAGCATTCTATATTGAATCATATTGCAAGTAGTGTTTTATTACGGTTTTCTAACTGCTGTCACCTAATCCTTTTTTTACTTCTTTCAATTAAAATACCGTCTAACCGGGGTTATATTGAATTAATAATAAACCTAAAAGAGGGATCCACTACCTTTTGAATATAAATTTTGTTCCCGAAAAGCAAATAACGTTTACCTTGGGATGATAAATTTTGAGTCTTATTCTATTTAACCCATTGAAATTATCTTCAATACAGTTAAAGTTGAATTTGCTCAAAATAAAGATTTGTTTTTATTTAATAATTAATCAAATTCATCTTTAACATTTTCTATCATTAGATATTAATTTATTGTTAAATATGTCAGTTACCATATTTTTGTCTCAAGAAAGCAAAAATAAAATTAGTAAAAGGTCAGGGAAAAAGTCAGGGAATTTTTTTCTTAATCCTTGTTAGACACCCTGGGATTAAATCTTCTTTGAAATCCCGCAGGTTAAATTAAAAATTTTTTAAAGTTAACAAAATGACTGCTATTTTTCGAAAAAAAATCAAATCAAATTTTCTCATAAACCCCAGCGTTTTTTTTCCTCTCGATTTTTTTATTACTTCCTGCAAGTCTAACGATTATTTTCCAACAGAATTTATCGGAGTCCCGCGACTTAAAGAGGAATGAAATTTTTTTTGTTTTTTCAAAAATGAAAATTAGAAGTTTTTTCGCTACCTTTACAATATACAACAAAATTTTAAAAATAAAAAGCGTTCGTCTTGAAAAATGAAGTAAATATTTATTACAACTGACATTTTCACTTTTCAGAAAATTTAAATTATTAACTGTAACACGCATTAACCCATTATCGCCTGCAACCACTGAAACTTTGTGTTTAATTTATTTAAAATATAATTCATAATAGAACTTAGTATTTATATGTTTTTGAGGTCGCTTATTACGAATCTATAATCGAAGTTTCAAACCGACAGATTACTCCACAGAAAAGACTCTTAATTGTATTGGTAAAAATACTAAGTAAAAGAATACACTTACACATTGGCAAAAATGGATATATAACATCGAACTATATCACACCATTTTAAGGAATTTGCAAGATTGCAAAAAGCTTACCTGGCAACAACAAAGTTTGGCGAGCCGTGTGCACCGGCATCCCCACTCTATCGTTTTATATTAATTTCAAGGTGTGATCCATACCTTCGATCGTTTTAACTAATGAGTCCGAATTTGTTCCTCCCGCAGTAAAGCTGCGTAGAATTAAGTGTTCCTCCCGAAAATCGGTAGAGTGTTTATTTGTTTTTCCCGCAAAGCGGATGATTTTATATTTTTGAGTTTTATTTCCCGCAAAAGGCGGAGGTTTTATATTTTGTCCCCAAAATAAGGGTTGATTTTAATCAAATTGAATTGAAGTGAATTGTTAATTTATATGATTTTTTTTAATTATATATGAAAAATAAGTAATTTTAAAATAATAAAGTGAGAATAGTGATTTACCATATCGTTAAAAAAGGAATAAAAATTAAAAAGAAGTTAAATTTTAAAAAAAGAATTGTTTAAAGAAAATATTACTATAAAAAAGTGATTATTGAAAAAGAAATAAAAGTAATTCATTTAAAAGCGAAGACAGTGTTAAATTACAAACCTCTATCTCGTGATTATAAAAGCATTTTTTTGTAATTGTCTTTACTGTAAATATCAGAGTTGATTAAAAGTTCAAAATCGGTGACCCCGATTTTTGAATATTAAAATCAATTTTGATATAATTTTAAATTAAGATAAGCAAAGAGTCTTATCCTGAACATAAATAATTAACAAGGAGGAATAAAAACTATTGAAGAATAAAATAAATAAGAAACAAGAAAGATAAAATCTTGATAAGGAATATACTACAGGTATGAATCTGAGTGTTACACCCAAGAAGACTAGAGACAGGAGGACTAACTGCAGTAGTGGGGGTAGGACAAATATAGGGGGATTATGAAGGCGTGGTTAGATTGCGCCAAGTATCGTGTTTTGATTCTGCACTTCCACTCACACACGAGTGTCACGTATTCAAATATATAATGTATGAGTGTTAAGATGTGCAGAACCGAAAACAAGATATTTGGCGCAATCTAACTACGCCTTCAGAACCCCACTAATACTGACTCACTGCTGTGAGTGAGAAAACAGCCGAGTTAGCCCTCCTGTCTCTAGTCTTCTTGGTTACACCTATAAAGAGTAACAGGAGACTTTTTTGTCTCTAATATAAATAAAAGATTTATAAGTTGGTGAGTTGATTATTAATTATTACATACTTTACACATTTATATAAGCATCACTTCAAAACACAATATGGATTAACGGTACAACTTCTTCACTTGGAATTTCAGTTTAAAAAAAAGTGGAGTAGGGTGTCTATTCCTATGTTTTTGGGTCGCTAAAATCAAAAAAGACTACCAAAAACAAATTCTTCCCTCCCTTAACACCCTTCAACCTCCTTAACAACCCCAGGGTGAGGGGTCGAAATTCGAATTTTCACGAAAAGTCGATTACGGTGTCTAAACCTACGTTTTTTGGGTCGCTGAAACCTAAAAAGACTACCAAAATCAAGTCCTTTCCACCCTCAACCTCCTACAATAATTTTTTTCAAATAAAACGGACCGAGTTTTGGGAAATTGAAAATTAAATATTAATTATCAAAAATTATTGCAGGGGGTTGTAAGGGGTTGAGGGTGGAAAGGATTTGATTTTGGTAGTCTCTTTTGGTTTCAGCGACCCAAAAAACGTAGGTTTAGACACCGTAATCGACTTTTCGTGAAAATTCGAATTTCGGCCCCTCACTCTGGGGTTGTAGGGGGTTAAGGGAGGGAAGAATTTGTTTTTGGTAGTCTTTTTTGGTTTTAGCGACCCAAAAACATAGGAATAGACACCCTACTCCACTTTTTTTAAACTGAAATTCCAAACCCCCAGGAGCAGGTGTAAGTGGGTGGCAGCGGGAAAATGGCCGATGAAAAAAATTTTTCATGGTCATATTCGGTTTCAGCAACCCCAAAAACATGGGGATAAGAGGGTGTGACCTCTGGGTTTTGACTTTTTTTTGTGTGCCTGTGTAGTTATTATTTGTTAATATAGGAGATTAATATATTTCGATGTCAGATTTAGTAGCAAAAGTGACAGTTTAAGTTTATCTTGCTGGCAATTGTGATGAAAGCATGTCTTCCAGTATTTTTTTTGACTAATGAGTACACTTTCAAGTATTAACAGGCCCAGTAGAGAAAACTTGAAAACTTTACAATGGAAGTCAACAATATTGAGCAAGCACTCTGGGGACGGATATTTAAAGAGAAAGAAATGGTAAAAATAAGGATTGATGAAGCGCTAAGACATGGATATACCGATGCCATCGTACATATCACTGAGAGCCTAGAGATACATTTTTGGATCGGACCTTTTCACAACCCTTACAGGACGGGCAAATTGTGGTACGGAATGGACTCAACAAGAGTTTGTGGGATGTTGAATTACAAATCATGTACCCTCAGAACCGACAAGAGTCCGATTGTCAGAATTTTACAAACATTGATGTCAAACAAAATACTTGATCCCAAAGATGAACAATGTTACCTAGATCAAGAGATATGCATTCAGACGAGTGAATTTATCTATTACCAGCCAAATCCGAGTGTGTATGTCCTAAAGCTGTTGAGTGATGCTGCAGCTCAAGATAAATTCTTAGGTGAACTACTGTCATTGGACAATCTATTTTCCATAAAAATGGCGTTAGAATTGTAGGCAGATTGGATTCACCAATACAACAATTGTACATTCACAAATTTTTAAATTCAACTTTGAAAGGAATTCTACCACATTGTAAAATGGAATTGATTCTTTTCCCTAGCCAACTATAATTGATTTATTACATCCAATTATATATGTGATATATGTTCAACAAGGCATAAAGTCACATGCACACATGATTAAACACAATACAAGCACTTTTAACTTTTTCCCTGTACCTCTTTATTAATCCTAAACAAGCATTCTAACCACATCATTTTTTTAGAGGTTCCTGATCCTAAATCCAAATCCACTAGACCCAGTCCATATGAAAGAGGTGAGAAAAGAAGAAAAGAGACTAAAGTCAAGAAACCAGGAGAGTCCAGCAAAACTCATATTGGAGGTGGAGACCCGAGTATTCCAATGGATGAAGATGATATTTAAGGCTGTTATTTTTAAAATAAATCATTGTACATAAGATATATTTTTTTGACTAATTAGTAGAGCAGACAACTTTACAACTCTTAAAATTGAAAATTCTTTGCTTTTTCGGGTGGTTCAATGATGCCGCACTCACTGTATTTACATGACATTCATAACAAAAATTGTTTATAATATATTTATGTAAGACTTAAAATTCTTTATCACATCGGAAATCGGAATATTAAAGTTGACACCCTAAGCGAAATAAATCAAAAGTTTACTCATTTTAAAACTTCCTATTTCAATAAAAAAAGTTCATTATATTTCCACAAAAATTTTTGTTTTCTACGTGAAAAACAGTTTTTTTAGTTTTTTTTGTAAATAATAAACCAACGTGCCGGAAATTTTTGGACATAGTCTCTTTCGGTAAAACTAACTTATATATTGAATAAGAAAAAATTTCACTCACAATCAGTCATTTCTCAGAAAATTTAAGTGGTTCACTGTTGACGCTGGTTCAATGTTGCCCACTCTCCCCTAGGTCAAAACGTGGGACAAGAACTTTTAACTGGTCAAATTAAGCATTTACTTCTCCAGTGCACCAGGCCACAGTTGAATTTTTCGTACAATTTATTATTAAAAAATGTCTACAGCTTACAATTTTTAACCGATTTGAGTGTTCTTTATTTAAATCAAAGGGGACATCCCTCGAGGCCGATTTTTGGGATTTTAATAGTTCATAATTTTCTTTTTCATCAAAGTTAACAAATTAATACACTTTTTTAAAAAAGGACGTTTATTTTCTTATTCCGTTGATGCACATGATCTAAATCAATTAAAATTTATCCAATATGATCACCAGATAATTAATAAAGCATAAAATAATTTATTTCAATTGTTAGAAACAATATACAGCCCAACAACGCGTAGGGGCGGTGGACTGCAGAAGTAAATGTTTATTTTGACTAGTTAAAAGTTCTTGTCCCACGTTTTGACCTACACATTTTTTTAGGAAAAAACCTCCCCTTTATGAAAAAAATTTTTTAAAAAATAAAAAATGTCCATTTGATAAAAAAATGAAATTTTATTTTTTAATTGAATTTTTAAGGTCAAAAAAAATTTGTTTTAAATTTGTTTACATAATTAGAAAGTGCTGAAAAACAGCAAAGAACCCTTAAATTTGTTTAAGTAAATTAATAATATTTGGTATTTTTAATTGTATCTAATAGGACTACTCTTTGTGCAAACTTTTAACTTGATGTTATTTTCTGAAAAAAATTGTAGCGACTTCCAAAAAGTTTTAGCGGACATAAAAAATTTTGGAAAAAGTTTCTATTTTTATCTAGTAACCACAAAAAATTTTTTAGAAAAATAAAAAATTATGTTTCTGAGAAAATTGAGTTCTTTGATTTTTCAAAAAATGGCCGCCATTTTGTTAATTTTCAAAATTTTTCAAATTTTTAAGTTTGCAAAGAAAAAGTATCAAAAACACTACTAAAATCAAGAAAAAAAATTGAAAAATATTTATTCTTGTAAGAACTAGAAAGATTTAAAAATAATTTGTCAGCTGTTTAGCTCTAAAAACATTCAACATTAAACTTGACTTAGAATTTTCAACCTATTCGCCCTGCATGAATTGAAATAGAAATACAGACAAGTATTTTCCATTAGAAATTTCTGGTTGTCCTTTTCGCTTAGAATGCCCCATATATTTAATTTAGTTCTAAATCCGTTAAATAGTTTTGGAAATATAAATATAGTTTTCAAAAAAAATTTATGAAAAAATTGAATATGGAGTAATTTTTCCAATTTTGAAAATTTTCAAACACATTCTTATTTCTTATTTAAGGGGACCACCCCGTGTGATGGGTTCAAAAAATCAAAAAAAAATTTTTTCATAAATCAAATCTACAATATGTGTAGAATATGTGGGTAAAGAGAATTTTTGATATTTGACATCCTATGAAAGTTACAGCACTGAGAAGACAAGGAGTTGCCAAGCGAACGTGGAAGCCTATAGACGGCGTTTTTATGATCATCATCACTTTCCAGTTTTATAATTCGGAATCATTAGAATATTTTTACTTACAAAAATTTGAATTTGTTGTTAAAATGTAACTGAATAAATGGTAAAAATTTTGAAGTCCTAAGTTTTCATAGTTCTTAAAAAGAAAATCCCAAAAAAACTCTTAAAAAACGTCTGCCACATGGGGTGATCCCCTTAATATGGGTAACAAAATTCTATACAGATATAAAACTCGGGGGTTTTTGGGGTCCCTGATTACGAATATGAAGTCAGATTTTCAAAATTCAAAATGGCGGATCCAATATAGCGGACTAATTTTTTTTAAATTGCTCAAATTTGCTTTTGAAAGTTACTCTGAAATTTGAAAATCTGACTTCATACTCGTAATCATCGACCCCAAAAACCCTCGAGTAATAAATTCTAAATGAGTTTGACCAATTTAAAAACAATAAGTCCGTCATATTGGATCCGCCATTCTGAATCTTGAAAATCTGACTTCATATTCGTAATCAGCGGCCCCAAAAACCCCTGAGTAACAAGTTTCATGTAAACTTGAGCAATTTAAAAAAATAAGTCCGCCATTATTGAATATATTGGATCCATATTGGATCCGCCATTTTGAATTTGTAAAAATTGACCTCAGATTCGTAATCAGCTACCCTAAAAAATGTCTAGACATGATCCTCAAAGTATTTTATATTGTTGGTTAGACACAATTGCATTTATTGTAAAAAAATGCTTTTTTTAAGGTACTTCTTCACTTTAGAAGGCTCTTAAAAGACCAAATTTAAAAAATTTTTTTCTTAGGTCTTATTATAAATATTTAAAAAACTTTTTTGCCTATATTAGTACATATGAGCCTCCGGAAAGTATAACCACACATAAAATTCTGACCGCCATGCTAATTCAATGGGCGTCAGAATTTTATGTTTTTATACTTTCCGGAGGCTCATATTTGGAGAATAAAAATAATGGTTTGTTTTTAATTTTTATTTAATATCATAATCTGCAGACAGCATTCAGATCGAAACTCCAAAAAGTTAGTTGACCAATTGCGGACAGTTTATCTCAAGATTGACAAATCGGAAACAAAAAATCCAAATTGCTTTTTAAAAAGGAAGGTGTCTTGCATAGAAATCCACCACCATTAATGGAAAATGGACTAAAATAAAAAATAGCAGATGTTTCAATAATTTGTTTAAAAATACACTATGTTTTTCAGTATTTTTCTAGTCTGCAAAAATGTTTTTTAAAAATTTTTTGACCATTTTCTAGTGAATTCTCACACAGGACATGCTAACAAACAAAACGAGTTATTATTTATTAAAATCGGTTCAGTAGATTCAGAGATAAACTGTCCGCAATTTGAGAAAACGTTATTTTGAGAAAAACGCGTTTAAACCTTATATGTATCGTTAAAGGCCATCCATAAATTACCTAAAATTCTTTTGCAAATTGAAACCCCACCATTTTTTTTATGTCAGACACTGTTACATACATTAGCACCAATGTTTCTACTGGTCGTAACAAAGAGCTGGACCCCACTATCCCCTTAAAGACTTACTTAACTTGTCAATGACTTTTTATACTAATTGAATATTTTTTGAAAAATTTACTTTTATTTTTTACAATTGGTTATAAATACTTTAGGAGGTGTTTTCTGAAGTCATAAGGAGTTAAAAAATACAATAAAAAAATAACATTTTTTTAAATTCGAAAGTGTAGTAGTACCTTAAGTTTATTTATTTATACAAATTATTTTAGCAACAAAAAATATTTTTTTTATTTTTTGTTATAGTAAGGAATGTTCCCTGATACATGCAGTATGCTTTTTGTCATTAAAACAAATGAAACAGTACAGAATTGAATTCCTAAATGAAATTTTATTATTTATAAAAATAATTGAATGTTTTCGTAAAGTTGTATTAAAAATTTTTTTCAATAATTAAATTTTTTGATAAATTTTATGAAAATAGTAAATATTGAAAATCATTGAATTACGAAAAATTTTTCAATATAATTGAAATTTTGCAAAGAATTTTATTAAAATTTTTGAAAATAATTGAATTTTTGCCGAAAAATTTTGCTATTTATAAAGATAATTCAATTCTTGACAAGATATTCATTAAAATTTGTAAAAATAATTGAATTTCTTCCAAGAATTTTATTACTTTTGAAAATAATTGAATTCTTGTGATAAATATTGTTGTTTATAAAAATAATTGAATATTGCTTCGAATTTATTTAAAATTCCTAAAAATAATTGAATATTTGTAAAGAATTTTGTTATTTTTGAAAATAATTGCATTAAAACTTTTTTCAATTAAATTTTTTTCTTAAATAAATTTTAAATTAATTCTTTATATCCAGATCGAAATGACCCAGTGTGTCTACGGAAGGTTAAAACAAACCTTGATGTGAGATTATTATGCTAGAGTTATAGTATGTAAATATTTCAAATTTAAGTGTTATTGTAACTTCCAGGAAGTAGAACAAGAAAAATATCACTTGATTCGCTGTTATGCTTAACCTAAACTGACACTAAATTTCTAAAGAGAATTTCATGGAACTAATTTATTGGTATTTATTATTATTATTATTATTATTATTATTATTATTATTATAGTATTCAGGCAATGTTGTTCTAATATAAATATATTTAAATGCGTGTCTCTACATACAAATTTGTGTTACAAGTTACAAGGAAAACAAGTAGAAATGAAGAATTTATTAAATTTAATAGAGATATTAATAGCCTATGTTAAGAAAATAGGTATATATTGTAAATATAAATAAAAGATAAAGTTACCTGTCGCTCATGATATATAGATGCAGTCATATCAGTGGTTGTGTTAAAAACCATGATTCCTACATTACTATTACTTCGTTAAAAAATGTTTACTTATATTTTTTCAATATTTGTATAATGCGAACTCTCAAAAGTACACAAGTAATTATATGGGGAAGTAATAATCAATAAATATAACCTTGTTATGTTCGCGACTTGAGAGTTCGACACACCGGACACAGAGCTCAGCTCAATGCATTGAATGTATGATATGACATGATGAATACTATCTATAGTCATCAGGTGGTCGGAACTCGGAATTTTGAATACAACTAGCGCCTCAGTCAATCTTTACGTGCAGTCGACTTCTTTCCTATACACTTAAATCTCCCAAGTGCATAAATAAACCCCAAAAATTTAATTTGTTCAAATATTCCGGTGATGTAATTTTTGTTTAATCGAATTTAAATTAACTTGAATTTCCAGGTCTGGAAAATTTGTAGGTTACAATTATCACCCGACAAAATACGGCACTGACTGATTTAAATGACATGAAATAGGTAAATAAACATTTTTTAACCACTTTTTCTCTAAACACAGACACTTTTTACAAAATAGGCCAACGTACAACGAGTAAGAATCTTCTTAATAACCTAAATTCAAAAGATTGTTTAAATTCATGCAGAAACGTGGTTGTAAAATGTAAAATTGGAAAGTGATGTAATGCTAAGAACATAACAGCTGGACCATTGTGCTCTCTGCATGCTTCTGCCCTCTTCTGGCGACTGGCAGTAAACCGCTTCTTGTTGTCTGTCATTACATTACTTTCCAATCATTTCCAATTTTACATTTTACAACCGCGTTTCTGCATGAAATTAAACAATCTTTTGAACTTAGGTAATTAAGAAGATTCCTACTCGTTGTACGTTTGCCTATTTTGTAAAAAGTGTCTGTGTTTAGAGAAAAAGTGATTGAAAAATGTTTATTTACCTATTTCACGTCATTTAAATCAGTCAGTGCCGTATTTTGTCGGGCGATAATTGTAACCTACAAATTTTCCAGACCTTCCAACGCCGTTAAAGGGACTTTCTAGTGTAGAATTGGTAAAAAAGACACTTTTTTAAAATCTTATTGTAAAAAATGTATTATAGTTATTGCAAAAATTCCTTTCGGATATTGTTATTACACTACCGTCGGAAATTATCGGTACAGCTGCACGCACACGGCCCAAAAACATACCAATCTTTAAATCACGATTTTTTTGTAAATACAAATGTCAGAAAATTAATAAATATACCATTCGAAAGATAATTATATTCTACGATTAATAATACATAACTATAATAATTTATACAAAGTTTGCAGCAATTGACAAATTTGACAAAAAAATTAAAAAAATAATTTTTTTTGGAAATTTTTTCAACCTTTGCACATTTTTTAAAAATTGTAGAAAAAATTTAAAACTTAGGGGAGAGTAGGCAAAATTGAACCAGCGTCAACAGAGTGAACCACTTCAATTTTCTGAGAAATGACTGAGTGAAATTTTTTCTTATTTAAGGGCATTTGAACCATGATGACGTCACAGATTTAAAACTAATGCTTTGCACAAACTGTGACGTCATCAAGGTTCAAATCCCCTTAATATATAAGTTAGTTTTACTGACACAAACTATGTCCAAAAATTTCGGGCACGTAGGTTTATTATTTATAAAGAAAAACTAAAAAAACTGTTTTTCACGTACAAAACAAAAAATTTTGTGGAAATATAATCAAGTTGTTTTTTGAAATAGGAAGTTTTAAAAATTAGTAATCTTGTGATTTATTTCGCTTATGGTGTCAACTTCAATATTCCGATGTGATAAAGAATTTTAACTCTTACATAAATTTATTATAAACAATTTTTGTTGGGAATGTCATGTGAATACAGTGAGTGCGGCATCATTGAACCACCCGAAAACACAAAGAATTTTCAATTTTAAGAGTTGTAAAGTTGTCTGCTCTACTAAGTAGTAAGAAAAATACTGGAAGACATGCTTTCATCACAATTGTGAACGAGATAAACTCAAACTGTCACTTTACCTACCTAACCTGACATCAAAATATATTAATCTCCTATATTAACAAATAATAACTCTTTAACAACAATTTTCTATTTTTTTGAGTGAAAAATAAGATTTTTTACAATGTGTAAGTGGAAATATTATTTTTGAAGTAAATTGTAGTGTTTTATTAGAGGTGGTTCAATGTAGACACAGATCCTTCAAAATAAGAAAAGTGTGACTTGTTAGAAAAAAATTAAATTTAATTATTTAATCATAATAATTTGAGTTTGTAACGTGTGTATTAACTAAAGGAGTACTTCAGCTTAATTTTGATACAAAAACCTGATCGAAATTAGTAAAATTTAATTAGTTCTTGGACTTTATAAAATACCCGGTTCAATGTAGCCCACCCTCCCCTACATAAATGTGATCATTTAAGTCTCATCTTTAATTTAAGACCAAAAGAGTTTAAAAATCTTAATCGGTTATAGTGAGATATCATTATGAACGTCCGAGCATTTTCAGCCAAAAACCGTTCAAAATCGACTAATTCAATGCATTTGTCAAAAAAATATGCTCGGACGTTTATAATGATATCTCACTATAACCGATTAAGATTTTTAAACTCTTTTGGTCTTAAATTAAAGGTGAGACTTGAATAATCACATTTATGTAAGTTTCAAATTTTTTTCTACAATTTTTAAAAAATGTGCAGAGGTTGAAAAAATTTCCAAAAAAATTTTATTTTTTAAATTTTTTTGCCAAATTTGTTGATTGCTGCAATCTTTGTATAAATTATTAAAATTTTCAGTTATGTATCATTAATCGTAAAATTTAATAATCTTTCGAATGGTATATTTGTTAATTTTCTGACATTTGTATTTACAAAAAAATCGTGATTTAAAAATTGGTATGTTTTTGGGCCGTGTGCGTGCAGCCGTACCGATTATTCCCGACGGTAGTGTACATATTACAAGAAGAGAATTAAAAAAAATTTTTGAGTATTTTTAGTTCCTTTTACGCAGAGAGACAGTTTCCGGGCAACTTCTTTTACATAAATTAAAAATTCAAACGGGATTCGGCCTCAAAAACTATTTTTTCGTGTTTTACAATTTCTCTCAAAAAATCGAAAAAATGCTGAGTTTTTAGAAAAATTTACCCCCATAGAAAATAACAGAAGGTAAAAATATGAAATTTTAGTGGTTTGTTGAGTAGTTTTTTAGATAAAGAGTCGAATAGTTTTTAGTTTTTTAAAATCGGTTCAGTAAAGGTACACTCTCACCTCACTGCCTGCCTGCGCAGGCAGGCGCCATAAGAGTGAGAGAGAAAAAACATTTAATTTGAATTTTCTGACTCTCTTACTCTTATGTGTTACCATGTCAACCTGCAGGCAGGCAGTAGGAGCTGTGCTAGCGCCTTAAAGGTACTCTCTCACCTCTACTGCCTGCCTGCCTGCGCAGGCAGGCGCAATGAGAGTAAGGGAGAAAAAACATTTAATTTGAATTTTCTGACTCTCTTACTCTTTTGAGTTACCATAACAACAGGCAGGCAGTAGAGCTGTGCGAGCGCCTTAAATTTTGAGAAAAGTATTTTCCCCTTTTCAAAAATGTGTTTTCGAGAAAAACTCGTTTAAAGTTTTTGTAAAGTTTTGCAGTGAGTCCAGACAGTAATTTTATGATACTATTCCTTTTCAAATATATTTGAGATATAAAATATAATATATAAATATAATTTATTTTATTATATATGGTCAATTTCACGTGAGATTTTAGTCGACCTCTTAAAATCGGCCAAAAATATTTTTTTTTCTATTCTGTATTGAAAAAAAAAAACAGATACGTATTTTTTTATCTTTTTTTTTGAGGTCAAATTTTTGAGTTATGAATTTTCAAAATTTTCGTTTTTTAAATGAAGATATATTTTTAATGTCAGATAACTCAAAAAATATTGCTTCTTTTCATTTTTTGACAAGAAAAAAAAGTTTTGTTTTTCTTTCTATTTTTGAATAATCATAACAAAAATTTTTTTTTTCATTTTTTATTAAAAAAATAAAAAAATTTTTTAAACAAATTAATTTTTTTAACTTTGGGTATGATAAATTTTAAATTTTCTTTTTTTAAAACATACCTGGAAATGATAAGAAGGTTTTGCAAAAAGTTTCAGAGTGGGCCTGACAAGTTTGATGGGTCCAAAAAAATAATTAAGCTGTCCGTGCAGGTCGCTCGCACGCAGTATAATGGGATTTTTTTACAATTTACTATTAAAAATTGTATAGAGCCTACAAATTTTATCGGATTTTGATTATTATTTAATTTGTAGGCTATAAACAATTTTTAATAATAAATTGTAAAAAATCCCATTGTGCCGCGTGCGTGCGACCTGCACGGACAGCTTAATTATTTTTTTGGACCCATCAAACTTGACAGGCCCACTCTAAAACTTTTTGCAAAACCTTCTTATCATTTCCAGGTATGTTTTAAAAAAAGAAAATTAAAAATTTATCATACCCAAAGTTAAAAAAATTAAATTGTTTATAAAATTTTTTTATTTTTTTAATAAAAAATGAAAAAAAAAATTTTTGTTATGATTATTCAAAAGTAGAGAGAAAAACAAAACTTTTTCATAACGCAATCATAAAAATGGCGTTATTTGTCTCTCCGTAGGCCAATGTAAAGTTATTCTTTTTAGTACAGTGAGTTCTCGCGAGTCGTTCAATTCTCGAAAATTTTCAAGATCATAAAACTCACGAGTCGTTCAACGCATAAGCCACGCCTCCAAGGCGATTTTAGGGATGTATGAAAACTATTTATCGCCCCGAAAGACAAAATATTCAATGACTTTGGTCCGTTTAAATTACACAGCACTGAGCACCGGCGCGCGCATGCTAGAAATTGAACGACTCGTGAATCGGACACTGATCAGCTGTTGAACGACTGGCGAGTTTGAACGACTCGTGAGTTGAACGACTCGCGAGAACTCACTGTACGTAGTTACGAAAATACTGCGAATGACAGTTCAGTTCAAAAAAGAGCTTTGTTTGTGCTTGTTCGAGTATTTTTGTAACGCTCGAGTAGTTGCAATTCCGTCCAGAAAAGGCGTGATTATGTTTTCGTTCAGTTAACTACATTTACCGTGTCTTACAGCAGCAACACAGTATCTGTCAAATACTGAGAGTTTCTAACCTCCTTTTCGTGATCACTCGTGTGAAAAATTCTGTTTTTATTCTTTAAATGATATTATTTTTATTAATACGTCGAAGTGCACGACTAGGTTTCGGGGGTCTTCGCCCCCCGACGCGTCCGGTGGCTTGGGGTATTATAAAATGCGATTCTTTGAAATGTCGAATATTATTATTATTCTTTTGAGTTGGTTTCGACTACTTTACCATTCTACTACTTGACATTTCGATGAGATGGCGTTTCGACTATTTGAGTATGGAGATTAAAAATATATCATCCATAGAGTGGTATGAAGACCACTTTATATCGTTTTGTCCCGGTCCCCACTACTTGGACTCATCAGTAAGGCTACGTAGTGAGAGACCTGCCCTAGACGGGGGAAGCAAATTCGGAACTTGTATATATGCTACAAGACTAGCCCGTATTGCACTTGTGAGAGATCTATATGGGAAATTGGCGTAGATGCGAGATCTATTGGCCAATCCCCACATACTCCCCCCCTAGTATCATCGAAGTAGATGATACGATTGGTTAAAGGAAATAGGAACGAAGGAAAAGCTTCGGGAAACTCAAGTACTATGTACGAGTGGAAAAAAGACTTTACGTGCACAATGTGAGATCAAAAGGTTTTTGGAAAGAGATAGACTCGTTCCAAAAAGGCCGCTAGTTCACACTTGTTACGCAATGTACTATTTTTCTCTTGTCAAAAAATGAAAAGAAGCAATATTTTTTGAGTCATCTGACATTAAAAATATACCTACATTTAAAAAACGAAAATTTTGAAAATTCATAACTCAAAAATTTGACCTCAAAAAAAGATAAAAAAAATACGTATCTGTTTTTTTTCAATACAGAATAGAAAAAAAATATTTTTTTTATCTTTTTTTGAGGTCAAATTTTTGAGTTATGAATTTTCAAAATTTTCGTTTTTTAAATGTAGGGATTTAATGTAGGGATTTTTTATATGGGGGATTTCACGGGAAGTGATCCGGCCTCATGCGTTTACACGTTATACTTTGATGACTTGTAGTTTGCTTTTATAAAAAAGATGTAAATTAGATAAAATATGTTTTGGAAAGGGGTTTTCGTGTACTTTTAAATAAAGATGTTAGTTTTAAAAAAAAAAAAATTTTGACCTTGAAAATTAAAAATTAAAATGTAATTTTCATTTTTTTGTACAATCGGTATTTTTTAAAAAAATTTTTTTATTTAGAATGAAAGCTGAGCTCTTTTCCTACCAAAAACATATCTGCCCAAAATGGGACTAGAATTATGAATTCTAGTTAATTAATTTTACAAAAAAATGAAAATTAAATTTTAATTTTTAATTTTCAAGGTCAAAAAAATTTTTTTTTTTAAACTAAAATCTTTATTTAAAAGTTACACGAAAACCCCTTTCCAAAACATATTATATCTAATTTACATCTTTTTTTTCAGCAAACTACAAGTTATCAAAGTATGACGTGTAAACGCATGAGGCTTGTATCACATGTTGCACAGGACTCAAAAATTTTTTTGACCTTGAAAATTAAAAATTAAAATTTAATTTTCATTTTTTTGTAAAATTAATTAACTAGAATTCATAATTCTAGTCCCATTTTGGGCAGATATGTTTTTGATAGGAAAAGAGCTCAGCTTTCATTCTATATAAAAAAAAATTTTTTAAAAATACCGATTGTACAAAAAAATGAAAATTAAATTTTAATTTTTAATTTTCAAGGTCAAAAAATTTTTTTTTTAAAAACTAACATCTTTATTTAAAAGTACACGAAAACCCCTTTCCAAAACATATTTTATCTAATTTACATCTTTTTTTTAAAGCAAACTACAAGTCATCAAAGTATATGACGTGTAAACGCATGAGGCCGGATCAGTTCCCGTGAAATCCCCCATATATATATATATATATATATATATATATATATATATATAGATTTAACCTATAGGTAGTAGTATAGGGGCCCCTTATAGATCATAGTCAAAATTGCCCTCAAAATTTAGGTCAATTTTAAGGGTAGATTTAACCTTATACCCTTCTAAGGGTAGAAAAACTTATCGCTCTGTCCTCAAAATTTAAGTGAAATTTAAGGGCAGTTTTGACAAACAATTCACTCTGCCCTCAAGATTTAGGTTAATTTTAAGGGAAGTTTTTATCTACGCCGCAAAAATGGTCGAAAAACTCCCTCTGACCTGAACTCGCTCAAAATTTAGGTGAATTTTGACCTATTTTTTAACCTACAGGTTAAAATTTAGACAATTTAAATTTAAACAATTTATTTATTAATTTATTTATTAAACAATATAGGTACTACTACCCTGTACTACTACCTATAGGTTAAATCTACCCTTAAAATTGACCTAAATTTTGAGGGCAATTTTGACTATGATCTATAAGGGGCCCCTATACTACTACCTATAGGTTAAATCTACCCTTAAAATTGACCTAAATTTTGAGGGCAATTTTGACTATGATCTATAAGGGGCCCCTATACTACTACCTATAGGTTAAATCTACCCTTAAAATTGACCTAAATTTTGAGGGCATAGGGAGTTGTTTGTCAATTTATTTGACCTGTAGGTTAAAACTGTAGGTTAAAATTGACCTGAATTTTTGACCCTTAGAAGGGTATAAGGTTAAATCTACCCTTAAAATTGACCTAAATTTTGAGGGCAATTTTGACTATGATCTATAAGGGGCCCCTATACTACTACCCAGGAGGAAAAGTCGGACGAATGTCGGATTATACAACCGCCTGGGATCCGCGCCCGTACGGACCGCCAGCACCGATGGTCTGTACCGATTCGGATCCTAAAGTGCAACCGGCGCGGAACAGAATGGCTCCGACTTTTGGATCCGCCTTTCTACTTTCGTCAGTACTGGCGCGGTACTGGATTTGTTCCGCCTGCAGATTTCATTCTTCTACGCTCGTCGGAAGAATGACGGATGTTAGGTCTGTACTGGCTCGGTGCTGGGGCGGATCTGCCTGCGGATCTCGTCATTTATTGTTATAGTTTACATTATCAGTATAATCATAAATTTATTTTATTATTATAATTAATTATTACAATAACTAATTGCATTTATTATAATATTATTATTAGTTAACCAATAAATAAATTAATAGTATTCATGCAAAGGAAGAATATAAGAAACTTAGTTTTTTCATTATATTTATAAAAATCCAACTTTATTAATGTGCAATTAAATAAATAATTTTTAATAAATAATAATATTAACTTGAAAGAAAATGTGTTCAATATATAATAATACCTACAATAAATAACACATTAAATAAATATATAAAAAACAGATTATTAATTAATTTATTTATTGTTAATTAATTAATAATCTCTTTTTAATTTAAACAATATATTAAGTAATTATTTATTGACACTTTTCTGCAAATTAAATAATTAAAAAAATGTGTTGTGCATTAAAATTTTATTCAATTTAATACTATTACTTATATGTTATAAATTGTTTTGCAGTGAAGTTATGTTCATATTATTCGATATATTATGTAATAAAATATTAAAAAACATAATAATAAAAATATAACATTTTTTTTTAAACGAAATATTGAAATATTCATAAATACACATTCAGTAAAGTATTGAAAATATACCGGTATTACATCAGTTCGTATTTCCAAATTGCCTATTGCCGCGTAGTAATTTTACAATTTTTATTTCAGCTAGTGAGACTTGAAAGCATTTAAGGTTTGAGAGTTCCATGCGAGCGTAGCATAGTGGTTGGCGTGCGAGATTTCGGTGCGTAAATATTCGGTTAGGCGTAGGTTCGTACCCCCAAGCGTTAGGATTTTTCAAATGTGTATGTAATAAAAAATTGCGTTTAAGTGTATAAAGAAATAAAAAAATGTGTAAAGTGAACTGTCAATGAATTGTCATCCGTATTTATTTTTTTATTGATATTTGTTGAAATTAACATTTGGATCCGACCCGGTTGTCAGTCGGTAGAATGCCAGCATTGCCAGCGCACATCTGGCTAGGAAATGAAAGATCCGCAGTCGGTACAGTGCCGGGTCCCAGCCGGTTGAATTATACACGGAACGGCTCTTCGCGGCCGGTTACCGGGCGGTAGAATGCCAGTTCCGAGACGGATGGCCAGCCAGCTCCTGGCCAAGTCATCTTTCGGTAGAATACCAGTTCTCGGGCGGTAGGCAGGCGGTTCCCAGCCAGTACCACTACTCCGGCGTCGGTACAGGAGAGGTTCCGCGCCGGTTGGAAATTTCCCACTGGGTACCTATAGGTTAAATCTACCCTTAAAATTGACCTAAATTTTGAGGGCATAGGGAGTTGTTTGTCAATTTATTTGACCTGTAGGTTAAAACTGTAGGTTAAAATTGACCTGAATTTAGGTCAAATGTAACGATGGGCCTACCTTAACAGTGGGCCAACCTTTTGACTATGCTCCCTCTATATAGGGGGCCCTTAGAAATCCGTGTAAGAAAACATTATTTTAAAGTTATAAAAATTTTAATTAAAATAAATATAAAAATAGAGATAGGGGGTTGGCGCGCGAAGCGCGCAGGGGGGCGAAGCCCCCCTAGTATATATATATATATATATATATATATATATATATATATATATATATATATATATATATATATAATCATTTCGCCGCCGCCGCTGATTCAGTCATTTCTAAGGGCCCCTTAGAAAGGGAACATAGTCAAGGTTGGCCCACTGTTAAGATATGCCAAAATTTAGGTCAATTTTGAGGGCAGTTTTGACCTAGACGTCAAAATTTGACAAAGAATTCCCGCTACCCTCAAAATTTAGGTCAATTTTGAGGGAAGTTTTGACCTAGACATCAAAATTTGACAAAAAATATCCGCTAACCTCAAAATTTAGGTCAATTTTGAGGGCAGTTTTGACCTAGACGTCAAAATTTGTCAAACAATTTCCGCTACCTTCAAAATTTAGGTCAAGCTTGAGGGCAGTTTTGACCTAGACGTCAAAATTTGTCAAACAATTTCCGCGCGCAGACTTAATGATGAGGTGAAGTTTGCCATCTGACCTAACAATGTAAGGTAATTTTTAAATTGTGTTTGCTCTTACACCTATCATTTTGATTTAATTTTGACGTTTTATTTTTACTCTCTCATTTAGTTACGTCATAATCTATGTGTAATTTGACTTTTATTTAACTACAACTTAAAAAGGGAAAATAAAGGACAATAAACGTATCTAGGATACGTCAAAATCTATTTAAAATTTAACGTCTTTTTAACCTACAGGTTGAAATCGGTCAAAATATATGTCAAAGTTTAATCTAATTTTTGACATATAGATAAAAAAAGGTCCATAACGATTGTTACATTACGTCAAAATCTATGTGTATTTTGTCATATATGTATTGTATGTAATTTATTAAGATGCATTCATATTAAGAAGAAATTACTTTAAATTTATAAAAATTAAAATAAATATAAAAATAGAGGAGGGGGGGTTGGCGCGCGAAGCGCGCAGGGGAGCGAAGCCCCCCTAGTATATATATATGGTACATTCCACGTCAACACGGACAGAGCTCTAAACAAAAATTGCTTTGATGGATTTAAACATTCTAGGGCTTAAAAGATTTCTACGTCCATGTACTTTAAGATGCCGATGGGCGTTTTTTGCAAAATTCAATTTCCGATGCCGATAGAACTGTCAAAAGTCAAAAGATCCAAAAATCTCAAAATACTTTTATGAATTAAAAGCAAAAAACGAGGTAAATTATTCTGTAACTCATTCTTTATCAGTTTTTAAGGTTCCCGAATATAAATCTAGAGTTTTTTTTAAAAATCCAAAATGTCGAATTCAATATGGCGGACAAAATTCAAATTTGATCAGATTCGATTAAAACTTGTTACTCGGGGGTTTTTAGGGTCGCTGATTACGAATCTAAAGTCACTTTTTAAAAATTCAAAATGGCGGATCCAATATGGCGGAAAAAATTTTCAAATTTGATCCGATTCCCTTAGAACGTGTTACTCGGGGGCTTTTGGGGTCGCAGATTATGAATATGAAGTTACTTTGTGTTTGAGACTTCAAATTCATAATCAGATACGCTAAAAACCACCGAGTAACACTTTTTAATTAAATCTGATCAAATTAAAAAATTTGATCCGCCATTTTGAATTTCTACAAAGTAACTTCATATTCATAATCTGCGACCCCAAAAGCCCCCGAGTAACACGTTCTAAGGGAATCGGATCAAATTTGAAAATTTTTTCTGCCATATTGGATCCGCTATTTTAAATTTTTAAAAAGTGACTTCAGATTCGTAATCAGCGACCCTAAAAACCCACGAGTAACAAGTTTTAATCGAATCTGATCAAATTTAAATTTTGTCCGCCATATTGAATTCGCCATTTTGGAGTTTAAAAAAAAAACTTTAGATTTATATTCGGGAACTCTAAAAACTGACAAAGAATGAGTTACAGAATTATTTACCTCGTTTTTTGCTTTTAATTCATAAAAGTATTTTGAGATTTTTGGACCTTTTGACTTTTGACAGTTCTATTGGCATCGGAAATGGAATTTCTCAAAAAACGCCTATCGGCATCTTAAAGTACATGAACGTAGAAATCTTTTAAGCCCTAGAACGTTTAAATCCATCAAAGCAATTTTTGTTTAGAGCTCTGTCTGTGTTGACGTGGAATGTATATTTATATTATATATAAATATAATATATTTTATATATTCTTTTTATACATAGGAACATTTTAAAGCAAAAAAAGAAAAATCGATTTTTTTGAAATTCTTAACCAAATTTTGATTTAATTTAACTTATATTTGAGAGAATTTCTATTTACCTTTCTATTTATTTAACAGTATATTATTTATAATATTGAATTGTTAAATAAACTGAAATTTAAAATTCCGGAATTCCCATTTTGACTAATTTTAGTTTTCACAAATGGTCATTTGTAAGAATTGTCATATCGACGAAATGGTCATTGTTTGAAATAAACCTTTTCATCTCAAATAGGAAATGAAGAATTGCACAAACTCAGTCCGCCATGACAGTCGGTCATATTCGGAAAATGACCGACCGACATATTTGAATATGACCGACCGGAAGTAATTATTATTATTATTGAGACAAAATTATTCGAGATGAAATGGTCTATTGCAAGTTTTAGACAATAAACATTCGACCTTAAAGGCCTAAGCACAACTGCTTCGCGAACGCAAAGCATGAGTTAGAAAAGGACAGATATATGTTTGTATCTTTTTCTATCTCATGCTTCACGTTCGCGAACGTTCTTCCTGCTTCGCGAATCTATTTTGCGTTTTCCTAAACTTTTGTAAATTCGATTTAATTAAGTTCGAACTTTTAAAAATTCGATGAAATAAATATTCCAACTTTTAACAATTTGACAAGAAAGTCATTCTAACTTTTAAAATGCTAACAAATGATTATCATAACCTTGTCGACGTAAAACCTTAACCTTGTCAAAGCGCCGAAGCGACGGCGTTAAAGTATGTGAGTGAACGAGATAGTGATATGAGGTTGTTTCTTTCACTCTCATTTACTTACGCTTTAACGCGGACGCTTTGACGTTTTTACGCCACAATGGGACTCTTAAGTCAATTCATTCGTCATAGTAAAAAAGACAAGCTTTGGATTAAAAAAATAAAAATGAAAAAACATTGTGCCCGAAGGCCTTAGAAAATTAAATAAACTTTTAATTTAACATATTTTTTATGATAATTAATAGTATATTTTGCAACGAGAGTGGAGAACAACGGCTGAAAAACGCATTTTATTAGTTTTCAATACTAATTATAAAATTTTTTTTTCACTTATTATTGCAACTGAACATATTAATATAATTAATTTTTTAACATTTTAATTTTTACTAATAAATTATTCGTTTAGGTCAAAATTAGTAAGTTAGTTATTATGTTAGTTAGTTAGTAAGTTAGTTAATAAGTTAGTAACTAAGTTAGTAAGTTAGTAAATTAATTAGTTACTTAGTAAGTTAGTTAGTAAATTAGTAAATTGATTAGTTACTTAGTAAGTTACTTAGTTAGTAAATTAGTAATTAAGTTTGTAAATTAATTAGTTAGTTAGTAAGTTAATTATTTAGTAAGTTAGTTAGTTAATAAGTTAGTAAGTTAGCAACTAAGTTAGTAAATTAGTAAATAATTTATTAAATTAGTTAGTTTGCTAGTTAGTAACTATGTTAGTTTGTTAATTAGTTAGCTACTAAGTCAGTCAGTAAGTTAGTTAGTAACTAAATTATTAAGATAGTTAGCAACTATGTTAGTAAGGGTACGGTCCCATGATGAGCAGAAAACACAATGCAAAGCAACTAAAAAGGCGTGGTGGTAAAAAAGCTAGACAGTTCACAAAAAAATGCCTCATATGTGAATAGTAGTAAGAATTTTCAATAAAAACACTTAAGAAAGAAGGTATAAAATTAAAATTTGCTTTAATTTTAAATTATTTTTAAATATTGAAAAAGAATATATAAGGTTTAGTTACGTAAAAATTAAAAATTGCAATTTCTCATTATTATTAATTAGTATCGCCAAACCAATGAATGAATTATCTAATTAAACAATAAATATTATGTACATACTGTAGGAGATAATTAGAAAAATTAGATTTTTTTGTGAGTATGACGACGTTCTAAATTTACGTTTTCATTGAAAATAAACCTTTAACGCTTTCCGTTTGAAAACGTAATTGTTGTTGTAAACTCATTGTGGTTAGACCTTTAGTCGAGTGAATCCAGGCATTTTGAACTGGCCTTTAACCACAAAAAGTTAACCTATCTATAGTAAGTGAAAACCTTGAGATATTGAATTGAATTGTTGTTTGTTGACATTTAGAATAGCCGGTATTTCCAAAATCATTTAATTGACAAAACTTTTTTGCATTTTACTTCATTGATTAATATTTTCCCAGACTGTATTCGAATTATTCACTGCGTCCAAATATTAATCTATAAATGGAAAGAAGAATACCTTAATTTGCACTATTTAATGAGGAGTTTCGTCTTAATAAAATTTCTACTGTTACTAAAATAAAGTGCAACCTATTGACAAGTGGAAAATATTTTATATTTTACAATATTATCAATAAAAATGACGGAAATATCTTCAGCAGAAAAAGTATGTATTCTTTATTATTATAATTACCTAATATAGAAAAAAATCATTGTCACAGAATGTTTTATTCTTAGTTTTCTAAATGTAAAAATGAAAAAATCAATTGATAAAAAAGACTGCGTAAATCAATGATTTCATGAAGAACTCGTCTCACAATTTACTGCAAGTTTGCTGCAAGATTGTTATGTAAGATTATGAAATCTTTATGATATTTTAAGGAAAAACTTATTTTTAAATTTTCCTTAATCAATTAGTTATTTCACTTGCAACTATTTATACTACGATGTTGCCAACATTCTAAAAATATAGTCTATTGAATCAATCATTAACGCCAGAGTTGATTATATTCAAATTGTAGGCGAATAATAAAAAGAATACGAATTTACAATAATCAACAAAATGAATTAAATAATAGAGTTAAAATTATCGATCACCTCGAGTCAGGTTGAGAAAAAATATAACAATTTTTATATCTTTTTATGTTTTAACGGACGCAACCGTCCTCATCAGAAAGTAAAATTTTATTATTATAAATAAATAAATAATTACTTTAAAAAATACATTTTACACATGAGTAAGTAATTAAAAAAAATTTTTTAATATGCAAAATAAAATTAAAACATTTATAAATGAAGAAAAATATATTAACAAAAAAATTTTTTTACCAGTAAAAATTTATAACGATGATAAAAACAAAATACTAAACATTTAAAAGTTTGTAAATCTTTAAACGTTCTGATCAACGCGAATTGATACTTGACACTAATCAAATATAAAAATAAATTATAAAGTTTGTCAGTGATAAACATTTTAAATGTTGACCATTTGAATAAAAGACTTGTAAATTTATATAACTCTCCAACATGAGGTTCATTATTTACATTAATTTTTTATGTATTGGAGCGATTCCATGTCAAGTGATCAAGGTGGACAAAAATTTTTCTTCATCGTGCCTAAATTTGGGGCTTTTGTAGTACTAGTGGATAGTGATTTTTGGTAAAAATAATTTTTTATCTAGTATAATATTTTCCGAGGTGGAGGGGGTGAAAGTTTTGGTGTTTTCGGTACAATGCTTATTTTGATAATTTTTTACTCTTAAACAATTAAAAAGAAAGCTTAAATTATCAACTTTAATGCCTAGAATGGAAAGATGATTGACAATCACGGGGAATCTATTTTCATTAAGAGAGATATTTCAAAGATCGTACTACCGAAACAAATTCATTTTACGTAGACAAAATATTTGTTTTGTGAACTATTATTTGTGTTGTCTTTAAAGACAGAAGACCCCATTCCGCATTGAGGCATTTTCTAGAATAGATTAAAACATTTAAAATACTGCACCAAACATTGATAATTTTTCTGATGATACTTATTTTTTATATTGTTGCATATTTATTCTATAAATTTTAATTCTTTATTTTAGGAGAAATACACGAAGCATTTAAAGAGGCAAATGGATGGTTGGCGAGAAATTATTATACCTATAAATTCTATTTTACTGTGGGAACGTTCTTGGCATCCAGGATTTCTTTTTGGACTATCCTCAATTATATTTTTGTAAGTCATGAGATAGTTACTAATTATTATTAATATTATTTAATAAAAAATTACGTGATCCTACAACAAGATAGCTATAAAATATTTACTTTTTCACTTAATTAATTAAGAAAGAAGTTTATGTTCACTTTAAACAAAATAGAAAGCATTTATTTAAGTCTAGTAGAGATGAGAAAATTATGTATATCTTTTCAAGCATGAAAATAATTGTGGTTGTTGCTGAGTACCTAAGAATTTTTGAAACGTGCCACCTAAAATTCAAAAAATTTATTTGTCGCCCAAATGTTGTTTTTTGTATAGTGTTTTATATAAAAAAACAGTATATCAAAGGATTTGCTAAAAATAGTATATTAAGCAACAAGGGTATAAAGGCAGCCATTTGTTTACGGTGATTTTTGTGACACGAGTGGAGGTCGAGGGCGCCCTCGACCTCCACTCGTGTCACAAAAATCATCGTAAACAAATTGGCTGCCTATATTCCCGTGTTACTTACGATATTTTTTATTCCTAATGCACAAAAGTGGCGATTTCAGATAGCAGACGACAGGGAGTAAAAGTCATTCACTTGTTCGACTTATATGAAAATGGCGGCCGTTTTCTCCCATGGGAAAAAATAACGCATGGGATCAGCTGTTATGTTTGCCTCTTGGGAGAAAATGGACGCCATTTTCATATGGTCGAACAAATGAGTGACTTTACTCCCTGTCGTCAGCTATCTAAAAGCGCCATTTTTGTGCATGTGGGATAAAAAAAATTTTTTGTTATTATTATAAACAATTAAAGTTTTTAGACACTTTTTTTTAAAAATTAATTAAAAAAAAACTTGTTAACCGATTTTAATGATTCAAGAGGCATTCTTTTTTATTTGAGTCAAAGTTTTGAATAACATTTTTTTTGTAAAAAAATATTGAAATTTAATAAATAAACAAATTATTTATTTATAACAAATTAGCAAAAAACCATGTTCGCAATCGAATTTTAAAATTAAAAAAATAGTACTTATTCTTTGATTACCCCTGAGTAATATTCCGTTGATAAAAAAATGGCACGGCTTGGACAACTGACTTATTTAAACATTGTTTATCCCGAGTAGGACGGGATTTGCATGTAACGTCACGATCAGCGGTCCTTTGACGCGGGAATATAAAAGAATATCAGAGGATAGGAATATCAAAAAACCTATTAAAATAATGTTTAATTGTTTCTTATGTACGAAAAAACTATAACAATTTATTTAATTGTTTAAACAATTAATATTGTTATTTTTTCATAAACAGTAGTTAGGGCTAGAAATTTCTAGTCTTTTCTTAATTGCTCAATTTTTCAATGAGTAAAACATCTACTAATGATAAAAAATTAATTAATTAAACATTGTTTAAACAATTAATTGTTGTTATTTTTTCATAAACTTTACTTATGGTTAGAAATTTAGTTTTTTTTCAATCGTGCATTTTTTTATGAAAAAAAATCTACTGATGATAAAAAATAAAAAATTATTTATGCATAATATAAAAAAAAATAGTAATTTCTAACCCTAATTGCAGTTTATAAAAAAACAACAATAATTAATTGTTTAAACAATTTAATAAATAAGTAATTTTTAGTTTTAATCATTAATATATGTTTACTCCTGAAAAATTGCATATAATTGAGAAAAAACTAGAAATTTCTAGCCCTAAGTAAAGTTTATGAAAAAAATATCAATTAATTGTTTAAACAATGTTTAATTAATTAATTTTTTATCATTAGTAGATGTTTTACTAATTGAAAAATTGAGCAATTGAGAAAAGACTAGAAATTTCTAGCCCTAACTACTGCCATTTTTTTTATCAACGGAATATTACTCAGGGGTAATCAAAGAATAAGTACTATTTTTTTAATTTTAAAATTCGATTGCGAACATGGTTTTTTGCTAATTTGTTATAAATAAATAATTTGTTTATTTATTAAATTTCAATATTTTTTTACGAAAAAAATTTTATTCAAAACTTTGACTCAAATAAAAAAGAATGCCTCTTGGATCATTAAAATCGGTTAACAAGTTTCTTTTTAATTAATTTAAAAAAAAAGTATCATTAAAAAACGTTCATTATTTTATAAGTTATTCAAATGTTTGTAAAACATTGAAAATAGCGATTTTTTAAAAATATTTAAATGAATTATTGGCCAAACGACTTCTGAAATATCTTGTTCTGTTCAAAATTTTATCATCTTTAAAAAAATGAGTAGAAAAAAATTTTAGTTTCAATAAATTTTATGTTTTAAAACGATTTTTATTCGCCTGAAAATGGGTGGTCTCTCAATTTTGACCGGTAGTGTAAAGTCACTTTTTAAAAATTCAAAATGGCGGATCCAATATGGCGAAAAAATTTTTCAAATTTGATATTAAATTTAAAAATTTTTTATAGGGAATAGGATATCCTATTCCCTTCATACGTGTTACTCAAGGGCTTTTGGGGTCGCAGATTATGAATATAAAGTTACTTTGTAGAAATTAAAAATGATGAATCCAATATGGTGGACAGATTTTCAAATTTGATCATATTTAATTAAAAAGTGTTACTCGGGGGTTTTTAGCGTATCTGATTACGAATTTGAAGTCACTTTTAAGAAATTCTAGCTTCATACTGTTCTATAATGTAAACAATTTGTTATTATTAGAAACTTTAAGTGAAATGTGTCAAAATTGGACATTTTTTTCAGTCATATGGGATCCACTATTTTCAATTTTTAAATTGTGATTTCAGATTTGTAATCAGATACCTTAAAAAACCCCCGAGTAACACGTTTTAATTATATCTGATCAAATTAAAAAATTTTTCCAACTTATTGGATCCGCTATTTTTATTTCTAAAAAGTAATTTCATATTTTTAATCTGTGGCCCCATAAGCTTCCGAGTAACACGTTTTAAGGGAATCGGATCAAATTTGAAAATTTTTTCCGCCATTTTGAATTTTTAAAAAGTGATTTCAGATTCGTAATCAGCGACCCTAAAAACCCCCGAGTAACAAGTTTTAATCAAATCTGTTCAAATTTGAATTTTGTCCGCCATATTAGATCCGCCATTTTGAATTTTAAAAAAAACTTTAGATTTATATTCGGGGACCCTAAAAACTGTTAAAGAATGAGTTACAAAATAATTTACCCCGTTTTTTGCTTTTAATTCATAAAAGTATTTTGAGATTTTTGGACCTTTTGACTTTTGACAGCTCTATTGGCATCGGAAATGAAAATTTGCAAAAAAACGCCCATCGGCATCTTAAAGTACATGAATGTAGAAATCTTTTAAGCCCTAGAACGTTTAAATCCATCAAAGCAATTTTTGTTTAGAGCTCTGTCCATGTTGACGTGGAATTTCCCTTATTTATATCAAATATGCAATTATTTTTCATAATTAATTATTTGAATTTAGACCAATATCTCTTTAATTGCGTCAAATAATTATTTATGTAGTCCTTATACCAAATTTATAATAAATAAATTAATGTTCTTCCATTTGCATACGTAAAAGTATTAGCACACTAAAAAAAATTATCTCATTCAAATAATTTTTTTATCTATATATTTATTTGATTCAAATAACTTGAATTATGCGAATATACGAAACTTTTTTCTTAGAAAATGCAGGTTGGCAAACTTAGACCAAAAGAATTTAAAAAATTTGAAACAATCTTATAAACCTTTCGCTGTTTGGAAAAATAATCATATGATTGGCCCAAAATGTTCAGCAAAATCTGGTAGATGAATTTTTATGAAACTTAGTATACAAGGGTTTTTGGGGTCGCTGAATATAAATATGACGTCAAGAAAAATTCAAAATGGTGGATCCAATATATCCGACAAAATTTTTAAATTTTAAACAGATATTATAAACAAAAAAAAAAACAAAGAACAGAAAGTGTAATGTAAAACCTTTGCAGCCTCCACGCGGCAAATTCTGGGGTTATGATTCGTTTAATCAGCTAATGCAAAGGATATAGAATAGAGTACAAAATTTGATAAAAATCGGGATGAATTAACAAAATTACGTCCCTTATTTTGAATTCATAATTTTTTATTTTGAAAGACAAATTTAAATTTATTCCAAAACACTACTGCGCATGCGTTATAGTGATAGACCACTACTGCGTATGCGTTATAGTTATAGAACACTACTGCGCATGCCTGACATTGGTAGAACACTACTGCACATGCCTGACATTGACAGAACCCTACTGCGCATGCATGATACTAATAGAACACTACTGCGCATGCGTTATAGTAATAGAACACTACTGCGCATGCGTAATATTGACAGAACACTACTGCGCTTGCCTGATATTCATAGAAAACTACTGCGCATGCTTATATGTATGTACAATAAGTATATGTAGTATCGTATATTATGAATAAATGATAAAAGTCGAACGACCGAACGATGAAGTACGGAAGTACACGAACGACGGACGACAAAACGACGACGAATATGTTAATATTATAGGAGATTGTTGTGAAGAAAGAATTTAAAAAATGCCTTTTTATTTCCTTTGTCTACTTTTTTAGGTTAGGGGTATTTTTTAGAAAATTCTTTTCAATGCTCTGTCAGAGCACTAAATTAGCTCTAAATTCCTTTGAAAAAAGTTTTTAAAAAATATACATTTTTATGTTTGCTAGGTAGTTTTTGAGGTTAAGGGTAGTATTTGTAAAATACTCCTTTTAATTATATATGTGAGAGCACTAAATTAGTTCTAAATTTCTATGAAAAAAATTTTGAAAAAATATTTTTTTTTCGTTAGGTAGTTTTTGAGATTAAGGGTAGTTTTTGGAAAATTCTTTTTAATGCTATGTTAGAGCACTAAATTAGTTCTAACATCCTATGAAAAGAATTTTGGAAATATGTGCCTTTTTAATTTCTGTAGATTGTTTTTGAGGCAAAAGGTAGTTTTTGTGAATTACTCTTAATTTCTATTCTTGAGCACAAAATTATCTCTAAATTTCTCTGAAAAAATTTTTAAGAAATAATTATGTTTTTATTTTCTTGTAGTTTTTGAGGTAAAAGGTAGTTTTGTGGAAAATTTTTCTTGTGCATTGTTTGAGCACTAAATTAGCTGAGGTTAAAATTAGTTTTTGGAAAATATCTTTCAGTACTAAGTTTGAGAACTTTATTAGCTTTAAAATTCTATCGAAAAAAACTTTTTTTTAAATGTTTCTTAATTTTTATTAGGTAGTTTTTGAGGCTAAGGGTAGTTTTTTTTAATACTCCTGTTCATTCTATGTGAGAGCACTAAATTAATTCTAAATTTCTATGAAAAAAATTTTGAAAAAATATTTTTTTTTCGTTAGGTAGTTTTTGAGATTAAGGGTAGTTTTTGGAAAATTCTTTCTGGTATAGAAGAAAAATTTTTTTGTGAAAGTGGTACTTGTAGGTTTACCTACCTGCTGTGCAGCATTTCATTAGAAAGCGTCTCGTTTCAGGATTCCATAGCCAGACAACTAACGTCCTTAATTTTTGATCTGGAAAAACGGAAATGTTGTCATTTTCTATACATCAACAGCTATCGACACACGAAGGTTTTTTTATATTACTTACTTTTATTTTTAACAACAATTTTTAGAATTTTTTTTTTGAAAATTGTCATTTTTTTGTTCAATTACGCACCATTTTGCAAAAAATTAAAATATCGAAAAAATCCTACGTGTGTCGATAGCTGTTGATTTATAGAAAATAACAACATTTTGGTTTTTTTAAAATTAAAAAGTGAGGACGTTAGTATTGTCCGGCCATGGAACCCTAAGATACAGACGCCTTCCAACAAAATGCTACACCGCAGCCATTTTGTAATGAAATTTTTTTTGAAAAAATATAGTTTGCATATCAATACTCATGGAATAAAACGTAATTTACAGATTTTTAATTGACCGTTTCATTGAGCCAAAAAAAATTCCTAAAATATGCCTAATTTTCGTGATTTCCCCCCTTATCATGTCTGCAACTACTACAAAAGCAAACTTTAAAAAGAATATGTATATTTTTCCTTTATTTTAGTGAATAATAAATAGAAAAATCGTTATATAAACCCAGGCGCAAAAATTTTTCGTTTTTTTTGTTGAGCTGTGAAATTGATCAAATTGGACGTTTTTATAATGAAAAGTTTTGTTTTCACGCGTAGTTTTTAATAAAAATATTTTTTAAAAATTTTTTAAATAATTTAAGATAAGATTTTAAAATTTTAAAAATAAAATTTCATTTTTAACAATGTATGTATCGATCAATTTTTTTCAAAATTTGTTTTAAGAAACTAGCACTAAATTAACAATTCTTAAGCCTTGTCCGATCGTGGGCAAACGATGGGATCTATTTATTTTGAAATTTTTAATTTTTATATACACAGTAAAAACGGTAGGCCAAACTTGTCATTTGACTAAATCTCAATTTTACACAGAAAGAAGGATAAGTTTGGAGAGACTCTGTCTGAAAACACATTTGCTGTGAAAAATTTGTGTGATTTTGTCAAATGGCAAGTTACTCATTTGGCCACCACTGCGTATATAAAAATTAAAAATTTCAAAATAGATAGATCCCACCGTTTGCCCACGATCGGACAAGGCTTAAAAATTGTTAATTTAGTGCTAGTTTCTTACAAAAAATTTTGAAAAAAATTGATCGATACATACATTGTTAAAAATGAAATTTTATTTTAAAAATTTTAAAATCTTATCGTAAATTATTTAAAAATTTTTTAAAAATATTTTTATTAAAAACTACGCTTGAAAACAAAACTTTTCATTATAAGAACGTCCAATTTGATCAATTTTTGACCGAGTTATAAGTATTTAAAAAAAATTTAAGTAAAAAATGTCATTTTTCAAAAATCTGTATCTTCTGAACCGTTTTATGAAAAAATTTGCAAAAAATCAAGGTAGCTCATTTCAAAGAGTACTAAAAGAAAAAAATGTTTTAAAAAAAATTTGAGATGCAAAAGCAAAATAATTTCCGATTTGGCGTGGAATGCCCCATATATTGAATATTTTATTTATTTTATTTTCAATATATACACGGGCAATGCCCTGTATTACAATGTTGAAAGAAATACTTAAACTACAAAAAAAGGAAAGAAAAAAAAGAAAAAAGAATATTATTTGAATTATTAAAAATTTTTCAAAAATCTAAGTCATTAAAATTTATATTTGAATTTATTCAAAATTGAAATTTTATAAAATTTCAAATTAAAACCGTTTGAAGTCAATTTATTTTTGAAAATTGTAAACGCGATTTTTTTAAAATTGAATTGATTTTGAAATATTTAAGTAAAATTATAAATTAAATAATTTCAAAGTAATTATTTTATGATAGTTCTTTAAGAATTAAGTTATTTGAAAATAAACTATTGTCAGATATAGAAAAATTTGAAGGTTTTGTACTAAAATTCGTAGGAATTTTATAGTTTATCAACCAAACAAAAAAACACAAAAATTCAGAATTTTCTTACGAATTTAAAAAATTTAATTTTTTTTCAGTGCTTTTAATAAAAATCTCTGATTTTTCCCTGAATTCCCTGTCTCAGAATACATGATTATTATAGTTATAATATTATTAAAACTGTATTCCAATTCATATTTTATTTTTGTGAAAAAAAATTTGAATGAAATATTTTTAAATTCTATTCTTTTTAAATTTGCTAATTTTATTTAAAAAAGTGAGTAAGAATTGAGCCTCGCGAATTGTTGCTAGTCTAGTAATAAGTTAGATATGGAAAATAATATTTTGTTTTACATGCAGGTCAATATGGATTCTAGAACCTGCAGTACTTACATTGATATCAATTAGCTTACTTATGGGAGCCCTTATTGACTATTTCGTATTTACCATATCGCCGTCATTTTTTTCTACAAATAGTTGGACTGGACAAAAGGAAAGAAAATTGGATGAGATTTGTCAAAATTTATCTGTCACTATTTTAGGACTGCAAAGCACTTGGAAATCTCTCCTTCAGATGCGAAACAACCGTCCTAATTTTGTAAGATTTTTATATATTGTAAAAAATTGTAAGCTTTTTATCCTATAGGAAGGTTGCTTTTTAAAGTTCGGTTTGAGTATCAGTAGCTACTGTTAATAAAAGTTTAAAGTTTACAAAAGAATTAGCTTTAACTACCACTACATTTCAAATTAACTTGCTTATTTATTCCAAGTAGTATTTTATAAGCAGAAAGCATAAATGTTTCTATTATTCTAAATAATTTATATTGAAGCAAATATGTTATAATTCTTTGTTTTCCATTTAGTATTATGGATCATTAATAACAATTTTATTGTTCATCTCATGGATCGGAAACACAATAAATAATCTGCTTCTCTTCTACATAATAGGTAATGTATGGTTATATTTTATTTCTATTATATTCATTATACTTTATACTATAAAAGGATCTTTTATATTTTTTGCAATTAACGGTTATATTATGAAATAAAAAAGAAGTATCATATTTTTTTGTTTTTTCAGTAACAATCCTACTTTTATCTCCTGGTTTAAAGCATGAGCATCGAGCACAATCTGTGATTAAGTCAATTTATAATCAAGTACTTCATCGCAAAACGTCTTAAACTAAATCCTCTTATTAATTCTGTTTAACTATAAGAGAACACAGTGTTAAGAAAATTACAAGAACAAAAACGAGATATTCGTAAAAGTAATTTATAACATGTATTACTGTATGCAAATATGTTTTGAAAAAAGAATCCACTTATAATGTTAAAAGTGAGTCATTTTTGTGGTAAACTTCGGCTGAAATTACTTATTTTACTTTAAAGCTTATTTATATAAATTTATTTTTAAATTAAAAAGTCAAATCAAAATCTAAAGTAGTTAGCTTAAAGTAAATCTATTCAAAAAATTATAAAAACTACGATAGACATAGGGTCTTTCAAAATTGTCCGAAATTAAAAACCAAAGTGTTATACCGCTAGTAAAAATAATTTTTACAAACTGTATATGTGAGTAGACATAGCTTATAAATGTAAGCGTGAAAATATTTAAACTAAAAGTTTTGAAAAATAAAATTTTTCTTCCAAAATTTGGTTATCTTTTCTTTATTTCAAAACACTTTAAATTTACACTTTACTTTAGTCACCCTCTCTTAAAAAATAGAGTTCGAATGTCTCAAAATAACAAATCTTAATTTGTTTATAAAACCACTTAATCGGTATTCAATATTTTAACCTATTAATAGGTTTCAGTCATGTACTTTAGTGCCTTGTAACCGATTCTGAAGTCCATTTTACTTCATCAGGTCAAGATTTTTTCCAAAACTCAAAATATATGTCAAACATTTGGGAGTATAAGAATTTTTTAGAAATTGATGGACTTTTATAAAACTTGATATATATATATACATATATATATATATATATATTGATTTTCGGGGTCGCTCATTACTAATTTGATGTATGATTTAAAAAAATTTTAATAGCAAATCCAATGAGAGATTTTAAACACTCAAAATGGTAGATCACAAACATATTTTTTAAAAAATGTTAGAATTTGAAAAAATTTAATAACAGTGTGTTTTTGTATTCCTGAGTGTGAATCCAAAGTCAGGTTATTAAATTTTTAAATATCACATACATGATATTATGTATAATAGAAGCTTCTATTTGTTAACTTACTTTATCATTAATTAATCCTTTTTTAAATTACTGCAGCATAAGTTTGAAGGGCCTCCATCAGTTATTTCATTAAACATCCCTGGCTTTAAAGGTCCAACAGAACTTGGCCTTGAAGTTGACCGTAATAATCCCTCGAGTTGGCAAGTAGCACTTATCAATGTGACCATTTTTTTGACGTTTTTTTTTGCTTCAGCACCTCATTAAAAACTGAAAATTTCATATAAAAACTACGACTAAAATATACATTGCATCAAAATACAAATTATCAGGTTTTTATTAATTTTTTGTACTGAACATTTTAAAATTTAGCCCAAAACTGTACCTTTATTAGAAATTAAAAAAGCAATGTTTAACAAAAATGTTTATAACTTCTATAAATATTAATATTTTTAGGTCAATTAAATTTCTACGTGTAGGAAAGATATTACTAAATTTTCTATAGAATTTTTGAATTTTTTCGACTGTTATTCATGTCGCAGGAAGAAGTGAAAGTAAATGCATTTCACAAAGTCCTATTTTTGGGTAACATTTTTACACATCATTTTACAAATCATCGAAAAAAAATTTTTCAGTTATAAATTGCATATCAATTTCTGCGCAAATAAACAACAATCATTTCAATGTTTATCTAAAAATTTTACGATTTTTTTTATGAGATATAACACTTCAAAGTCGACAAAATCTCAGGGGCAAAGACTTTTTGCGCCGACTTTAGGATCATTTTAAAGTTCAATAAATTTAGAGTCAAATAGGCTAAGATATAACCAATTTAATAGTTTAAATATTAAAAATATAATTCTTTAAAGTTAGAGATTTTTTGTGAAAATTGCGATTTTGAAATCTGGAATTCAAGCGCACGCCAATTGAAGAAAAATTTTTTTAAAGATTTGATAGTTGCACAATATCAAGTATAAATTCCATTCTTTAATTCTAGACCAAAATAATTCACATATATTAAGTATTTTTTTCAAATTGTATAAAAATAACTTCCCTTGCTCTCGAAATTTTTCAACGAATATTAATTGCGAATTCGTCATTTCCGTTCACTTGTTTTATCAATTAACCACACTTTTGAAAAATATGCTCCTATTTGTTATTGTAAAATAAAAAATAGTCACCTGGAAAGAAAATAAGGAATAATGATAGACTTAAAATTTATAAAACTATAAGAAGAGGGATAAATTTCATGTAAATATCTTAAATTTTCTAAGATGAAGAGGTTCTATATTTTTCAAAAGTCTGGTTATTTGACAGAACATGTGAATGAAAACGACGAATTTGCAATTTATATTCTTCGAAAAATTTAAAGCAAGAGATATTATTTTTATAGAACTCGAAAAACATACTTAATATATGTGAATGATTTTGGTCTAGAATTAAAGAATTAAATTTGTACTTTTTATTGTGCAACTATCAAAACTTAAAAAAATTATTTCTTTAATTGGCGTACGCTTGAATTCCAGATTTCAAAATCGCAATTTTCACAAAAAATCTCTAACTTTAAAGAATTATATTTTTAATATTTACACTATTAAATTGGTTATAACTTATCCTATTTTACTCTAAATTTATTGAACTTTAAAGTGATCCTACTTTGATAGCGCTTACATCTATTTTTACAGAAATATTTGAATTTTAAGTGAAGCGAGCACTTAACAGTAATCAGTACAAATGTACTGAAACATTTTGACCCCAGTGTATGTGTCTCTTTATAATTTAAAAATTAAGCTTGCACATAATAATAAAAACAATCAAAAAAACAACACTCTCCCTCAAGCTTAAATTTACAGTCCAAAAAAAATTCACAAATTAACGTTCACTTTTTGTAGTCCAAACTCCGCAACACGTCTTCTGTGATTACTCGTTGACAATCCCTTTGTAAGCACATCTGCTATCATTTCTGATGACTAAATGTACTCCAGGACTATCACTTCGTTTTCGATTGCCTCCCTCACAAGATGATGTCTCACATCTATATGTTTTGTTTCATTATGAAGAACATTACTGTGAGCGAGTTTCTGTGCTCCCTGGTTATCGTTCAATATTTTAATACTCTTTGATTCTTGAAGTTTCAGCTCCGAAAGAAACCTTTTTAGATACATGGCTTCCTTCGATGCTTCAGCAAGTCCCATGTATTCCGCCTCGGTGCTTGACAAGGCGACCGTTCTCTGCTTCCTAGCCTCCCATGTAACCGCTGCTTTTCCGAGAATAAACACAAATCCCGTGTATGATTTCCTGTCAACGACACAATTCGCCCAGTCAGCATCTATACGTAGCCTCTGAGTGGACTTTTAGTTTTCTGAAATTTAAGTCCAAGGTCGGACGTTCCACGAAGGTATCTCAACACTCGCTTTAGCGCAATCCAATGACACTTTTCGTAACAATTATTGAATTGGCTAAGCCAATTAATCGTAAAACAAATGTCTGGTCTTGTACACACTGATAAATAAAGTAGTGCTCCAATGAGCTCTCTAAATGGATAATCACTCAACACTTCACGAGAACAATCATCTGATTACGAAAGTTTCTCTCCCAAGTTGATCGGCGTTGTCACTGGTTTCGATTCTTGCATTTCGTATCTTCTCAAAATTTCCTCGATAAAATTTGTCTGCGAAATTTCGATGACATTGTTCTTTTGTGAAAATTCTATACCTAAACACTATTTCACTTTCCCCAGGTCTTTCAAATCAAAATGTTAATTCAACATTAGTTTCAATTGTGCCAACCATTTTAAACAACTCGAAGCAAGAAGCATGTCGTCTACATTTGTCACCACAATCATGCAATCGTTTCCTCTTGTAGATCTGTAGACACATGGATCCGCACTTGTCGATTTAAATCCAAGATTCTGTAAAACTCGATGTAATTTCTTATGCCACTGTCTGCCCGCCTGCTTCAATCCATACATGGCCTTTTTTAAAAGACAGACTTTCTTTCCTTTTTTTAATTCACTTAGCATTTTCAAGGCTTCTTTTTCGTCGTCACTTGGATTTGTCGATTTTCTTTTTAAAAAAATTTCCTCGATCAGTTCAAGAAATAATTCGGGAATTTCCATAAAAATGTTCTCCCTTAGGTCTCCGTTCAAAAAGCCGTCGTAACATCAGGCTGATGAACAACGAGATCATGTTCGACTGCCAAGGCCATCAAAAGTCGAATTGAGCTTATCCTTGCCACTGGCGCAAACGTTTTATTAAAATTCACTCCTGGACGTTGACCGTAGCCCTTAGCTACCAAACGGGCTTCCCGTTTAAGAAGAATTCCATTGTCTCCATATTTATTAGTCAAAACTATTCTGGAACCGATGATATTCCCATTCTCAGGACGATCAGTGATGACCCACGTTCTCTCTTTAATCAGCGATTTGAATTCATCAATAATTGACAGCTTCCATTCACGAGCTTCAGGTCCTGATAACGCATCCTGGACTGCGACTTCAGCAACATTAGCGTAATCAGGTAAGTCTTCAGGTCTTCTTCGTTCACGAGTCATTCTATATACTTTCCTCGGTCTACCTCGATTACCAGTCCTTTCAATTCGTGGTCTGCCTGACAGTTTTCTCTCTGGATTCTGCTCCGGAACTTGTTCAAATCTTAAAAAAGGTTCTTCATCAGCTGATAGATAATCGTAGTCATCAACATCGCTGTCATCTTCATGGAAATCTTCTGGCACTTCTTCTGGTATTTCCACTAGCACTTCCTCTCGAAATGGATTAGTAGATGAGTACTCGAATTCAATCCACTTCTGCCAATTTAAATTTTCACTCAAATTTGTCGTTCTCTCGAGGGGTGATTTCAACGATTGATGTTCATTTCCATTCGGTAGTATTGATGAAGCGAACGTCTCTGGAAACTTCAATTTCTCTTTTCTCAGGTATCCAAATCCTGTATCCTTCAGCAGTTTCAGAATACCCGACGAATACACCTGGTTTCCCCAGATAATCAATTTTCGTTTCTCCTTGAGATTTATCCAAAATATACACTTTGCATCCAAAAATTCGGAGATGAGATAAATCAGGTATTTTTCCCGTCCAGATTTTTAAAGGAGACTTTCCATCCAAACTACGAGAAGGAGATCGATTTCGTACATTATTCGCTGTTGATATTGTCTCTCCACAGAAAGACGGTGTCAGATTCGACTCGGCCATCAATCATTATACAGCGAGCTGTCTCAACAAGAGTTCTGTTCTTCCTCACGGACACCCAGTTTTGTTAAGGTGTGTAGGGTACCGTGAGTCGACTTTTGATTCCACTGTCCACGAGAAATTTTTCAAACTCGTTTGACACATATTCCGTGCCATTGTCCGATTTTAATTTTCTTATTCAACTGATTTTCAGCACAAGATTTAAAAGCATCTAACGCGTCACTTTTATTTTTCAAAAAAGTGACATGATACCACCGAGAAAAATCGTCAATACATGTCATAAAGTATTTTGCACCGCCTAGAAATTGTGTTTTTAAAGGACTACACAAATAGGTATACATTATTTCGAGTAATTCCTTGCTTCGCGACACTCGTCCTATTGGAAAAGGGGTCTGACAAAATTTTCCTTTCAAACACGGCTCACAAACAGGTAATTTATCTTTCGCATTAAACTCAATACCGAGGGCTCTTCTGTGCCATAATTCAATTTTCGGTGACACTTTATCCTCACTTAGAACACTAGTTACTTTTTCAGTTTCACAAACAAAATAAAGACCATTGACTCTATCTGCAATCATCTTTACTTCATTATCCTTGTCGAGAACAATAGCGTTGTTTTTCCGAAAAACGTCAAATCCTCTGTCAGTAATTTTACCGACCGACATCAAATCCATTCGTAGATCAGGGACAATAAGTGTATCCTCAAGTTTGATAGTTTTTTCACTTTTACCATCAGACACAGATAACTTTATAGTTCCTTTGCCAGTCACAACAGTTGAAGCATTATACTAGCTAAACTTAATTTTCCCGTGGCACAAATATTTCTGTCTACGAATAAATTTTTTTACATGACATATGCGAGGTGCATCCAGAATCCAAACACCATCTATTCGTTTGTTCTACACTAAAAGCATTTTCCTGCTGAGGAGTTATCAACTAACATGTCTCAACTGCAACACTTGTTTTTTCTTTCGTCTCTCGATTTAACACAACACAGTTGACTGCTTTATATTCTATTTAAAAAAGGACATGTCACATCTATTTTCTATTCTATTCTATATAATCTATCTATATCTATATTTATTAATTTAAAAAAGGACATGTCACAAATGTCACATATGTCACGTGTCACTAATGTCACATGTCAGATATGTTACGTATATATACTTTTGTGTTAAAAAAATTGTTAAAAAATTTTCTTTATCAGTTGATCAGTTGAAATATGTTAAAAATTGTCCAATTTAAATATTTTTAAGTTTCTTGTGAAAAAAATCGATAATTTTAAAATTTTTTGAAAAACTTTCAAAAACTAAAAATTATTGAATATTGTAGTTAATTAGTCAAATTATGTTGAAAATTTTAGAATTTTATCGATGTCGAGTTTTTGAATTCTTTTCCTGTAGAAAAAAAGAAAAATTTTAGTGTCTGCACGATTTTCAAAAATTTCTTTAAGGGTTCATACCACTTTACACGCTTCAAAAAGAAGCTATTTTCTAGAACTTTTTTTACGATTCCTATGGATTATATTGATCTGCATTTTTTTTAGTTCAATAAATACACTCTTTAACTTTATAAAAACCTTATTTTATTAAAATAGTACATTATGCAACAAGGGAGGTAAGTCCGAGTTTATGTACCGAGCACAATATTGAAAAACTCGTCTTCGCACTCGCTTCGCTCGTGCTACGACTTGTTTTTCAATATTGTGCGAGGTCATAAACGAGGTTACCTCTTTTGTTACATACTTTGCTTTATACAACAAAGGCGTATTATGGTTACTCTATGCTACCTGTACCGGTGCATGCTAAGTTCTCCCATATAACCCAGCTGGTCAATAAAGTAACCATTATTGCTGGGTATTGCTGGGATATAAGGGTGAACTTAGTACGCGCCTGTACAGGTAGATAAAGTGACCATAATACGCCTGAGTTGTATAAAAAATATAATTTGTTTATTTAAAATTTAACAATAATTTTAGACCTGCGAAAAATACCGATGCCAGCTGCGGGATTGATTTTTTCAGGTTAGACAAATCTAAAACTCAAAATTCAAGTTGATTTATCTTCAGCAGAACTGTGCCTATCGAAATCCGTAATAAAAAAATTTTGCTTTTTTGAAGATGACAAAGTGGTATGAACCTTTAAACTAGACAATTTCCAACATATTTTAACTAATTAAGTAAAATGAAGAAAAATGTTTGTCAATTTCAAATTATAATAATTTAATAATAACTGAATAAAATAATTAAAACTCAAGAATTATTGACAAATTTCGACCTAAAATGTATTAAAAAATTCAGTTTCTGTTCAAAACTCTTTGTTTTTACCCCGAAATATAATTTTGACAATTTTTATTATAAACATATTTTAAAATTTGATGAAAGATATAATAATGCAATAATCGTGTAACCTAGAATTTATTTATTTAAAGAATATACGGGCAATGCCCTTTCGTACAAAGTACTAAATATATATAAGAGATAGTATACAAAAATTAACGGCTGCATTATTGTTATAATATCAAGAATTCCACGTATTTGTTAGACATTTTTTAATTATATGACAGGCAGCGGTATAAATGCCAAAAGTAGAATTAGCGTAAATGTAAAAAGTTCCTACAATATATAAGGTTGATTTATAAGTAAATCTTTCAATAATAAATGTTCAACTGATTGTTCATTCGGTCCCAATAATATGGCACTAAGCAAGGAATCACAAAATAATTGAATTCACACTAGGTAAAATGAAAACTTTTAATTTGACAGATGGCAAGAATCATAAACGAAAAACAGAAGTTTGCTTCTCAATCCTCTCTTATTCTGACAGTAAATTGAAAACAGTTGTGAGTTAGCTATCGAAGTACCTTATGCAGAGTGAGAGGGGATAACACCTGATAGACAGACAGAACCATGTGATTATGTCTACACCAACATTGCCATTAACAGAACTTATTAATTCTATGTGTTGAATTACACCATCTTGCGTTAAGTGTGCGTGACAATTATTGGTGAGCCATGAAGGAGAGTCCAGAATACACGGAAAAAAAAGTACGTGAATTTTTCATTGACTCGGTACTTGACTTTTGGATACGACACAAAATACTAAAAACAGTCTAGTACTTTTGCATGAGAGTTTCAAAAGCAGTCAATAAAAATTTCTAGTACCTTGCTTGAGAATTTCATTGACTTTCAAAAAAACTGTAAAATAAAAAAATAATTTCCACTTGTTCGCACCGTTTTTCTGAAATTCACTCATTCATTCACATATTTGGATAATTAATCACACAAACAAAGAACAATTATTGTATCACTTTTCGACGTTCGTCAACACTTATGAACTAACCTATAACACACACATATATTCGCGTGTAACTTTTAAATATAAACACACACTTAACACTTAAAAGTACGTATCGAATTGTTCTTATATACCACATGGTGGAATTTTTCACGACTTCTGAGACATGCTATTTCACTGAAAACTGAGACTTACATAACATTCTGTTTTGTGAGAAACACAAAACAAAAAATATTTTTTTGAAAGTCAATTCTTGAAGACAAATATATATTAACACTATTTGTTTTTCATAAAATAATAGTATATTCACATCTGAAATTAACACAAACGGAAACAGACGATCAGCTGGCATTTACCTTGGGTAGAAACGCGCAACGCACACTGCGCATGCTCTACAGAATTTTCAAGCGCAGTCAACTAATCTTTCACGTACTTTATAAAACTGAACAAATGACTTTTCGTTAAAATTTAAAAAACACTGTTGCCCATACTAGTACTAAAATAACTCTAGGACTTTTCTATATTTTCTAATAAAAAGTATATGATACAGCCTTGTACTTTGTGTTCTATCCAAAAGTCAAGCACTTTCAAGGAAGGATTCACGTACTTTTTTTTTCCGTGTAGATAAGTGTTTATACCATAATAGCTTTGATTTTTTTTATTTGGAAGAAAAAATTGACTTAAAAAAAAGCTAATTTTTAAGGAATGAAAAAAATGTGACAATTTATTGTCAATTTATATCCAAAAAATGGTAAACTGACTTTAAAAATGGAAAAAACAGGCAGTCCACTCATGGTGACATGCAACTTTTCATGGCAGCCAACACAATTTTTTATTGAGTCAAATTTATCACTTAATTAAACTAAGACAATCAAATTAAATGTTCAAAGTAGTAGGGAAAAAATAAGTAACCTTTTAAAACTTAAATTTAATACTATACTTTTACACTTCTGAATCACTTTACTTATTGTAAGAGCGACTTTTTTTGGTTTGTGATCTTAAAAACGCGTTACATCAAACGGTAACGTATATGTTTATCGCGGAACTTAATTTTTTACAGTTTCTAAGTGCGGTGCTGCTATTCGTTTTATTTATTTCACGTTTCCGCTGTCAGATAACTTAAAAACTCAGGTGGTCCACTCAAGGTGACATTACCCTACATAAGATTATCTAGTGAAGTACACATTATTCTAATTTTAGAATTTTTTTTGGAAGAATTGTGAGACTTGCAAAAAAATCGTATTATTCACCCAAAAAAATCGACTTTAATTATTGATAAAAAATCCTGTTCATCAATTTTTAAAATCGTGTGTACTTTACTAGATAATCTATCTAAGAAGCTACAGTTAAATTTCCAAGCCAATCGAACGAAAACTTTTCGAGTTCTACTGCACACCAATTTACAAAACATGGTTTCGAGTAAGACGCATTTGAAGTTAAAATGTTCTATTTTAACACTTCGGAATTGATCCAGAAAAATTAAATTTAATAACACATCCAAATTGTTTTCATGCAAGGACGTTTTTGATTATCAATATAGGAATGTCACAGTATATTTTAAGCCAAAAAAAAACATTGTTATAAAAAAATGCATTTGAAATTAAAATTTTCTATTTTTACAATTCGGGATTTTTTCAGAAAAAATAATTTTAAAATAATTTTCAAGTTGTTTTCATGCAAGGACGTTATAGATTATTAATCTAGGGATGTCATAGTATACTTTAAGCCAATAAAGAAAAAATCGAAAAATAAAAAATGCCAAACAGGTATAACCCCTTAAGCGTCTTTAAAGCTGGGTCGAATGGACCCCGCTTGCCCGCTTACGTGATTTTTTAGCTTGCCTGCCCAAGGGTTAAAAAAATTTTGTGATCCTGTGTTATAAACGGCCGATCATTCTCAACCAAAAACCATTTAAAATCGACTAATTCAATGCATTTGTCAAAAAACATGCTCGAATTGGATAATAATCTTTTGAATATTTTTTTTCTAAAAAAGTTAGTTGAGAAAGGAGATATCAATAAAATTAATGATTTCCTAATGGAAAACGATGACGATTTGATCGATAAATACACTATAATTGCTGGTGCATTACATTATATAATAAAGAGGGATTATCCAGTTAATCACATTCGAGTGCTGTTAGGTTCCTTCACTGGGGATTTGGGGATTAACATAAATGGTTATACAGCACTTCAACACATGATTTTATCTATTAAAACACAATGTTATATCCAATGCGCAAAAGAAAGTGAAATTTTTCTTGATGGGCTTTTGGATTTGGAAGAAAGCAGAGATCTGGCCGTAGCATGTTCACACCTGATAAAAATGGAGAATTCAGTATATTTTGAAAAATGTCTCGATACTATTGATTATTTGCTCACAATTATTCAGGAACCCAGTATTAAGGACATATATTACTTATCTATTTGCTTCTTTAAATATAAAGAGTTAATTTCGAGTCACAATTTAAAATCTAAAGAAGACGAGCTAAAATGTAAATCCGCATTTTTTCTAGTGAAGAGCGTAGAATCAGATTATTTTGGGAATCAAATAATACATACAAAAAATTCAGTACAAGAGCACTCTTGAAACTTGGCGTGGCACAAGTTGAAGATTCTTTAAGTTTTATACAGGAACAACTTCAGTAATTTAAATTTCCAATAACTGATAATTTCAAGAATGGAGAGAGGATGTTAGAATTTATGCGGGACGGAAAGGAAACTCTTTAGCGTTGCATGGTTTTAAGGTATTTGTCGCGCGACTGGTCACTGTCAAAAGTTTGTATCCGTTGACTGTACTTATGAAACGATTATGAATGCGAGTTTCCGAAAAACTTTTGCGGACGTACAGTTTGACACACAGATGTTTTCAAAGTATATTCATAACCTCTCGCATGAAAAACGATCGTGGCAACGTCGCAAGTTTGGCGTATAGCCGTCTTTAAAATTTCGCGCCAAAATTAGCAGACAAGCTGTAGTATTTAACAAGCGCTATTGCCACGTTTACGAATTCACCTGTCATTTACAATAAATGTTAAAATAATTTTTCAAGTTTGATGTTAAATATCTTTTAAACAAAACGGTGAAAAATTTTCATTTTTTTTATAAAAGTTCATTTTGGTTCAATAAATAAAACTTTAGTTTTTCTAAAAAATCTGTCGATTAGTATAAGTGCAAAAATTAAAAATCTGTGGTTTTCATATGGTTTTCCTATACCGTACATGTTAAAAATTGAAACTTTGATTTCATTTTTTGAGACTTACAGACGGTCAATTTTATTTTAATAGGCCTTATTTTGTAGATAAATATCCAAAGAATAATTATGTGAAATTTAAAAAAATTCTGTCGAAAACGAATTTACGCGACAAATACCTTAAATATTGATTGTGCTGATCAAATTATAAATTATTTATCCATCAACGACTTGGAAAATTTAATTTCAGCACTGGAATAAATCAAATGTTTCAAAGTAAGTAAATTATAATATATGGGTGATTAAATTTAAAATGTCATTTTCATGTCTTGCCCGAAAATCTGGAATACTAGTTCATATATAAAAGTTTTTGAAGTCAATTAATTTTCTTAATCACTCCTTCTACTTAAATTAATAATTCTTAGTCGCTAGAAATTCTCTGAAAAAATTTGGCAGAAGAATTAGAAGCAAAATGTCAGTGGTGTCCCCTGTCCGCACTTAAGAAATCAGAACTTTACTTAATAATAAAAATTTTGATTCTCACATTTTTAGTACCAGAAAAATTATTTTGTACAGCTGAGAGTCTATATTTTTATATAGTGATTGTGCTAGCAGAATAATTTTGATCCAGTGCTAGAAAAAAAATCAAAATCGCCTGTCCGTAAGTTTCATATTTTTAAGTAATTATCGCAAATTTTGAATATCATGCCTGATATTAAAATAACCTAGTGCAGATAATTGTCTTATTAAGCGTTAATAGTATTGGTGATATGTATAGCTTCTTAAAGAAAAAACATTGCAACATTCTATCACATCTATAACTTGTACGGTTAGTGGCAGAAAGCAAGTATCACTTTGTAGAGCACACCATGTCAGTGGTGTCCCCATCAAAAAATTGCTCATAATATTAATATTTTTAAAATATTATTGTATCTCGTTTTCAGGTATTACACGTACTTTAAAAACCGCACCGACTTTAACTTAAAAATAAAGTCTTTCTTTTTCGAAAATGAGAAATAAAGCAAAATGTCAGTGGTGTCTCTTGTCAGTGGTGTCCCCTCAAAATTCTGTTTCTTGCAGCTTATTATTTTATTTTTAATAAATTTGTGTTAAATTTACTCCTTATATGCAGTTAATGAAGATTTGATACTGGATTGTAATTTATAAGCTGATTTTATTCTCACTATTCAAAAAAAATTATCAGTGAAATCTTTCAAAAATGTCAGTGGTGTCCCTCAATGTTCATATGTCTTTTGGTCTTCAAAAGTATATTAATTTATGACAGAACTCATTACAAATATTTTTTAAGTCATGTTAAAACATTCATTATTGTAATTTGAAATATTTTAACTTTTTAAAGTTGTAAGAATTTATTTTAGAAAAGAATAAACGAAGACAGAAAATTTCTTATCATTTCTGCCTATTGTTTTTCACCTGGTGAAAATTAAAATTTGCTTTTAACTGCTCGACCACTATTATTTTTGTCCATCATATATTCTAGTCAACCAAAATAGAGTATCGTTAAGTTCAAAATCCAACATCGAAAAATCAAAGTTAGTAGGATCAAAAATGACATTTTAAATTTAATCACCCATATATATTTATTTATATATGTACATATTTCTTCTTTTACAGCATAGAGTTATTAGAATAGAGTGCGCAAGCGACCAAAATGTTTCTTAGGCGCATAGACGGAGACAGCCATACGAAAAGAAGACCCCTTTCCTTTCTTTCTCTAATAACGCATGCGCGATAGTGAAACAGCTGATGCATCGAAACAACTGTTGCTTGCTTGCAATTATATTTTTCTTTTATTTACATGACAAATAAATAATTTAAAATAAATTTAAAATTAAAATAAAACATTTATAATATTTAAAACAATTTTTCATGCGATCTTTTTAGACAAAAACCTAACCAAAAACTTTCATTCTTGCACATGCGCCAATAAACAAGGTAAGAAAAGGGGTCTACTTTCATGCTTTTGTCTCTTTCTATGCGCCTAAGAATGCCTCTCACGGTAAAAGGTTTAACTCGCGCACTCTATTCTAATAACTCTATGCCCCGACAAAAAATCTAAGGACAAAAAGAGTTGCTTTATTTAATGAAAACTTTAATCTTGAATTGAATAATTTATTTACTAATTTAATTATCTATTTACTGAATTAATAATTTAATTATTTGATTACTTATTTTTTTTCTTATATAAACAATATTAATCACTGTTATTTGAACACAGAAAATTATTTGTACAGTTTTATTAGAAATCTTCAAAGTCACCAAAAAAAGTTTTAAAAAAAGCTTAATAACTACTTCTTCGCATTTCGTTGTAAAATTTCACCGTCAACTCCTTAACAATCTGCGTAATTAGAAAAGAAAATAATTATTTTTATTTAATATTTTCAATTTTTTCTGAAAATTTTTCACAAACGACAGAAATTATCAATTTTTTCTAATTATTCCAATCTTTGCTTTTTTCTTTGTTAGAAAATTTCAATTAATTATTCTCTACTTAATAAAAAAAATAATTTTTAAAAAAGAAATGGAAACGAAAAAAGACTTTTTAAAAAAGAAAAAGAGAAAACAAAAAAGGTGTTTTAAAAAGAAGAGAAGAAAAGAGAGAAATCCTTTTTAAAAAAAGAAAATAAGAAAAAAGTTTTTTGAAAAAAGAAAAGAAGAAAAACAAATTAAAATATGAAAAATAAAAATAAACTTTGAAATTTTACGATCGACATTTTCAAGCCGCCATTTTAAATTTTTAAATTTTGATCAACTATTTGGATTCAGCGACCCCAAAAACATTAAATAGAATGATATCGGGTATTAAAAGAATTTAAAAAAAATTTAGCACATTTGTGTTACGAAAACCTTATTTTGACTACACTGCCACTGCTATGGGGTTAAACGTGTGTGAATAATATTCAATTCTCATTTATAGGGGCACAAAAATTGTATACTTTTAAGAAACGTAAATTAGAATTTAAAATTTCAAGGTAGCGGACCAAATATGGTGTCAAATATAAAGTAAACTTTGAAAGGGTTGGTCACTATTTTTCAAAATACCAAAATGTAATTAAATTCACCTAAATTTTCTTACTTAAAAGCTTTTAGGGTCGCTGCCTAGCTGAAAAATCGAGTACAAGATCGTGTACACGATGTTGCACAAAACCATGTACAGAAACATTGACCCGAACCTACACAAGATTAGCAAGTGAACTTGTAAAAGAAATTGGAACAAAGAACATGAACAAGAACGTGCGTACAAGAACATGCACGTGTACATTCTTGAGTGGCTTTTGAGTTCGAGAACATCTAGTCGAACATGCACAAGTTCGTGTGTATATAACTTTGACTGGTTCATGTCCATGTGCATGATCATTCAAATACTTTTAATCATGTTTTTTATTTTCAAAATAAAATTTATAAATAAATTGTAATAAATGAAGACAAAAAAACATGAATAATAATTAATAGGGTAATGTCACATTGAGTAGACACGTTGGTGAAGTTCACAATTATGATCAACGATTTCATAAGAAAAATATTTTTTTAGCAAATTTTTATTAATCTTTGTATAGGAAATTTTTTGGTTCGTTTTTTAAATAATAATTTATAAACGAAATATTTGTGAACAAATAATTTTATTCTTTTTGGTAGGAAAATATAATCTTTTTTCTTTCAATCGTTGATCATAAACGTTGTGAACTTCACCGACGTGAGTAGACCGCCACTTTGAGTGGACCACCTGAGTTTTTAAGTTATCTGACAGCGGAAACGTGAAATAAATAAAACGAATAGCAGCACCGCACTTAGAAACTGTAAAAAAATTAAGTTCCGCGATAAACATATACGTTACCGTTTGATGTAACGCGTTTTTAAGATCACAAACCAAAAAAAGTCGCTCTTACAATAAGTAAAGTGATTCAGAAGTGTAAAAGTATAGTATTAAATTTAAGTTTTAAAAGGTTACTTATTTTTTCCCTACTACTTTGAACATTTAATTTGATTGTCTTAGTTTAATTAAGTGATAAATTTGACTCAATAAAAAATTGTGTTGGCTGCCATGAAAAGTTGCATGTCACCATGAGTGGACTGCCTGTTTTTTCCATTTTTAAAGTCAGTTTACCATTTTTTGGATATAAATTGACAATAAATTGTCACATTTTTTTCATTCCTTAAAAATTAGCTTTTTTTTAAGTCAATTTTTTCTTCCAAATAAAAAAAATCAAAGCTATTATGGTATAAACACTTATCTAGGGATCTAAACTAAAGCTTAGAATAGAAACCTCCGATTAATTTGCTTTCATATAGAATTTTTTCGAAAAAAGGCTTAGGCGGTCCACTCAAGGTAACATTACCCTAGTTTATGAAAAAAAATGTTTTGATATCAAAAGCAAGCCGATGTTGCCAACAATAACTTAAAACTGTACTCAAAAAAATTTTTTTTAAAAATTTAAGTTTCTTCACAAATTAATAAGATTTGAAAAAAAACTGACTGTAAACATGATTTAAATAAAAATAAGCAGAAGATTCTATTAAAAAACAACTTTAAAACACTGAAAAAATATTATATATTGATAAACAATCAAAGAAACTCGTATATATTTAAAATTTAAGATGGTGGATCCAATATGGCGTCGATTTTTTTAAAATTCACCCGATTCGACTGAAACTTGTTACTCGGGGGTTTTTGGGGTTGCTAAATACGAATTTCACCTTAGTTTTTAAAAATTTTAAATCTGATAAATTTTTAAATAATTCGTTAGCTATTTTTGATCCACCATTTTGGATTTTTTGAAACTAAAGTGAAATTCGTATTCAGCGACCCAAGAAACCCCCAAGTAACAAGTTTTGAATAAATCTGACAAATTTTTTAAAAATACGTCAGCCATATTGGATCCGCCATTTAGAATTTTGAAAAACTAGGGTAAAATTCGTATTTAACGACCCCAAGAACCCCCGCACGGAGAGAAGATTCAACTAGAAAATACTGTGTACAGTCTAGCAGACTGAAAGAGTGTCAAGAGCATCAAGAAATTCAGTTCGCCCTCTGTGAATTATTCTGTACATACCTCAAAAATACTGTGTCGGCACAAAGATTTCATGTGAGTGACACAGTATTTTTCATTGTAATTGTTCATGCGCAGTCTAGTGCTCCTCTAACACGTTGATTTGCTGTGCATACACAGCATTTTGATGTGCGTCCACAGTCTTTTGCTCTTCAATCTTCTTTCTGTGCAGTGCGAGTAACAAGTTTGAAGTAAATCGGATAAATTTTTAAAAAATTCGACAGAAAACTGAGTTCGGATTCGAATTGAGCGACCCAAAAAACATAAAAAACATATATATCTCCTAACAGATTAAGATTTTTAAACTCTTTTGGTCTTAAATTAAAGATGAGACTTGAATGATTACACCTATGTAAGTTTAAAATTTTTTCTACAATTTTTAAATAATATGCAGAGTTTGAATTAAAAATTTTTTACAAAATGATCATTTGACGCAGAATTAAGTATACTTTTAAAAAATTATATTGAAAAAATCTTTGAATTCGAATACTTATTCGAAAAACCTCGTTAAAGTTGAAAAAAGGAAAAAAATCGCAAATATTCTTAACTGCGGTCTTGTCAATTTTTTTGTCTAAACGAGCAATACACGGTTAAAAAGGTATGCTTTTCCCCTTTCAAACAAAAAAACAACTTTAAAAATCGGTTGAAAATTAAGGAAATTATGTGTAATTCTTTACATGACAAAAAACGGTTTTTTACCCTCAGAATGAATGAAATGTTGGATAGGTCTGATTTAAAGTGATATTTTACTGTCACACAGTGTAATCAATTAAAATTTAAATCACTACTAATATAGTAGTCGGTAAAAACCAGAATAGTACAATACCTACACTGAAAAAAATTTTAGGCAGAATGTGCTTTTTACTAAGGTAATTTTTGCCTTAGTACAAAAGCAATACACGCTAAGCAATTGTTTCTTTTAATATAACAAATTCTTGTCATTTATCAACCCACACAGCACATGATATTTCCTGAATACTTCCTGAATATTTCACTGAAAGATTGAAATATTTCATTGCAAGATTCAGGAAATATTTCTGCAAACAGGAAAATGTCCGCTTATGTGGGAATATTGACGCGAAAGTTGAGAAAATATTTCATTGAAATATTTTGGAAATATTCAACTGAAATGATGCGCACTGGTCGAACTCAGTTTCTATGGCCTGTAGAGTTGCGCAGTAGTTTTTGGCTTACTATATCCTATGGGTTTTAAAATATTTCAGAAAATTCCTATTGATTTGAGGTGTTTAACAAATTTTTCCATTTTTTGAAATATTTTCACAATATTGCAGAATCTTTATGTGTAATATTGCAGAAATATTTCAATGAAATATTTTCTCAATTTTCGCGTCAATATTCCTACATAAGCGGACATTTTCCTGTTTGCAGAAATATTTCCTGAATCTTGCAATGAAATATTTCAATCTTTCAGTGAAATATTCAGGAAGTATTCAGGAAATATCATGTGCTGTGTGGGAAGTAGGGAGAGTGGGGTAAAGGCGCTAGGTTAACATTTATCAATGTATATTTTTTAAATTAAGCAATTAATTTATGCGGTTTTTGTTTTCCATAATTCTATAGCTAATCAGCAACAAATTTTAATAGTTGCTATTTAATATATTATAATTATTATTATATTATTTAATGAATTTAAAAAAAATGCAAAATAACGCCTTTGCCCCACACGCTGGGGCAGATTTCTGAAAAAAAGCATTTATAAGCATTAAAAAAATTAACAAGTGATATTTATTAGTATAATATTTACAAAACATAAGGTTATCAACATATTTTTAAAAGAATTGAACTATTTAAATAAAAAATAAAAACTTTTCGTGATTTTAACCTTATATTGTGCATTCGAGTCTTTATTGTTTTATTGAAAGATCTACTTTACCGACTTTAAGAAGTAAAATAAGGTTATTAAAACAATTAATTTTTAATATATTTCAATATTTAATTAAATTTAATAATTTTTAACCTATATTCGACATTCGACTTTACATAAAAATTTTATTATTCTGTTTTCAAATGGACTTTTTAATATTCATATGAATAATTTTAACTCAATGTTACAACAAAAATTAAAAAAATAATTTAAATGATATTGAATTAATAAATAGAAAATTAACTAATATTAATTAGTCAAGAAATATTCAAAGAAATTAATTGAATTGATAATGCATAAAATTTAATAAAAATAAACAATGTTTTTACATTTTGAACAACTTTATTTAATAATGAGAATAACATTAATTTTAAGTAAAATATTTTTTATAAGCATCCTTTACAAACAAAATGTAACATTTTTTTAGAAACAGAGACGCAAGTTTCATGAAACCACTGTTTACAAATTGCACATTAAATCCACATTTCACCTGGCTCATACTCGTTAAATAGATGGTCACAAACAGAACAGGATGCCTCTTCATTTTTATTTTCTTTAGTTTCTAAAGCTTTCTTTTTTTGAGATATCATTCCTTTTTAAATTTTTTTCCCACAGTTCTTTTTCACCTTTCTCTTCTTATCGATTTTAATTTTTTTCACTTTTTCCTGAACTTTTTTCTCTTTTAATTCGTTAATATAATCAGGACTTGTCAAAATAGCAGTTTTCCCTCTATTTTTCGATGGTTTTCGGGTTTTTCCTATATATTTTGCTTTTGGTATGGCTAATATGTCGGTGAGGATAGATTTATAATTATTAGATGTATTTGGTTGTGTAGATTTCACGGAATCAATCCTGATAGGTCGAGGTAATATTTCTAATTGATCAGAAGAAATTTTGTCCTTCGCAGATGTACTTGCTGTCTTCAGATTCTGTATTACATATTCTTTGCTCCAATATTGAAAATGCGGGCCTATTATCTTTTAGAATGATTGATTTCAGCTGCTGAATTTTAGATTTCATTTCGGCCATTTCATTAATAAATACCGATAGATTTTCAGAAAATTGAGAATTTTTATTAATTTGACTGTCATTCTGTCCAAATCCCTGACCACAATTACAATTTTGGGCCGCTCTTGGCATTGATTGCAGGAAAAATATTTTTAATTGGTTTTTTTAATTGTATAAATAATTGTATGTATTATGAGAATTAAGATTCATACAAAGATTCCACATTTATAACATGAATATTTACCTGTGAATTTCTTTCTTCCTTATTAGAATTTGTCGATTCGCTTGCTACTCTCTCAATGTCCATAGTTACTGCAGGATTGAACTCCTCTTCATGAAAAATATTGCGATTGAAGGGACATATTCCAGTTGTCCTGAATCCACTGATAGCATTGTTTGGTGTAGCTGCTTCCAAATAACTTGGTTTAAATATCTGGTGAATACACTCGACTCTCGGGTCTTTTGCAGTTACGGGACCAAATCTTCTCATACCTTTTACCAAAACAAATGCCATGGTAACGCAAAACAAAACAATATGTATAACCAAATATGTAAATTAATGACAGTATTTATGTTTTAGTTTTAATATTTACATTTATAAAATTAAAATTTTAATATAATTTTAATCACATAATGGAGGAGCAGTTCTAATTTACTTTAGATAACCAAAGTTATCGCGAAATAAATGTTTTGACAATTTGATAGTCATTTATTTATTTAATATAAAAGGTAAAAGGTGCGGGAGAAAAATTGCAAAAGAAGCGAGAGTGTAAAAGAACTGAATGCAAAAGATCCGAGAGTCGAGTGTATTTTGAAGTGTTAGCACTTGACCTGGGTGCGATCTCAACCACCGTAAAGTATATTCAGAGTAAATGGAGCTAAATGGTTTCATGAACGTCCGATCTAGTGGTTGCAGCTTATGGGAGGTATGAGGTGGAATACATAAAATATGGACATTTTGATCTCGAGCTGCTAATAAAAAATCCAAATTTTTTGTGTGAGTAACATGTCCATCTAAAATTAAAAGAACTGGGTTTTCTTTACTCGGCTTAGCGTGCTTCACAAAATGGTTAAACCAAACGGGGTAAAAGATCTCACTTTGCATCCATCCTGAAGGATGACAATGTACTAACGTACCTGGAAGAGTATTATTTGAAAATTTTGGATTATTTTTTACCCTTGGATAAATCATTAAAGGAGGTAGAAAGTTTCCAGCAGCATTACAACAAATTGCTGTAGTGACGGTCGTTCCTCGTTCTGCTGACGTAATTATTCCAACTTGTTTCTTGTTCTTTGAACTTACAACTTTCGGCTGCGATTTAGGTACGACTGAAGTACCAGTCTCATCTTCATTCCAGATATTTTCAGGTGAAAACTGATACTTGTCCATGAGATCGGATAATAAGTCAAAAAATTTATTAACAACCACTTTGTTAAATCCTGTTGCTCTGTCAAATGAAGTATTTTTAGGAGTTCTTAATGAAAGCTGGGGATGTCTAGACATAAATTTCAAATACCAATTATTTCCAGCTAATCCTTTGTCCTTGTTAAAATTATGAGACAACTTCAATCGTTCTGCATATTGAAAAGCAAATTGACGCACTTCTTTGCGGATCAAACCGAAAAACTGATTATCCATTTCCAATATATATTTGACCAATTCGTTTTCTTGCTCCTCTGAAAAAACCGTTCGAAATCTACCTAATTTAATATTGCCTAGTTCACTAAATGCATCCAAATTTTTCACATTCATCCATCTTTGCTTCAATGTAGAAATAGGTATTTGATGCTTTTTAGAAGCTTTAGAAATAGTCATTTTATTATTTTTAATGTTTGTCAATGCTAAATTCAGAGAATCTTTATTCCATGATTGCAAATTTTTCTATGAAAAGGGTTGTTACAAGACAGTTCTGTTAAATAGCGAGTCGGTCAAATGACAATTCTGTTATATGGCAGGTCGATCAAATGACAATTCTGTTACATTACGGGTCGGTTAAATGACAGGTCGGTTTAATGACAATTCGGTTACATAACAAGTTGGTCAAATGACAGGTCGGTTAAATGACAATTCTGTTACATGGCAGGTCGGTTACATGCATTTCGGTTAAATGACAGTTCGGATACTTGTCATTTGGGAAATATTCATGCGTCTTCTTTTTTGGCAGCTACAAACATTCCAAAAATCACTTGTGCCTTCTCCTCCGTCGCACAAAAAATTTTCACAGGTCGAGGTTTTTGATTTTGAACCTGCGCATTAGTACCAACTCTAAACACCTTAATATTCAAAAGTTCATTGGGAGGAATAAATTTACTCAACATATCAACTACTACAGATGTCAAAACTTCATGCTTATTAGAATTATCAACACTCTTTCCCAACATTTCAATTTCCGGAAGATTAAAAATAATAAGATTTTTTTTCCTTTCAGCACGGTCATTTATCTCTTTAATGCAATTATTAGTAACATTGTTAGAACCCAAATTGAAACTTGTAACAACATTATCAAGCCTTCCCTCAACAGTAGCAAGACGATCAGCCAATTCATTTACTCTACCTTCAGTACTGCACAGTCTAGATATACAATCATTCAATTTTAAATTGACATTATAAAGTTTGGAGTTCATATTACACGATAGATCTGTAATCGCTTACATGATAGAATCAAAATTAGCATGTTCAACAGAAGTCGATGGAGGAGATTTTGGTTTGCAGCACTTCACAAATAATGATATAATAATAAAATAATGATATAATAATGTAACCTACTTTATTAATTATAACAAAATTATGTATCTGTATGTACACAGTTTCGTAACAGTTATGTAACAATTAGAGAACAATGTGACAAGACCAAAATTATCACTCTGTGATATAATGAATATATCACAGTTATATAATAGTTATTTGAAAAAATTATGTAACCATTATATCACCATTCAGTAACAGTGTTATATAATAGTGTTACTATCTCATTATGTACTGGTTACATAACAATATTGTCTCAGTGAGACATAACAATGTGCTTTATTTGTTATGTAACAGTTACGTAACGTGTTTGCTGGGTTAAAAATAAAATGTAAAAATAATTGTTAAGCGGAATTTTCTTCTCACTCTGAGATTTTTTTTCGGTGAATATATTAAGAAACATGCTATAATTTATTAAAAAATTAAATTATATGTACTTTTTCTTTAAAAAATATTAAATTGTTTTTTCTTTTCTTTCTGAAAATATATAAAAATGTCATCTTTGTGTTCTCGAATTCGAGTTTTACGAGTTTCATTCTTCGACTTTCTCGAACTGTTTTTTGAGAGAAAAGATATAGATTTAATAAGTACAATATAAAAATTCTTAGATAGAAGAGTTTGTTATTTTCAAATCAAATCAAATAGTAATGAAACAAGGTTATATTAAAGTTATATACTATTTATTTTCAAATAAAAAAGTCGTTTTGATATTTAACTGCTAACTATCAAAAACAAAGTTATATCAATGTTATTATACTGATAATATATATTTTCTTATCGAAAATCTTTTTTGAAATTTAACTATTTTTCTAAAACTAATATGCATTTCTCAAAATCAAAAATTTTTAATAAAGGTAACTTAATTTTTAAAATAAAATAATAATAATAATATTATAAAGATTTATTTACCAAAATTTTTAGAGATATTAAGAAAGATGATGCCTATCTATGTCTCGTGCTGACTCCTTGCCCTGATCCCCACACAGCACATGATATTTCCTAAATATTTCCTGAATATTTCACTGAAATATTGAAATATTTCAGTGCAAAGTTCTAGAAATATTTCTGCAAACAGGAAAATGTCCGCTTATGTGGGAATATTGACGCGAAAGTTGAGAAAATATTTCATTGAAATATTCCTGCAATATTACACATAAAGATTCTGCAATATTGTGAAAATATTTCACAAAATGGAAAAATTTGTTAAACACCTCAAACCAATAGGAATTTTCTGAAATATTTTAAAACCCATAGGATATAGTAAGCCAAAAACTACTGCGCAGCTCTACAGGCCATAGAAACTGAGTTCGACCAGTGCGCATCATTTCAGTTGAATATTTCCAAAATATTTCAATGAAATATTTTCTCAACTTTCGCGTCAATATTCCCACATAAGCGGACATTTTCCTGTTTGCAGAAATATTTCTAGAACTTTGCACTGAAATATTTCAATCTTTCAGTGAAATATTCAGGAAATATTTAGGAAATATCATGTGCTGTGTGGGTCCCCTCTCTTCTTGCTTCATTTAGTTTAGAGGAAGTTTCAAATTTTTATTATGAAAAGGGTTTAGAAGAAAAAGTTTTTTTTCTTTATATAGGGAGAGATTTTATCTTCGAACAAGTTCAATCATATAATAATGATTGAACTTCACAGGTAAGTTCGTTTAATCATTTATTATATTTCATTTCCTTGCTCGAAGATAAATTTACTTGTAGATATTATAACGAAGTTATTAAATGGTTAATTTTTTTTAACTAAGAACAAAACTTATAATTTTGGTAATTATGAGAACAAGAACATAACTTATAACTTTAGTAATTATGACTCCAGTAGCACGTAATGTTGGGAACATTACAGGAACATTGAGGCAATATTGGTAATGTTAAGGCAGTGTTCTCAATATTGCTGTAATATTACGTGCTGCTGGGATGACTCGGATGACCCTTTTATTATTCTTTAATTTTCCTTACGTATATTTTCACAATTATAATTAAATATAATAAGAAATATACTCTTCTAATTATAGTAATTGTGGATACAATTTATTAAAAATCAATTTAATAAAGATAAAAAAACGATACGGCTTGTAACGTTACAGTAAAATTTCAGGAGAAGTTTCCTAATTAATTAAGTTAGTTCACTAATAAATATAGTGAATTTTACAAAAATTAGCCCTTGTCAAATATAATTTACTAAAAATCGGCCTTGAGGAATCGATGCGCAATTGAATTAGCTTTGATTAATTAATCTCAGTTGAATAACTATTTTTTACAATGCAATATGTTGCAAAGGAAGCAATATAACTCCATGTGGTGTTGGAATTCTCCACGTTTTGCACAAAACATTTGTTAGAGAGCTTGAAAACTGTCCTTCCTCTGATAGAACTCCTTTATGGATATTAATACATCTTGAATCCGGATTATTATATAAAAAGCCTATGTAGAATGAATTTTTTTCAATATTAAGCGTGTTTCGTCACCACATACAACAATATTGAGAACTTGTCCAAAGGTTCCATTCTTTAATAAAACAGAACTGTTTTTCGGCTCCAGGCAGTTTAATTTTAATGTTTTATTTTTTTAAATTTTATACTGCTGTTATACAGTGATATCTTTCCCTAATTGTCCAGAATTGTGCTGATGTTCTAAAATCGTTGTCTTTAGAATCTTGGAGTCCTTTGAAGTGTCTTCACGCTCGGAATATCTCTTAGCAATTTGCTGAAGGGGATGGTGTTCTTTCCTAATCCATTTTTTTACAGATGATAGGTAGTTTTCGAAACAAAATGAACTAGATTTGTCCAAGTTCCCAAACTTTTCAACATTAAAACAGAAGTGAAGTAAATTGTGTATGTTGTGATATACGTACTCTTTTCCATAGATTTTTTGGAATCCTTCAATGAAACGAACCAAGAGCTTATGAGAATTTTGTACGTTCGAAGGAAATTGCAAATGAATTTCACTGCATAAAACTAAAATTGCAGCGTGCAAAAATAAAAAATTCTCGTACATATCTTCTCGTATTATATTTTTCAAAACCACGACACCTGCATAGAGAAGAAATGTTCGATACTCCGTTGCTTTCCAATCGGAATATTTCCACAAAGACCGAGGTCTTCTTCCGAATTCAGACGGTGCACTAAGGCGAAGAGTTACTAACTTTTTTGAAATCCTATTAATTTGTTTTGTGGTCAATTTAACTTTAAAGGGTCCTTTTATCCATAATTTAATAAGCCTTTTCACGACACGTAGTAGTACTAGGTGCATATAGTCCAATGGAACATTGGATATGCATCCGAAATTGGGAATAGTTTTTAAAATGGTTTCCCCTCCAATATCTACTTCCTTGTAGTCATTCCTGTTGAATCCCTCAACCGTTTTCAATTTTGCCGATTTAGTTCCTGGAAAGCATACTGTTCCTCTTTTCCATTTTTTAAAATTTTCTTCTAATATATTTACCAGTAACATCACATTTTGAGCAGCTACTGTAACCCGTATGTCCTTTTAAATAAAATGAAAAACATTTTGCTGGTGCATCGCAGACAATACATTTACAGCAGATCGATATATTGGTATCTTTTAAACCGTTGCTGCATAAGCCGATTAATTCCTTTACGAATTCACTCATAAATTCGTTAGCATCTATGGGCTTTTTTCTCCATAGAAAACCCCTACTCAGGGTTGGGCGCGTAAAATACCTCAGGTAAATTACGTGGTTTTTTACGGTAAAATACAAGGTAAATTACTTCACTAGTTTTTGACGCGAGGTAAATTACTCGAACATAACCTCCAAACTGTCAAAGTAATTATTTTAAATTTAATAAACAATGAGTAAAGGTGACTGGCATCGTTATATATCATTACGATGCATATTTTTAAAAATGCCTTTCTGTATTCATGTAAAATAGAACTTTAAATGCTCTAAATATTTATATAATATGAAACTAAAAATAAATATTGAAACAATTTCGAAATTATCTAATTAATGAAATTAATTAAACTAAAAATACTTTAATAATTAATAGAAAATAGTATATTTATTTATAAATTTACATATCTATGTTTTAATAGGCGATTATACCCAACATTCTTTAATATTTTATTGCAAATTAAAAAAAAAGAATCCGACAAACAATCGAAACAAAAGTTGGTCCAATGTCATAATTTCGTATTTAAAAAAAGTTAAATTAAATATTAAATTACATTTGGTAGAAGCGTAAGGAATTTAATTTTCTACGTTTTGAACATTTTAAAGATATATTTAAATAAAAAATATAATTTTTTGGCAATAATAAATTATTTAAGTAGCATAACCTAAAATTTAACAAATGTTTCTTATTGGGATCTGAAAAATTTGTCTTTTTATTTTAAATTACGAAATTGTGACATTGGAATAACTTTTGTTTTCACTGTACATCAGATTCTTCCTTAATGTAAGGTGATTCCTGATTTTGTTTAATTTTATGTATTTTATGTTTCTGCAACATTTTTGACAACAAAATGTGAGGTTATAAACGGTTTTATTTGAACCAGGTAATTTACCAAGTATTTTACCAGTTTTTGACGTAAATTACCCGATTTAGGTATTTTACGTCAAAAACCTCGAGTGACGCGTCACTGCACAACCCTGCCCCTACTGGATAAACTAACTCACCATTAATGTCCGAACATAGAATTAACCAGAAACTATGTGTTCTAGATTCGGAAATTGGTTATCCATCGATGTTTATTACCAATTAAATTTGTTGCACTGTTTTTTCCTTTTCTAAATTCTCGCAAAATTCCCCTTACAGCTCGTTCCAAACCGAAATGGTGATAAGTACCATCGCCTACTTGGGTTACATTAACTTTCCTTGCTGTTTTCATTATAGTTCTTGCATCCAAAGGTAAAATATGTGCCTATAAAAATTTTTATAACATTTTTCTTTTGCACATTTCTTAAAACTTGTTTTGAGACAATCATTTCATGATTCTAAAGAACATTTTTAAACAAAAACTTTTCTGAAATTCTTAAGCAGAAAGTCCTCTTAATAAAGTTATTTTTTTAATATTCTTATACCATTTATTTTATATCCGTAAAAAGTCATAAACATTGAATAATTTTTACATTTCAGAACTTCATTGGAAAAAAAGCAGAAAATGAAAGATTGGCCGTATTAGAGGAATCTGAAAACTTTTCTAATGATGAAAAATAAATTTCTTTATTTCATACTTTGTTTAGTATTACCATGTTCACTTCGATTGTAAAATTTCCTCTTGTCTAAATCGTCCAGGAGCATGAATTTTGGTAAGTTTATTAATTTCAAAATAAAAGGAAATTTTACATTAAAATTATCAGGGTTGCTACGGACCTGGGAATCCTGGAATTATCACGGAATTTTTTTTTAAAGAAATTTTATAAAGTCTCCTAAAAATTCAATTTGAATTGAAAAATTCTGAACAAAACTAAAATTTTAAATTCCTATAATTTTCTCCATATTTTGCAAGAACTCTTAATTCAGTTTAAAATTCTTAAAAATATTGAAAAATGGAAAAGTCATGGGATTTTAAAACTGGTGTTTTATGGCCACCCTTAAGTTTAAAGATGAAAATTATTTTTGTTTCTAATTTAAATTAATTAAATTTTTCTAAATTTTTGCTTTCATAAGAAATATTTTTTTCAGAACTCTACAAATTTTATCAGTGTATGCTCTCCAAGAAGGAAGATTTGGCGAATTTATATTTAATATAAAAAATATAATAAATAAAAATTTACTTTAAAATTATTGGTTTTTGAACTTTTTAATCCTATATTTTATTTACAAATTTATTAATTTTGAGGAACACTTTTTAATTTCCTATTTATTAAATTTATTAAATTATTATTATTTAAATTATTATTATTATTATTATTATTATTATTATTATTATTATTATTATTATTATTATTTAAATTATTATTATTATTTTATTATTTATTAAATTTATTAAATTTTTATTAAATTCCCTGCGAAGTTCCTGCAAACTATAGTGCTATCTTGGTCGTGATTGAGGCTGTCAATATATCAATTGCATCTCTTTTTAGTCATTTCTGCTCCCATTTTTGCCTGAGACAATCCCTGACATCAGGGAAAGATTTGAAGCGAGTGGATGAATGAGTTTCCTGCAAGGTGAATTTAGTAAATTACTTGATGAATCAAAGGTAATTGTATCCGAAATCAAAAGTCTTCGAAATTCAGGAAACCATGTAATGGTTGGGAAGACCAATAAGCAACTACGATAATTCCAGTGGATTTTTCGTCTCTGATTTTTTTAGGATTTTAGTGATTAGAGAAAAATTACCAAAATTCTCCCCTCCAGTTTATTGTCAATGCGTTTATTGCAATCTCTTCTGGATCCCTTTCTCATGAGCAAAATCGAGTACATTTAGTGTTTATACGCGTAGCAAACAAATTAATAGTCAGGGTTCCGAATTTACGTTTAATAATATAATATAATGTATCTGTTTTGAGCAGTTACGCTCTACAAATGAGATACATGCTAACACTCATTATTTACATTCTATAATAATTTAGTACTTTCCATCAATCCCAATACAAACAAATACAACTTATTGGCGCTTTCTTTATTCTTAACATTAAGTACGTCGACTACAGTCATATTATTTAAAAAATCTTTTCTTAGGTCTTTAAAACACGTACACTCTACGAGGGTATGATATAAGCTAGCTAGTTTCGGTTGGTAACAAAGATCACAATTTTCGTTTGGATTATACTTGAATTTCTTATTTTCCATTGCAATTTTTTCCACTATATTACTTGCTAATCTACATTGAGCGATCGCCCTTATTTTATCGAATGGGAGCTTAAAGTTAAGATAAATTTGACGGCCTGGCTCCAAAGCCAATGAAGGGTACACTTCGAGACTACTTGAACACCTGACTCTCTCCTCATCCTCCAATCCACGACTTTTTGTATATTTTTTAATTACATCTTTCTTTTGATTGACTATAACGTGGATTGAAGGAGAAATACTTGAGTCAACTGACCTGATTATCCCCGTTAAACGTGAAAATTAGTTGTATCTATCTACCAAGGAGTTTTCAACTGACATAGTCACAAGACGTTCGAAGCATATTTTAGGGAATCTATCATTATTCATACCATTCAGTTTTTCAACCTACCCAATGATTCTTTTGATAACGGCGCAAGAAAGTGGAGGTACACCAACTTCCTGTCTTACTGCGTAATTCGGACAATAAGCTGGTAAATATAACAATCTTTTGTAAATTGACGTTTGGATTGAGTCTATTTCTGATAAATAACGAATTCCCCATATCTCTATTCCGTAAAACAGGCCGCTGGTGACCAGGGAGTTAATTAACTTTTCCTTAACGTTTCAGTCAGAAACCCTTGTACCATGTAATAAACCCATAATGGAATTTAAAGCTATTTTAACTGATTTTTTAGCTTTTTCTAATTGTGCATAAAATAAACCTGATGCTGAATTCACGTTTAACCCCTTCAGTGTGTAGCTAAAATATAACAAAATGGTCCTAAAATGTGTAAGACCTTCTTGTGAATAAATTTTCATGACACTAGGTACTAAGAGGATTTTGGGGTCGCTGATTACGATTCCGGTGTTAGTTTTCAAAAATTCAAAATGGCGGATCCAATATGGCGGACACGATTTTGAAAAATTCATTGGATTCGATTAAAATTCGTTACTCGTGGGTTTTCGTGGTCGCTGATTACGAATCTGACATTAGTTTTTTAAAATTCAAAATGGCGGATCCAAAATAGCGGTCAAGATTTTGAAAAATTTATTGAATACGCTTAAAATTCGTTATTCAGGGGTTTTTGGGGTCGCTGATTACGAATCTGTTATTAGTTTTTCAAAGTTTAAATGGTAAGAATTTTTAAAAGAATTTATCCACTTTTGAAATTTTTCAAAATGTTTGGCGGACATTTTGTATAAAAAATTATTTATTTTGAAAATCTTATTTTAGAATTGTGATCAGCGACCTTAAAAACTCCCGAGTAAGAATTTTTAAAAGAATGTATCCTTTTTTGAAAATTTTTCAAAATTTTTGGCGGCCATTTTGGATGAAAAATATTGAATTTAAAAATATGACTTCATAATCGTGATCAGCGACCCCAAAAAACCCCCGAGTAAGAATTTTTAAAAAAATTTATCAACTTTTAAAATTTTTCAAAATTTTTGGCGGCCATTTTGGCTTAAAAATTATTTATTTTGAAAATCTGACTTCAGAATCGTGATCAGCGACCCCAAAACCCCCGAGTAAGAATTTTTGCGAATATACGTTAAGATGTTTTCTTGTTTGGGCCATGACGTGTATACACGTCATCCACTGTTTGGGCCATTTTTTTTCATGACCTGTATACACGTCATCCACAGTCAAGGGGTTAATATCCCTGAAGGCGTAATTCACCAGTTCCCATTTTGTGTCGAGATTGGAAAGTCTGGATCTTTCGTCTGCTTTATTGTTTTTAAGGCAACGTATTCCGCAAATATCCACAAATTTCTGCTCTGACACCATTCCATATTTCTTTGGTAAAATTATTTAAATATTTATGTTTAGTGCCCCCCATTTTATTTATATATGCCAATGCCGTAATTTTATCGATTCTAAGGAGGATTTGCTTATTTGAATCATTTTTTACGAAAAAAGCTTTGTCCCTACCACAGGTTACTCCCCACCCTGTGCCTGAAGCATCAGAAAAAATTTTAAAGTCGTAGGAATTTGAACGAATCTTATTTTTTTATGTAAAATCTGCGATTGCCACCATTTCAATTCTCCTATTGCTTCTTTTGACAATTCAATTTTTTTATTTAGATTAGTGTAAAGTCTAAGGCTATTTATTTTCAGAGTCTCCAATTCTTTGTAATATAACCAGCTATACGGAATACCTGAGCAGGCTGCTACTAAGTTTCCTATACACTCAATTAAACTTTGGATTTTAATTTTATTTGAAGATAATATATTATCTAAAAGCGCTTTAATTTTTATTCTTTTTTCTCTGGTTAGTTCTATTGTCGTATTATGACGTTTCCGAAGATTAAATAATCGTCGAGATAAATGACAACTTTAATTCCCCTTTATCGTAACCACGTTGCTATTGGTTTGCATAATTTGGTAAATGTGATGGGAGCTAAAGATAAACCAAAAGGTAGCGCTTTAAATTGGAAAATTTCGTTATTATATTCAAATCTAAGATATTTTTTCTGACAATTGGACATCGGGACAGTTAAGTATGCGTCCTTTAGATCTAATCTACACAAATAATCCTTTTTATTTAAAAGTTTGAGGGCGGTTCTTAGGTCTTCGATTTTAAAATGTTCCTTTACTACAAATTTATTAAAAGGTTTAAGATTTAATATAAATCTTAACCCCTTGACTGCCGATGGCAAAGATCTTTGCCATTTCGGACTTTGCTCTGACTGCCGGAAAACTGACAATGTTTGCCATGATAAAAATTGATGTAAAAAAGTCAAAAATGGCTAAAAATTAAAAATAAAATTATTTCTAAAAAGTCAACGCTATGCAGAATGCGACGCACGTTTCTGTTTTTAAATTCAATAAATTAAAAAAATGTTATAAATTTTTAAAAACAACACTTTTAGCAAATTTTTCAAAATCTTTGCCTTGGACAATACAATGCATTTTTATTTTAAAAATGTCTAAAATCGCCTGAAATTTATTACTCGGGGGTTTTCGGGATCGCTGATTACGAATATGATGTCAGTTTTTCAAAATTCAAAATGGCGGATCCAATATGGCAGACGACTTTTTAAATTTGATCCAAATTACCTGAAATTTGTTACTCGAGGGTCGTTGGGGTCGCTGATTACGAATATGATGATGGTTTTTCAAAATTCAAAATGGCGGATCCAATATGGAGGATGACTTTTTTAAAAAATTGATCCAATTTACCTGAAATTTGTTACTCGGGGGTTGTCGGGGTCGCTGATTACGAATATGATGATGATTTTTCAAAATCAAAAATGGCGGATCCAATATGTCAGACATTTTTTTTTTAAATTTTGGATTCGCTTGAAAATTATCATTCGGGGGTTTTCGTGGTCCCTGATGACGAATCCGATGTCAGTTTTTCAAAATTCAAAATTGCGGATAAAATATGGCATACAGTAGAGATCCACATCACCCATGAACTTATTAGAAAGGTGAACTTATTGGTTAGGACATTTTAATGGAATTTCAATTTTTGCACTTTCTTTATAGCTGTTCTATAAAACCGGCATTTGTAAAATTTGTTCTGCTTTTATAATAAAAACAAATTTAAAAAAAAAAAATGTCCGCCATATTGGATCCGACATTTTGAATTTTGAAAAACTGACATAAAAATCGTCATCAGCGACCCTAAAAATTCCCGAGTGACAAGTTTCAAACGAATACAAAAATTAAAAAAAAATTGTCTACCATATTGGATCCGCAATTCTTAATTTTTTAAAACTGACATTGGATTCATCATCAGCGACCTCGAAACCCCCTAATGATAATTTTCAAACCAATTTAAAATTTAAAAAATTGCCCGCCTTATTGGATGCGACATTTTGAATTTTGACAAACCATCATCATATTCGTAGTCAGGCACCTCGAAACCCCCCGAGTTACAAACTTCAGGTAATTTTGATCAATTTTTAAAAGTCCGTCCGCCATATTGGATCCGCCATTTTGAATTTTGAAAAACCGACATCAGATTCGTAATCAGCGACCACAAAACCCGCCGAGTCACAAATTTTAGGTAATTTTGATCAATTTTTAAAAATCCGTCCGCCATTTTGAATTTTGAAAAACTGACATAGAAATCATCATCAGCGACCCTAAAAATCCCCGAGTAACAAATTTCAGGTAATTTGGATTAATTTTTAAAGCCGTCCGCCATATTCGATCCGCCATTTTGTATTTGGAAATAGCGACATCAGATTCGTAGTCAGCGACCCCGAAAACCCCTGAGTTATAAGTTTCAGACAATTTGGACGATTTTTTATTCTTGGCATTCTGGGCACATTTAGTGTTTTTCAGCCAGCAGTTAAGGGGTTAATGAACCATCTGACTTCGGGGTTAAAAAGATTGAAGATAAGAATTGATATTTTTTAAAAAAAATTGCATTTGTTAATTTCCCCTAAGATAACTAATTTATGTATTGCCTTATTTATGTCAGGATTGTGTTCTGAAGAAAGAGGAGGATGTAATTGGAAAAGAACGTTGATTAGATCGATTTTATAACCCTCAACTATTTTCAGTATGAACGGGTCGTTTGTAATTGTTTCCCAATTTTTTTTAAACCTTATAACCTGGCTGCAGTATTTACGGGGATGAAAATTTGCGTCGGTTCTGGTTCGGCTGCGTTAGTAGATAATTTCTTTTTGCAGGGTACGGCTTCGGTCTGTTGTTCTTAAATGTGTTTTCTCTTTGGTGGAATGACTTGAAGCTCGTCCGTCCCACCTCCTTCTTTGCGGATGAGCTCTTCCAGTTTAAATGATTATTTTGACGAAGAGGAGCTTTAGTTTCAGGCTTTAAATCCTTTGACACCATTTCCATTGCTTTTAAACTTTCTATAACGTTCCTTAAGTTGTCTCCGAAGAGGTAAGTAGTGGGTTTGGTTTTTTTAAGGATCTTTTGACTCATATCTTCATATTTTTCAAGAAGGAAGGATTTTCTGGCCTGGGTCAATAAATAAAAAAGGTGACAAAAAAGTTTTCACGGTAGAGGAGAGATTTGATAATATTAATTCTCTATCGAGCGGATTTTCCATATCATTTGAAATCATGTCTAAAACAGAAGAAGTAGCCGACAAGGCAGAGCCTGTAAAATTTTGATAGTCTTTGAAATAATCATCCTTTGCCAGGGCCTTTGGATGTAGATCTACGGAAATTTCCTCGTTCAAGGAAGGTGCTTCGAGGTCAATTTTCCTTTTTCTTGCAATTAATTTCATTAATTTCTCCTTTTCCTCTTTTTCTGTTAGACCCTTAGATAACCATAATTTTAATCTAGCCGATATTTCATCGCTTATGTTGATTTCAGATGAATTTGCAGTAGTAGGATTAGCACCCAGGAAAATGTCTGTCTCGTCACCCATCGAGTGTGTTGTTTTCCTGATTAGACGCTTTGATTTCATCCTTGTCCGCCATATTTTTTTCCCCATGAGAGCTTTGTGTTGTTCAATATCTGCAATAATATTTTTAGTTTTAACTTCAGGAAAAAATTTAGCCCTGGTTCTTAACTCAAAGATTAAGAATCGGCTTATTTAATTGGTCATAGATCTCAACTTGGAATTGAGACTCGACCTAGGTGCAAACATGGAATAGAAGCTCCTTGGAATCTAAAACAAATGAAAATTAAATAATTCACCTTCAAAAGGTGAATTCTTCTTCTTCTCTCCGCCATTTTAAATAAACTAAAAGCTTAAAAGTAATTAAAACGAGACTTTCTCTGTACGACGTCAACGAACGCCAAGAAACGAATGTAGCAAGAAAAGAGGGGATCTGGAGTCAGCACGACACATAGATAGGCATCATTTTTCTTAATATCTATAAAAATGGAGTCACCAAACAACAAGTTGCGGTACAACAAGTAAATTTATCTTCGAACAAGGAAATGAAATATAAGCCACGTTTTAAACTATCGTTAATGGGAATATTTCCTATGGAAGCGGCGGAGTGACTGACTTAAACTTCTACCTGCCTGTCCATGTTACATCGTTCGATGAAAGATCGTTGCCAGTCAAGGGAACACACCTTAGGATTAATGGCTTGCTCAGAGTAAATTCTTACAACACGATAATTCTTCAAGTAGATTCACTGAACAACATAACGAAAGTCGACGAAACTATTAAGTCAAATTCAGAGCTCAAGGACGGGTATTGAGCATTGAAAATTGTGTAAATGAAGGAGTGTTCAAAAGAACATCACAAACCAACAGAATCACCGAAATCGAAAATTCCATTAAAAGTAAGTTTAATCTTTCTGTCAATGAAAAAATTCATTCGTTAGATTTTTTAAAATAAATAATAATGTTTATCTTGATTAAAAATATTGATTATAGTATAGAATAGAAATAAATAGTATTTAATAGTTAATTTAAATTGCATTTTTTGCTAGTGAGGAAGCTTTGTAGTCGTTTAATTTAAAAAATTTTTAAAAACACTTTAAACAAATTTTCTTCTATATGGGACTATGTTATATAAGACCCTCAACAATTGTCCGGATGTATGTATGTGTGTGTGGATCCCGATTTTTGTGAACACGATAACTCGAAGAGGTTTTAAAGAATTTGGCTAAAATTTGCCAGGTATATTTATCATAAAAATATCTCGAAATGGATTGATTGATATAGACTTTAAAAAATTCTCAGAAAATTTTTTTTTGACTTTTTTCTAAAAAAAATTTTTTTAACTTGCTTATTGAAGTTAATATATAATAAAATCTTATTCTTTGCATCAAGACGAATCGATTGATGTATACGAAGTATAACTTTTATGAGAATTTATAGAGCTAATCACAATTAAAGCTGAAAAATTCGCATTTTTATCAAAAAATGAGTTCTTTTCGCAAAATTATGTTGCTTTATAAGAAAATCTTACTCATTTATTTATAAAATCTTATTCTTTGCACCAAGACGGATCGATTGGTATATATAAAGTATATATTGTATTTAAATTTATAGAATTAAAACCAATTATAGACAGAAAATTTGCACTTTGAAAAAAATTATTTTTTTCTTAAAAATCATGTTGCTGTACAATAAAATGCTATTATTTATTAAAAAATCTTATTCTTTGCATCAAGACGTATCGATTGATGTAATTTAAGTATATATTCTATTGAAAATTATAGAATTAGTTAAAATTGAGGAGCTGGATCGAAGAACCGGCTCTTCGCTTGTACTGCACGCGCACTAATACCAGTCGGGTAGAAGTGAGTGGCACAGAGGTGCTCACTGCCACCCTACTAATTTTAGCGCTCTCGGTTCGAGCGAAGAGCCGGTTCTTCGATCCAGCTCCTCAATTAAAGTTGAAAAATTCACTTTTTTACTAAAAATTTTTTTGTTTGTTTAGATTCATATTACTGTATAAGTTAGAGAATTTTATTCTTTCTATTAAGGGGTAACACTACCCTAGAGTCAGAAAAAGAGACCTATATCTTTGATGATTTGTTTTAAGAAAATGGAAACTAGAATAGGATTTCTTTTTGGAGGGTTTATTAAATACATATTAGTCCGGGAGCTAGCGACCAAAACAACTATCTCATTTCATAACGGCTGAAAATTTGAGTATAGATTACTGAAGACATGTAAATAACAGAAACCCACGTCTGGCAGGCCGGCGCTGGGGCAGGGGGCGGCGGCGGAGGGGCGAATAGGTGAAAAATAATGTAAAATTTTCTCATTTCATACCGATTAAAACCTTCATAACTCAAAAGTGTACACCTACACGAGTGTAAAAATGTGCGTTTGGCAGTTCTGGGGTGGGGCAAAGTACGTCTGGTAAAGGGTTAAACACATAAAAAAATCGAAAAATTTTTCTGATTTCATACCGATTAAAACCTTTAGAAATCGAAAGATTACATTCAATCAAGTGTAAAAATACACGTCTGGCTGTCGTGGGGTGGGGCAAAGTACGTCTGCCAGCCCTTCAAAAATGCGGCAAATGGGTTAATAGGTGAAAAAAAGTAAATTTTCTCATTTCATACCGATTAAAACCTTTATAACTTGAAAGTTTACATCTACACGACTGTAAAAATGAACGTCTGGCAGTTCTGGGGTGGGGCAAAGTACGTCTGGCAAGGGTTAATCACATAAAAAATCATAAAATTTAATCTCATTTCATACTGATTAAAACCATCATATATCGAAAGTTTACATTTAAACAAATGTAAAAATCTACATCTTCAAAAGGCCGCCAGACGTACATTGCCCCACCCTAGAACTGCCAGACGCACATTTTTTACACTCGTGTGGATGTAAACTTTCGAGTTATGAAGGTTTTAATCGGTATGAAATGAGAAAATTTACTTTTTTTTCACCGCTTGACCGATTTGCCGCATTTTTGAAGGGCTGCCAGACGTATTTTGCCCCACCCCACGACAGCCAGACGTGTATTTTTACACTTGTTTGAATGTAAACTTTCGATTTCTAAAGGTTTTAATCGGTATGAAATCAGAAAAAGTTTTCGATTTTTTTACGTGTTTAACCCTTTGCAAGACGTACTTTGCCCCACCCCGGAACTGCCAGACGCACATTTTTACACTCGTGTGGATATAAACTTTCGATTTCTAAAAGTTTTAATCGGTATGAAATCAGAAAAATTTTTCGATTTTTTCATGTGTTTAACCCTTTGCCAGACGCACATTTTTACACTCGTGTGGATGTCAACTTTCGAGTTATGAAGGTTTTAAGCGGTATGAAATAAAATAATTTTAAATTATTTTTCACCTATTCGCCCCCCCGCCGCCGCCCCCTGCCACAGCGCCGGCCTGCCAGACGTGGGTTTTTGTTATGTACATGTCTTCAGTAATCTATACTCAAATTTTTAGCCGGTATGAAATGAGATAGTTGTTTTGGTCGCTAGCTCCCGGACTATATTGAAGAGTAGAAAAAAAAATTTTATTCAAAATTTTATAATGAAATGGCGGCGGTAAATTTCATAGTAAAAATCGACTATTTTTTTACGGCCGGAAAGGTTTCTTAAACAGTTTAAGTCCTAAAACACAAAACAAAGAAATTTTATAATCTATATAATATAAACTTGAAAAGTACATAGGATTTTTTTAATTGGATGTAAACTTTAATTTTTATAAACAATTTACTTTTTATTTTTTGTCGAAAAATTGATTATTTTACTAAAAAAGAGCACCATTTCTACAAAAATTGATATAAAAAAAGACCCCTATGTACTTTTCAAGTTTATATTATATAGATTATAAAATTTCTTTGTTTTCTGTTCCAGGACTTAAACTTTTCAAGAAACCTTTCTGGCCGTTTTGGTAAAGAAAAAAATAGTCGATTTTTCCTATGCAATTTACCGCCGCCATTTTGTTATAAAATTTTTAATAAAAATTTTTTTTCTACTCTTTAATATGTATTTAATAAACCCTCCAAAAAGAAATCCTATTCTAGTTTCCATTTTCTCAAAACAAATCATCAAAGATATAGGTCTCTTTTTCTGACTCTAGGGTAGTGTTACCCCTTAAGACGAATAAACTTTATTTTATAAATGTTTAATTGTATTAAAAATGATTTAAAAATGAAATATACTTATCGTTAACGCTTCCTCCACGAGAAAGCAAATTTTTTTGCTGATCATAAAGAGGAAGCAAAATGTTCATGTAATGAACATCTAGATTTACAACTTGTTTAGTATTATTAAAAATTAGATTTCGTAATTGTTTGTGATGAACGAATTTACATATGTAGAATCTTTTATTATTATTTTTATATAGGGTAAATAGTAAATGCTTTTATAGTAAATGATGTGTTTTCTTTAATATTTTCTAATAGATGAAAATGTGACAATTTTTACGACTTCATATACTTTAGATGCTTATTTTACAATAAATATAAAAAATATTTAAAAAATTCTTTTTGTTCGGTGACCCTAATATCTTTAACCAGTTGCCTGTTTGCGACCCAACGTTGGGTCGTGAGAAAAGATGGCCCAGACTGTTTCCGACCCAACGTTGGGTCGTGAAAGTTTTAGCAAAAAATAGAAATTCGTTATTTAAATTATAAAATAAATTCTTTTATATCATTATTCACATACTATAGGTATCAATGATACTAGAAAAAGTAATAAATAATTAATTGTTTATGATTTATAAGTAATATAATAATTTAAAAGATTTTGATGGACATTTTGGGACACTAAAATGAATATTTTTTCAAACAGCGAAGGGGTTAAAATCATTCCTGCAAAATATTACAATTTTTTAAAATTAGTCGGCAACGACTTTAGTCGAAATATAATGGAATGACTCTATAACTTTTTCATTTTAAAACCAATCAATTTACTTTGTACAGAAAAGATGTTCCTATTAAACAGGACTTTCCAACCATATACTTCAATTGTCCAAATTCATTTTTTAAAAAAAGTTATAAACAAAAGTCAAGAGATGGGCCGACCTTGACTATGTTCCCCTATATGTAGAAACGGAAATAAAAGGTGTTTTCTATTACAAAAAAATGTCTTATTTTTTCGTATTTTAGAATAGAGATACTTAAAAAAATAATGTTTTAATGTTAATAATATTTAAATTAGTTTAAAGTTCTAATAAAAATTTACAATACACTACCGTCGGGAACTATCGGTACGGCTACACGCGCACGGCCCAAAAACATGCCACTCTGTAATTCACGATTTTTTTGTAAATACAAATCCCAGAAAATTAACTAACATACCATTCGAAAGTTTTTTCAATTCTACGATTAATAGTACATAACTGAAAATTTTAATAATTTATACAAAGTTTGCAGCAATTGACAAATTTGACAAAAAAATTTTAAAATTACTATTTTTTTGGAAATTTTTTCAACCCCTGCACATTTTTTAAAAATTGTAGAAAAAATTTGAAACTTACATAAGTGTGATCATTCACATTTCATCTTTAATTTAAGACCCAAAGAGTTTAAAAATCTTATTCGGTTCGTGAGATATCATTATAAACGTCCGAGCATGTTTTTTGACAAATGCATTGAATTAGTCGATTTTGAACGGTTTTTGGCTGAGAATGCTCGTCCGTTTATAATGATATCTCGCTAACCGATTAAGATTTTTGAATTCTTTTGGTCTTAAATTAAAGAAGAGACTTGAATGATTAAGGCGCACTCACAGCTAGTAGGCAGCATACAAATTTGAATTTACTGTCTCTTTCACTCTAATTGACTTTCTCTCTTACTCCAATTACTGCCTGCGCAGGCAGGCAGAGCTGTGAGTGCTCCATTACACTTATGTAAGTTTTAAATTTTTTCTACAATTTTTCAAAAATGTGCAGAGGTTGAAAAAATTTCCAAAAAAATTTTATTTTTTAAATTTTTTTGTCAAATTTGTCGATTGCTGCAATCTTTGTATAAATTATTAAAATTTTTAGTTATGTACCATTAATCGTAGTATTTAATAATCTTTCGAATAGTATATTTGTTAATTTTCTGACATTTGTATTTACAAAAAAATCGCGATTTAAAGATTGGTATGTTTTTGGGCCGTGCGCGTGCAGCCGTACCGATAATTTCCGACGGTAGTGTATATATATTAATTATGTTTGTTTTTTATAAATAATTATTAATAATAAACTTTCTATTTTAGAGTTATATAATATATACTTTAAGGAAAATAATTTTATAATATATACAATAATAAATAAAAATAAAAAAAAATAAAAAAAAAATAAAAAAATAAAAATAAAATAAAAATATTAATAATATAATATTTTTAGTAAAATATGCTTTTGATGGTAAATATCAATAATACATTTTTAAGAAAGCTAAAACTACTGTAATCATAACCTAAAACTTTAAGCAGCTAAGGTCCCTTTCACCGTGGAACGTCACATATTAATATTATATAACATTATTTATAATATTGTTATTATATTTTGTTTTTTGTGTTGTGTGTGTGTAAAAATAAGTGTCAGCTGTGTTTTTGCGTTAGAGTTACTCGTAATCTCTAATTCGAGTTCGACTCTGACGTTCGATTCAATTTTCTTAGAAAAGCGGAGAAAAAACAATTAGTATATTAAGCAACAAGGGTATAAAGGCAGCCATTTGTTTACGGTGATTTTTGTGACACGAGTGGAGGACGAGGGCGCCCCGAGACCTCCACTCGTGTCACAAAAATCATCGTAAACAAATTGGCTGCCTTTATTCCCGTGTTACTTACGATATTTTTTATTCCTAATGCACAAAAGTGGCGATTTCAGATAGCAGACGACAGGGTCTCCCTGTCGTCAGCTATCTAAAAGCGCCATTTTTGTGCATGTGGGATAAAAAAAATATTACATTTAAAAAAAAATAAATATCCTTTAAAAAAATATTAAATTGTTTACTCTTTTTTCTGTCCAAATATCTATAATATATATATTTAATATATAATATAATAATAATATAACATTAGTTGTTAGTCGCGTTCTCTAATTCGAGATGTTCGAGTTTTACGTGTTTCCATTCTTCGACTTTCTCGAACTTTTTTTTTAGAAAGGAAAAAAACGCATTAGTTGATCGTAAATTATACAAATGTAAATATTAATAGTAGCAATAACTTATTTATATATTTGTTTATACACCTGTCTTCAGCCTACATAACTTAGCTATACAAGTGTCTTTTTACAAATTTTCTCTCTTACAATATTTTCTATTTCTATACTTAATACTAAATTTTGCGCCTACAGAACCTCTTGAAATTAGTAGTACTTGAATTTGCCTGGACAACCCGTCTAATGGGTTTTCTCGCCAGTGGGGAGGGAAACTGTAGAAAACCTCTCTTAAGTACAACCGGTTTATCGACAGTCGAGTTTTAATGGTGTGTACCGGACAATAATCAACGGTGCACATCATTATACCTCGACGTCAAACCTCCCGCTCAGATTGTCTCACGTGCCGGAAAAATACCATGCCAAATGGGCGCGAACCAAGGGTACTTACTCTTGGTCCTCGCCTTGGTCCTTAAACGACCGTCAAGCGAGGCATCCATCCGACTGAGCTAATCTGTCGGTTCCAGTAGCAATAACTTTATCCTAGAAAATCACGAAGAACTAGGTCAAAGTCAGTACTTAAAATTAAATTGTCAACAAAAATGTGTTGTTGATATGATTTGGGAAGCTGTTTTATTAAACAAACCTTCGTCATGCTTTTATATAGATGGTCCTGGTGGATCGGGTAAAAAATTTATTTATGAGGCATTTCACGTCAGAAATATCACGATTTGCAAAGAGTATGCCGATTTTCGCAAGACTTCGTGGGATTATAGTTCTATATAAGAGACTTCTTTCCCCAAATTTTTTCAAAAAAAAATTCATAATTGTTGAAGATACGCCATTTTGAATTTTAATATTAATTTTATAAAATTTTGAAAATCTCGGAATATTGTTTATGGATTTTTATGAAATTTACACATTTTTCAGGTAAAAGTATGTTCTTTAAAATGCAAGTAAAGTTATTAAAAAAAATTAATTTTTAAATTAAAAAATTAAAAAAAAATTTTTTAAACAATTTTTTGTTTATTTACTCCTCTCTGAGAAAAATGTTATTAACATATTTGGATTCCTTATGAATTCACCTTTAATTTCATAAAAAAAATTGATGGAGACTCAACTGGTTCCGAAGATATTGAAGTTTTTGTAAAAAATAGTCATAGTTGCTGCAGCAATGCACGACTACGGTAACGTACTACGCGACTTGTGCAGTATGGTGCTATGGCGCGGCGACGCTTTTTTTACAAAAACTTCAATATCTTCGGAACCAGTTGAGTCTCCATCAATTTTTTTTTATGAAATTAAAGGTGAATTCATAAGGAATCCAAATATGTTAATAACATTTTTCTCAGAGAGGAGTAAATAAACAAAAAATTGTTTAAAAATTTTTTTTAAATTTTTTTATTTAAAAATTAATTTTCTTTTAATAATTTTATTTGCATTTTAAAGTACATACTTTTACCTGAAAAATGTGTAAATTTCATAAAAATCTATAAACAATATTTCGAGATTTTCAAAATTTTATAAAATTAATATTAAAATTTAAAATGGCGTATATTCAACAATTATGAATTTTTTTTGAAAAAATTTAGGGGAAAGAAGTCTCTTATATAGAACTATAATCCCACGAAGTCTTGCGGAAATCGGTATACCCTTTGCAAATCGTGATATTTCTGACGTGAAATGCCTCTTATACTACATTATATTATTTATTAAAAAGTAAGAAAAAAACTATTTGCACCACGGCATTTACGGGTATTGCGGTAATATTGCTTCTTCATGGAAAGACACTTCATAAAAATTTTTGAATGACAGTACCTTTGTTTTTAGATTCTGTTTGAAATTTCAAAAGTCAATCTAAAGATGCTGAATACTTATAGCAAGTTGATGTTTTTTTATTTGGGATGAAGCACCAATGTCACCCCGCTATGCTTTAGAATTAATTGATAGAACTTTGCGTGATTTAATGAACGTAGATTTACCATTTGGTGGAAAAGTAATGATACTTGGTGGAGATTTTAGGCAACTTTTACCTGCAAAAATTCATGCTACTCGAAGTAAAATGGTCAATTTGTCAATTAAATTTAGTTCTCGTTGGCAAAATTTCTCTTTACATACACTGACTAAAAATGTGCGAACTTTATTAGAAGAAAAAGAATTTGCAAAATTTCTATTATCTGTTGGTGATGGAATCTTAAATGATAAAAATTGCTACCAGAAACATGTGTAAAAAAAACATGTGCACCAAAATCTGATGATATTGTTCGCACAATTTTTGGTTCAAATATAAAAATTTATCAAAAATTGCAATTTTAGCTGCAAGAAATATTGACGTTAAGAAATCAATTGCAGAGTTGTTGAACTTCTCGATAAAAATACAGAAAAAATTTATACTAGCGTCGATAGCGTTAAAAATTGTGACAATGGAGAAATTAATAATGGACTTTTGCCAGAATACTTAAATATATTAAATCCACCTAACTTTCCACCATACGAATTACGATTAAGAGTCAATTGTTTTGTTATGTTAGTTAGAAATTTAAGTATCAATGAAGGACTGTGTAACGGACCAAGATTACAAGTGTTGGAGCTTGCGAATAATCTTTTACGGTGTAAAATTTTAACAGGTGATAAAGCTGGTTATATAGTATTTATACATAGAATAGACTTATATTGTGAAAATGTGTATCCATTTACATTTAAACGACGCCAATTTCCAATAAAATTATCATTTGCAATGACTATTAATAAGAGTCAAGGTCAAACATTTGATATGATGGGAATCGATTAGCGAAAAGATGCATTGAATCATAGACAATTATATGCTGCATTTTCAAGAGTTCGTTCTTGGGAAACTCTTAAAATTTTTCTTGGGAGTCAACGAACATCTAACATTGTTAAAAACTGTGTATATAAAGAATTGTATGTTTAATAAATTAAATACTAATTGGTTAATATGATTTATTACTTAAATAAGTATTAAGTAAAATAAGTAAACACCCGCGTTCGGTCTCGTGTCAAAAAAGCATGATGTTATGTCATCGATGATACTTATACAGGAAATATTTCTTTTCACTGTTATTTACTGCATTTTCACTTCGTTGCTGTTTTTCTTTTTTCCAGTTCGATTTTCCAGCATTTCCAGTACTTTTCGCGAGCATATCATTTAGACCTCCGTCAAACCTAACCTTAGATCTTCGTGCATCGTTCTCTTCAATAATTTTAATTGTTAACGTTTCAGGATTAGGCAATGCATCTCTTATCTCAATTGCACATCGGAAATTCTCATACGAAGGGATCGTCCCTTCGACTGAATAATTCTTTGCAACTTTGTCCATATTTCGTGCGACGTAACACAGCCCTTTATTTGTTGCAATTCAGGTGGACTTATTGCCAAAATCAAGGCAGAACGCGCCTTCCGATCCGCGACGTCCCACGCTTTTGCCTCTACTTCCGATTTGTCTCCACTTGTTGTCGTCAACAATTTTAGGTTTTACATGGTCCCCACTAACATATTCCCAGGTGTCGTTCATAAAAGGGCCTCGATTTGTAACTTCCACGAGTCAAAATTATCTTTCGTAAAAATTTCGATTCGCGCCGACAGAACGGAATTGTTCATTTTGTCTGTTCAAGATCGTAGACAAAAAAAAATGTCGAGCCACGCTTCCACTGCGAAACACACTTTCAATTATACAACAAAAGATAGAACTTGTGAACAAAGAACGAGTACGATAACGAGCAAAGACGAACAGTGTAATAGAAACCGGAAACCGGAAATATAGACCTTCACACATTAGTACCAAAAAAAAATAGGTGTCTCTTCATAAGTTAAAAATTAAGCTTGCACACAATAATAAAAACATTCAAAAAATAACATGAGCTCTACTAAACAATAATCGACAGAGCACATCATGATACCTCGACGACAATAAGGTAATATGTATATCAAAAGGACTAAAACGGTTTCAAGATAACGAAAAATTAAAAAATATTTGTCACTTAAGGGGTTATACCTGTTTAAGGGCTTAAAAAGGGTGTTTTTCAAAATTTTTTATGAGTACAGTTTAAATTATTGTTGTCAACTACTATACACGGAGAGAAATCTGCTGCTAATATTACTCGAAAGAGCACATTACTTAAATTGCTTAATGTTTCTCTTATATTTTTAGCATGGATTCATATACTTATTGTAAAAATACTTTCAATGCAATAAGCATAAGAGACAGTAGCTAATTTTGCACGAAATCTTTATTATAAATACAAAGAGAACGTGCTATAAAAGTATTAGATTCTTCTTATAAGAATCGCTCGAACTCCGACTGATTTTCAGGCGGACTTTATACAACACAATCTTACCTGTGTATACGCACATATAACTCACACACACATATATTTCTCTCTCTCTATATTTGATATTTCTCTGTCCTGTAAAACATTATATATTATATGTAGTATTTAATACTTGTTGCTGTTATAAAAAGATAATATTTATTTAATAGTAAGTATATTATTTAAAAATTATTGCATTTTTATTCGTGTTTGAATATATAAGCAACATGTGAAAATTGTTAGGTTATGTTGTTGCAAACGTCACCGCTTTGTACGCGTTCCGTTCCTCGAAACCATCCAGAGAAATATATGTGTGTGTGTGAGTTATATGTGCGTACACGCAAGTAAGATTGTGTTGTATAAAGTCCGCCTGAAAATCAGTCGGAGTTCGAGCGATTCTTATAAGAAGAATCTAATACTTTTATAGCACGTTCTCTTTATATTTATAATAAAGATTTCGTGCAAAATTAGCTACTGTCTCTTATGCTTATTGCATCGAACTCTCCATTACATTAAATAGATGATTTCGTATATAAATTATTATAACCTCAAGCTAAAATTCTATTCAGCAGTGACCAATAAAATTTGTAAAGATTCTGCAAGCAAAAATAGCAACAGATTTCTCTCCGTGTACCATTTGATTAAGCAACTTTTAGAGAGTAAGATACAATTTTATTTTCAAATTTTTTTACAAAATGGCGGCTGTAGAATTCAGTAAACAGTACTAAGTTTTTTGTAGACCTCCGCGGCGAGCAGCAGAAATGCCCTACATCGGCTTTTGCAATAAAAAATTTTTTTTTATAAACTACATAAGATTATATAGTGAAGAACACATGATTAAAATTTTAGATTTTTTTGAAAAAATTGTGAGACTTACAAAAAATCGTATTTTTCACCCAAAATAATCGACTTTAATTATTCATAAAAAAATCCTGTTCATAAATTTTAAAAATCGTGTGTACTTCACTAGATAATCTATCTAAGAAGCTACAGTTAACCTTTTAGGTCAATCGGACAAAAACGTTTTGAGTTCTACTGCTCGCCGATTTGCAAAACATGGTTTCGAGTAAGACGCGTTCGAAGTTAAAATGTTCTATTTTACCACTCCGAAATTGATTTAAATTAAAAATTAAAATTAATTTTAAGTACACTTTCAAGTTGTTTTCATGCAAAGACGTTTTTGATTATCAATCTAGGAATGTCATAGTTTATTTTAAGCCAATAAAAAAATATTGTTTTAAAAAAAAATGCATTTAAAAGTTTCAGAAGTGTAAATTGGGAAATGGTAACAATATGATTTGATACTGGATTTTTTAGATTAACTCTCTGCACTGAGAAAAATGGTGTTTAACCGAGTGTTAGAAATAGCTCGGTTAAAAAATAGTAATTAAAAATAAAAAAGATACGGTTAAAAAACTAAGTTATACTCTCACAACCGAGCTGAGATGGTTAAAATACATAGCTGTTAAAAATAATCATCCGGTGGATTGTCTTAACAAATCTGAAATGTGCAAAATGGAAAGAAACTTTCGTAGTTGTTGTTATCTATCTCTTTTTTGAATATAAAAAAATTACTATGTAATTAATATTAACCGAGTTTCATGTAATTACGCTGAGTTGTGAGACTTTGACAGAGTAAACATCTAATCGACATATATCGTCAGTCACTTCGTTTCGTCTTTTTCGGAGAGTCGTATTGTACTATTCTGGTTTTTACCGACTACTATATTAGTAGTTATTCAAATTTTAATTAATTACACTGTGTGACAGTAAAATATCACTTTAAATCAGACCTATCCAAACTTGTTTGTTTTGAAAAACTAAAAAAAGTAGTATGTATAAAATCACTCAAAAACCTCCAAAAATTCATTCTGAGGGTAAAAACCCGTTTTTTGTGTATTCATGTAAAGAATTACACATAACTTCCTTAATTTTCAACCGATTTTTAAAGTTGTTATTTTGTTTAAAAAGGGGAAAAGCACACCTTTTTAACCGTATATTGCTCGTTTAGACAAAAAAAATTGACAAGACCGCAGTTGAGAATATTTGCAATTTTTTTCCTTTTTTCAACTTTAACGAGGTTTTTCAAATAAGTATTCGAATTTAAAGATTTTTTCAATATAATTTTTTATATGTATACTTAATTCTGCGTCAAATGATCATCTTGTGAAAAATTTTGAATTCAAACTCTGCGCATATTATTTAAAAATTGTAGAAAAAATTTTAAACTTACATAGGTGTAATCATTCAAGTCTCATCTTTAATTTAAGACCAAAAGAGTTTAAAAATCTTAATCGGTTAGGAGATATATAAGTTTTTTATGTTTTTTGGGTCGCTTAATTCGAATCCGAACTCAGTTTTCTGTCGAATTTTTTAAAAATTTATCAGATTTACTTGAAACTTGTTTCTCGGGGGTTCTTGGGGTCCCTGAATACGAATTTTACCTTAGTTTTTCAAAATTTAAAATGGCGGATCCAATATGGCTGACGTATTATTAAAAAATTTGTCAGATTTATTTGAAACTTGTTACTAGCCCAGACTCAAACCACTTTTTTTTTTTTTTGCATAGCGAATTTTGGAAAATCTGCCTACAGATACCTTGGACTCCGCACTCCAAGGCTATGTGGGGTTGGTGTGATAAAACAAAAGGAAATAAAAAAAAAATTGAAAAATAAATATATAAAATAGTAAATTTAACAAACTGGCGACCTACTGCCAGCCCGACCCACTAAAACTTGTAACCCTTCTTCTGGAGCCCTTTACCCTCCCTCGGAACTGTCGTAAGACTTTAGCCTTCGAGGGTGGCGCTCCAATTCTGTCTTTCAAAAAAGAGTTTGAAAAGTTTTTTCAAACTTTCTGCTTTTCTCTGCGGTTATCCCGCGTTTACAGTTAAAAATTTAAAACTATTTCAATATAAAGCGAAATTAACAGCACAACAATAATTAAAAATAACAAATGTGTAATTAAGTGTAAAAAGTCAGAAGATAAAATTATAAACGGATATATAAAAAAAAAATAAAAAATAAACGCGTATAAAAAATTAAAAACATAAAACTGTACAAAGATGAATAAAAAAAACACAAACATCCAAAAAATGTATAAGGACAAATAAATCACAAAATAAATTAATAAAAAACAAACGAACAAAATTAAAAGCTGTTTAAATTACGCTTTTTGGCGGCCGTCGAGATCCTTCCTCGACATAACCGAGATTATGAAGTTCTCGACTTGCCGCCAATTCTCTTCCGACTGGGTCATCAGCGATACCATGTTTTCCGGTGTAACTTGACTGTTTACACCTTCGAACATGGCCCGCCTCTCCAAGTCCCAATTCTTGCATGAGAAGAGGGTGTGCTCCGCGTTGTCCTCAGGGAACTGGCAATATGCACACACCTCGTTCTCGCGTAATTTAAAGCGACACAGGTACGAGTTAAAACACCCGTGACCTGTGAACGCCTGAGTCAAGTAATAGGAAACCTGACCGTGTTTCCTATTTATCCAGGTGGCGAGTGCCGGGATAAGGCGATAAGTCCATCGACCTTTCTCCTCACCATCCCATCTTTCTTGCCATCTTTCTATGAGCCTGTGCCTCGCTTCTTTGCGGATCAGGCCCTTGCTTGGTCTTAATTCCTCATCCAAGGAACTTCTTTCTTTAGAAAAGAGAAACATTTCTTCCCTTTCCCTCGCCAAAAGATCTGCTGGCGGGACACTTGCAAGGACCTGCACAGCACTCGTAGATACCGTCTTATATGCAGAGATGATACGCGTTGTTATCGATCTCTGCGCCGACAGTATCTTTTCACAGATGGTAACACATCTTTTGCTCCTCAGGGATGGGGCCCATGCTGGTGCTGCGTAGAGCATTTTAGCATGGGGGACACTCGCCACCAGTCTTCTTTTTTGTTCACGGGGTCCGCCAACATTTGGCATTAACCGTGAAAGATTAGCCGCACACTCGATCGCCTTATTTGACGCCGTAGCCATGTGGTGGTGGAAGTTTAATTTTCCATCTAACTCCACACCAAGATATTTAACTTGCTTACTCCACTTGACCTCGAATCCGTCTATCACGATTCGTGGGAGCTCATAACCACGTCTGTCTGTGACCAGCAGTGCCTCGGTCTTTTCCAGGGCCATTTTAAGACCTCTGGTATCCAGCCAGCTTTTTGCTAGTCGCAGACATTCATTCACCAATGTCCCAAGAGCCTCCTCACTCTCGACAGTGCACACGAACAACGCGTCGTCCGCAAAGCCGATGATCATCGCACCTTCGGGCAGATCCATTCGCAGAAAATTATCGTAAGATACTGTAACGCTGTAGATTTTACATCTCTCAAATTCCTCGACCGTGATGTGGACGTGAAGCCCCCCCCTTTTTATTACTAATAATATTGTTAAACTATGAAAGGGGTAATTATAAATAATGTAAATAAAGAATACACACTTAATGTCAAAATACTATAATTTGGCTGTCAAAGAGTTCGAGAGCGCATCCTAGCAACAATGTTAATTAAGAATAATTTCTGCCTTATTTTATTGTTTTGTTTAAGCTCGTTGGACGCAGCTTTCAATAGCGCGAGTCTAACCAATCACTAATAAGTCCTTAGTCTCGGAGTGAAAAGGACTCGGAACACAACTTGAGGGCGTTTAAGTCAGATGAGCAACGTAAAAACAAGGAACAATATTCCTTGCAACAAATGATTATATTTGTTATTTATTTTATTTATTTTGCACTACTCCGAAGCTCAAAGAAAGGCCAGTCCAAGATTAGTTGCTGTTTCGTGAATAAAATTAGATCGACGCCTAAGGTGGCTGCAACCCGTCTTACATAGGTTGATTAGAATTAGATTTTATCGACAGGATTACAGCCACTCAAAATTGTATCCAACGAGTTGTAACGAACGAGCTGCCGCTAGGCGCTCGTTCTTCACGTTTTAGACATCACGGTAGATGGTCGTTATAATTGTCAAAAAGAAAGGAAAATTACAAATATAGAGAGGAAATATATAATTGATATTAAAGTCCAAATTGGAAATTAAGTTGAAACAATGGTGAGTTAGAATATTTTATTCGCCTTAATTGAAATTCAATTTAAAATCAATTATAATTCTCTTACTTATTTCGCTCTCAGACTCTTAGCAAGTCCGTTTTAACCTCAAATTGTTAAATTCACTACTTTAAAATAAATGTGATTTTGTGTGTGTGAATAATTGTTTATTTATTTATTAAAAGTCACCACTCGTTCCCACACCTAGTCGGCAAATTAATTAATCAATAATTTAACTTATAAATTCTAAACGTTCTTATCTAATTCTAAATATGGCTTGTATTTTCTTAAACTACTAGAGGAGCAGCCAGGCGCTCAAAATTAATAAAAATATTAGAGATCGCCTTTATAATTTTTCGCCACCAGAATTGTTTTCCCTAATTCTGAGTTTTAATAATTAATAATAAATGAACCGGCGTGGCGACAGGTTATAATACATTCCATACAAATGGACCCACCCTCGAGCCTTGAGGAGCCTCACGCTGCATCTCTTCCCTGAGAGTGCAGGGGTCTCCCTCACATATAACCCACCTGTCGCTAAGATAATTATCCATTATCCGCAACAAGTAGGGCGGCATGTTTTTCTTTTCCATCGACTCGATGAGATCTTTCCATCTTGCTGAATTAAACGCGTTGCGTATGTCAATTGCTACCAACGCGCAGAAGCTGTTCTTTTTTCCTGGTCTTAACTTGTTTTTTCCTGCTTTGGCTATGTCCACAACTGCCTGGATAGCATCAACTGTGGACTTGCCTTTACGGAAACCAAATTGGTGATCCGATAGACTATTCTCTCCGCTCAAGTGGCTTTGCATTCTCTGCAGAACCATATCCTCTAGAAGTTTACCCATCGTATCTAGCAGGCATATAGGCTTGTATGATGAGACTTTATCTAGAGGTTTTTTACCTTTCCTCAGGAGGACTAACCTCTGTCGCTTCCAGTCGCGGAAGAACTCTCCTCTCTCAAGGCAAAGATTGAAGCATCGAAGCAGAATCTGGGGTGAAGTGTCGATTACCAACTTTAGGATCTCGTTACTTATCCCATCGATTCCAGGCGCCTTGCCTGTTTTCAATCTTTTGCCTGCTTTTTGCAGTTCACTAAGTGTAAAGAGTTCTTCCTCTTCGACTTTGCAAAAACTCTAGTTTCTTCTAAGGTATGGTTCCGCAGGAGGAAACAAAGAATTTATTATCTTTCTGACCCAATCGGGATTGTCCAGGCCGGTGGTCTTTTGCCTCGTCGCTAATTTCTTAGTAACGATTTTAAAAGCCAGACCCCATGAGTCCTTATCGACTTCCTCGATTAGGTCCTTCCAGCTACGGCGTCGCGACTTACGGATCTCTTTCTTGAGGTTCTTTTTCGCCTCCTTGAAAGCCTCTTTCAGCAAGGGATCTCCCTTAGATCGGGTGAATGTCCTTCTTGCTTTGAGGCATTCCTTTCTGAAGGAGGCCAGCTTTTCTGACAACCAGTGCAAGGATTTTTTTCTTGGAAAGTCTCCTTTGCGACGTGGCATCGACGCATTGCAAGCGGTGAAGATTATATTTCGCACCGCTCGCACCTCTCCATTTAGACTTTTCGGCCTCCTCACCCAACCAGAATCCTCAATTAAGATAGATTCTTCTAGGGACCGGCTGAACTTCTCCTTGTTGAGTTTCTTAATGTTCCACGAGGAAGTTTTGCGACTAGGAGCTTCCTGTCTTTTTCCTCCTCGTGTGTTAGACGATGCGATCGTTAGATCTATAATCGATCTGATCGCACCTCGTCTAAACGTCTATGTTTTTTCCCGGTTTACAACTAATAAATCGTTCTTGGAGATCATTTCTCCAATCAGAATTCCTCTCTTGTCGAGCCTCGTCTCACCCCATTCTGGCGACTTTGCATTAAAATCGCCAGTGATGATGACATCCAGCTTGGATTCTATGAGGCTCGATTCTAGGTCTTCTATATTGGCTTCGAAGGTGGTCAGCGGGTCGTTGGGTGAGAAGTAGCAGCTATACATACGTATATTAGCCACCTCTATCCACACAAACCCGCTGCTTGTCTCCAAGAACTTGTCAACCCGCAATTCTGGGTTGCACAGCTTGATGGCGGCTCTCTTCGCCTTATCCTGATACCAAGGTGCGAGGCCGCTTCCTTGATACTGCTCACTGCAGAACAGGATATCGACCTCATTTTCCCTAGCTGTTTGCATCAGGAGCACCTGTGCATCCTTACTTGTATGCAGGTTGACTTGAAGGAGCTTTAGGGATTTGCCCTTTTAAGTTTCTCTAGTTCCTCCTTGTAAACCGGGCAGGAAATTCTTCCAGGGATATAGTTGACTTCCGTTTTTCCCAAATCTGTACACGTAATGCACTTTGGCTTGTCGCCAGTACAACTCTTGGCGAAATGTCCCGCTTCGCCGCATCTCTGACAGTTTTTTGTGCTGTCGGGGCTCTTGCAAATTCGGGTCACGTGTCCATAGGCCAGGCACTTTTGACATCTTGTCACTTCTAAGTGCATTCGGATGGATGCGTTTATCCAACCAATACGCACTTTGCCTAGCTTAAGCAGACTCTCGCTGTCCGTTTCACTCAAGCGTACTAGTGCCACCTTCGTACCGCCAAAACGTGTCAGAACTCTGCAAGTCACATCCAATTCGGGCCTTTGCAACTTGTCCTTTAAGACGGTTAAAATGTCCGCCTCTGAAGTTGTTTTATCCAGTTCCCGAATTTCGAGGGTCTTTTTACTGACAAGAGCCGTAACTTCGGCCTTGTCCTGAAGGACGGAAGTAAGTTTCTCAGCGAACTTTGAAGTTTCACCCCCCCTTTTGACCACAACAAGAACCTCCTTTTTAAGAGTTCTCCTAATTTTCACAATCTCGGTGCCGGTTTCCTCTGGCTTTACCGAAGTTGTTGCCAGTTTTATAAGATCATAGTAGGTCTCTGGATTCCGGGCCGAAATTTTTATTGCCTCCGTGGTTCTAATTTGGGGGGGGGGCGCTTCTGAAGTCTCTCCCTCTCTTCTGCTTTCTTCAAGGCCATTCTCTTACGGGCCTCCCGTTTCCTATTGGAGACGGTTTCGAAGTCTTTTTCGTTTTCAGGCTTATTTACCACAGTTGCCTCCGAATAAGAAGCAATCCTGGCCGAAGCAGCCTTACTCACCTCCGTCTCCATAGGAGTAGGGTTTGCCTTGGTCTCCTTGCTCTTAACCCTCTTACCCTTGGGAGTGGTCACAGAAGAATCAGTCTGCGACATCTTGAACATCCTTGCTAATGTTTCTTTGTTTCCTGCAAGCACGCCACATGCTGTCAAGTATTTTTGGGATCAGATCGACCTGTTCTAAGACATTTTCTTCGAATCTGCTAAGTCCCACATCCTCAGAATTTTTGCTTTGGCTCCCTCCAAAATCCTTGGACCGTCTGCACCGACTACCGGGGCTTCAACCCGATCAGAATCGGTGACGGGATTACCCTCATTTGAGGTACCCGCTTGGAGAATAATATCTAAAATTTGGTCCATTTCATTTTTTTTATTCTTTGTCCCGTGTCGAGGGACAATCGGGCCTTAACAGGGTACTACCATCTGGCCAGGATGGACCCTGAACCGCCTCCGTTAGTTACATAGACGTTATAGCATTGCCAAAGCATTGATGCGACGTCTATGATATCCAAGGGCACGTGAACATGTATGTTCGGACGTGGAGGTCGATGTGTCTCTCCAAGATAGCAGGAAGTTTCCGCAGAGGGAGTGCATCCTGGTATCTCTTCACAGAGTTTACCCCCAGACTCAAACCACTTAGTTAAAACTCAAACTATTGAGTCTGTTATGCTGTTATACTGTTATACTGTTATGCTTAGCCGGATATGACGTCATACTTCCTAGAATTTTCGGGGGGGTATGATAATAATAATAATAATAATAATAATAATAATAATAATAATAATAATAATAATAATAATAATAATAATAATAATAATAATAATAATAATAATAATAATAATAATAATAATAATAATAATAATAATAATAATAATAATAATAATAATAATAATAATAATAATAATAATAATAATAATAATAATAATAATAATAATAATAATAATAATAATAATAATAATAATAATAATAATAATAATAATAATAATAATAATAATAATAATAATAATAATAATAACTCCGCTTAGAACCGTGTCCCAAGCCCGGGACTCCATCTTCTATACGCATTTATACTCATTTATGTATTATTTTTTTACGTATATGCGTGTACATGGGTGAAGTAGTTTGGAGGAGGAGGAGGGTAGTTTGTCGGACTAGTGCGTCCGTGTATATTTCTCGTCTGTGTGAATGGTACAGTATGAACGTAGGGTGCGCTATAAACGCGTTTATCCCTTTGTTTGGGCAAAGGAGAATCCGAACCAAAGTGTTCGGTACGTTCGGAGCATGAATGGGAAGGAGAGTAGCCTATAAACGGCCCCTTCCATGAATGGGAAGCAGAGTAGCCTATGAACGGCCGCTTCCACGAATGTGTATGAAGGAGTACATGTGGGCAGGAGAGTAGCCTATAAACGGCCCCTGCCCTAAATGCGGAACCAGAGTAGCCTATAGACGGCCGCTTCCACGATTGGGCAGTCTCTTTTCCATTGATGACACTATGGATCCGGGAAGTCTGTCCAATAGGCCAGCCTTGGCGGTATCCGGTTTGTCTCAATGGAATCGAAACTGATGTATGAAAGTGTATGTGGAATGAAAGAGGAACACTTTGCGGAGGTTTCTTTATTTTTTTCTGTATGTGGGGGGGTGCTATAAACGCGCTACCCCCGTGAATGTGACATACGCATGAGAGACGGGGGATGTGCATGGTCGTTCTGGTCCGTCAGACACAGTACACAACAAATGTACACTATTCTAACACATATATGGGTTACACACAATTACAACACCTACACATTAATCACAACACAATACACACGATACACTAATCACACCCATATAAGTCAATCTTTTTTTTTTTTTTTTTTTCTTCAAGTTTAAAAATGGAAATGTGTGATGTAAACAACATTATACCCCAAGCAGGTACCTCGACAGAGGGTAATCCTGCCGTCGATTCCGATCGGGTGAAAGTCCCGGTGATCGACGCAAGGCCCACGGATTTTGGGGGTGGCCAACAGCACACTGGTCCTTCTGACCATAACGGTGACACAAAAATGGAGACGGAGGTTGCAGAAACCTCTGCCCTCAATAGTAAAGCGGTTCCAGCATCCCTATGGGTTGAGGGATGGAAGACCATGCTTCGACTCATGGAGAGGCAGTCCGAAGTGACGGAGGAATTGTTTAAGTCTCTTCGAATCGTAAAAGAGGGGATTTTAAGAAACAATCCGAAGCCGGTCAAGGATAGTGCAGTGGAGGCTTTCCATTATGGTGAGAGCCTCGTTGGCATTGCCAGGGACCTAATGGAAGAGGGGAAAGAATTTTCTAAGAAATTAGAAAATTATCCTCCTCCTCTCATAGCGAGACGACAAGTCAGACGCGTAGGAGGAACTCCCGGGGGAACCCCCACCTCTGATAGAAAGAAGAGAGGGGCCTCAACTACGCCCAAAGAAAGAAAGTCGAAGAAAGGGAAGGCGTCCGTGTCTCCCCATCAGACAGCTGAGGAAGCCAACGCTGAGGAGGCTCGGACAGCCACTCAAGCTGATGGCGGGCCTTGGAAAAAAGTCCAGGGAAAAAAGAAAAAAGCAAAAGAAAGGACTGGGGATGACCCTAAGGGGGAAACAAAAAAACCCTCCCGAAAGAGAAAGAAAAGGGAGACAGACGCAATTAGAATAAGCGTAGGGGAAGGTAAAGACTATAACGGGATATTGGACGATATGTTCTCAAAGGTCAGCCCTGATGAAAACAAAGTCGAGATCCTGTCGGTCCGAAGATCCAGGAAGAAAGAAATCCTCCTGGTTCTTAAGAAGGGGCAGGATCTCACTGGATTCAGCAGTGCGCTGACCACTGCCCTGGATGGAAAAGCAGAGGTCAAGACAGTAGTCTCGACGAGGTCACTAGAAATCGTAGACCTCGATGAGACTATAGTCGTGGCAGACGTACAGAAGGCAATACGGGGATGTCTGGGCAAGCCTGAGTTGGAAACGCCTTGCCAACTAGTCACCCGGTATGGAGGTACGCAGATGGCGATTCTGCGTCTGCCAGATGCGGACGCGGAGTTGCTATTAAAGACCGGAAAGGTCAGGATCGGCTGGGTCAATTGCAGGGTCCGAGTCAGAGTGGAAGTAGACAGGTGTTTCAGATGCCTGTGCTACGGCCACTTGGCACGGGGCTGCACTGGCCCAGACAGAAGAGATGCTTGTTGGAAGTGTGGTGGTCTGGACCACAAAAGCAGGTCATGTAAGGGTTCTGCTCGTTGCATGACTTGCTCCGATAAGGGGTCAAAGGAGACAAACCACCTTCCGGGAAGCAGGGCTTGCCCAGTTTATTGGGGAATCCTCTCAGGTCTAAAAGACAAAATACGGGGTTCTCCAGGTTAACCTCGGAAGGGGAAGAGCCGCGCTGGACCTTCTGATGCAGACTGCTCGACAGAGGAAGGCTGATATACTGATCTTCAGTGAGCAGTGTAGAAAGCCAGAATTCTCCGTCTGGTTCCAGGACGCATCGGGAAGGTCCGGAATACAAGTGTGTAACCCGGACATCGCTATTGGTGATTTCCTGGAGACAGATAAGGGCTTTGTTTGGGTAGAGGTGGCGGGTGTTCGTATCTACAGCTGCTACTTCTCCCCAAACGACCCCTTTAAAAAGTTCGATGCCGAGATTCGCTCTCTTGAAGAAAGCATAAGAGCTTTCGACGGGGATGTCCTCATTGCGGGGGATTTCAATAGTAAGTCCCCCGAGTGGGGAGAGACCCGTCAGGACAGGAGGGGAATCTTGGTCACCGATATGGTCTCTGCGAATGACCTGGTGGTGATGAACCGGGGAAAAGAGCTCACTTTTAGGCGGGGAGCGTCAGGGTCAATTCTTGACCTGACATTTGCAACTCCCCACCTGGCCCGTAGAATCAGAAATTGGAAGGTATTGGATCAGGTGACCATGAGCGACCACCAGTACATTGAGTTTTCAGTCTCCGAGGAGAATATGGGAGGGTACAATTGCCCACAAATGGACAAAAAGAAACCCTCCTGGAACCTTAGGAGACTCGATAGGGAGAAGTTGGCAAAGTCCTTAGTTGAGGCTCGCCTTATTAGGAGACTCAACTGGCATAGGCAGCCAACTTCTGTAAAGGGCATAGTGCGAGAGGCGAGGCAAATAATAGTGGATGCTTGCAACCACTCTATGCCTCGCCGGCACCAAACAAAAGCTAGGAAGGGTGCTCTGTACTGGTGGAGCGATGAATTAGCCCGCTTAAGGAGAGAATGCAATGCAGCGAGAAGGAAATATACCCACTCGAAGGGAGACTTCAGGCTGCAAGAAGATTGGCATAAAGCCAGGCGAATCTTCAAGCGGGCTATAAGGAGTAGCCAACGAAAGTGCTGGAAGGACCTAATCGGGAAGACCGAGAATGATCCATGGGGTTTGGCGTTTAAAATTGTTACTAAGAAATTAGTTTCAAGACAAAAAACCCCGGGTCTAGGCAATCCGATTTGGGTCCAAAAAATCATAAGAGCGCTGTTTCCCCATGTGGAACCGAGCCCCAGGGAGGACTATACTTGCGTAGTACAGTTGGAGGAGCTCTTCACGCTTGAAGAACTAAAAAAGGCGGCAAGGGCGTTGAAAAATGGCAAGGCGCTAGGCAGGGATGGAATACCAAGCGAGATCCTAAAAGAGGTCGTCGCGGTATACCCAGAGTTGCTTCTCAACGTCTTTAATGCGTGTTTAAAAGCCGGAGAGTTCCTCAGTGACTGGAAAGTGCAAAAGTTGGTCCTCCTTAGGAAAGGCGATAAACCTCTGGATAAAGTCTCATCGTTCAGACCAATTTGTTTATTGGACACGAAAAGTCTAAATGGAGAGGTGCGAGCGGTGCGAGATATAATCGTCACCGCTTGCAATGCGTCGATGCCACGTTGCAAAGGCGCCTTTCCAAGGAAAAAATCCTTGCACTGGTGGTCAGAGAAGCTGGCCTCCTTCAGAAAGGAATGCCTCAAAGCAAGAAGGACATACACCCGATCTAAGGGAGATCCCTTGCTGAAAGAGGATTTCAAGGAGGCGAAAAAGGACCTCAAGAAAGAGATCCGCAAGTCGCGACGCCGTAGCTGGAAGGACCTAATCGAAGAAGTCGATAAGGACCCATGGGGTCTGGCTTTTAAAATCGTGTCTAAGAAATTAGTGACGAGGCAAAAGACCCCCGGTCTGGACAATCCCGATTGGGTCAAAAAGATAATAAGTTCTTTGTTTCCTCCTGCAGAGCCATACCTTAGAAGGGACTGGAGTTTTTGCAAAGTCGAAGAGGAAGAACTCTTCACACTTAGTGAACTGCAAAAAGCAGGCAAAAGATTGAAAACAGGCAAGGCGCCTGGAATCGATGGGATAAGTAACGAGATCCTAAAGTTGGTAATCGACACTTCACCCCAGATTCTGCTTCGATGCTTCAATCTTTGCCTTGAGAGAGGAGAGTTCTTTTGCGACTGGAAGCGACAGAGGTTAGTCCTCCTAAGGAAAGGTGAAAAACCTCTAGATAAAGTCTCATCATACAGGCCTATATGCCTGCTAGATACGATGGGTAAACTTCTAGAGGATATGGTTCTGCAGAGAATGCAAAGCCACTTGACCGAAGAGAATCGTCTATCCGATCACCAATTTGGTTTCCGTAAAGGCAAGTCCACGGTTGATGCTATCCAGGCAGTTGTGGACATAGCCAAAGCAGGAAAAAACAAATTGGGACCTGGGAAAAAGAAGAGCTTCTGCGCGTTGGTAGCAATTGACATACGCAACGCGTTTAATTCCGCAAGATGGAAAGATCTCATCGAGTCGATGGAAAAGAAAAACATGCCGCCCTACTTGTTGCGGATAATGGATAATTATCTTAGCGACAGGTGGGTTATATATGAGGGAGACACCTGCACTCTCAAGGAAGAGATGCAGCGTGGGGCTCCTCAAGGCTCGAGGGTGGGTATATTTGTATGGAATGTATCTTACGATGATTTTCTGCGAATGGATCTGCCCGAAGGTGCGGTGATCATCGGCTTTGCGGACGACGCGTTATTCGTGTGCACTGCCGAAAGTGAGGAGGCTCTTGGGACATTGGTGAACGAATGTCTGCGACTAGCTAAAAGCTGGCTGGATACCAGAGGTCTTGAAATAGCCCTGGAAAAGACCGAGGCACTGCTGGTCACAGACAGACGTGGTTATGAGCTCCCACGAATCGTGATAGACGGATTCGAGGTCAAGTGGAGTAAGCAAGTTAAATATCTTGGTGTGGAGTTAGATGGAAAATTAAACTTCCACCACCACATGGCTACGGCGTCAAATAAGGCGATCGAGTGTGCGGCTAATCTTTCACGGCTAATGCCAAATGTTGGCGAACCCCGTGAACAAAAACAAAAATGGAGGAGGAGGAGTTCAGCAAAATGCTGAAGTCCTGTGAAGTCCAGAAGAATGTCAATAGGACAATCAAGGATGGACTCAAAAGCTTAACATCGCTCATAAGGGACGTAAAGGAGAAGCACGCAGCAGCTGCGAAAAAGGACGAGAGTTTCTACCAGGGTTTAACCTGGTCTGAAGAAACTAGACAAGATCGCAGAGTTAGAAGAGATCGTTGTAACGCGATCGTGTTGAGAAACGTCGTCTTGGATGCTCAGAAGCGGAAAAGAAGTGATCCTGAGCCTGCGAAGGATCCAAAAAGGAAAAAAGAGGAGAAACCAAAAAAGACTGGAGGCAAGGGGAACAAAACGGTTCCAAAGCCAGACCAGGTCAAGAAGGAAAGAGTCACAGTGATCGTTAAAGTGGCCGAAGGAAAAACTTTCGCTCAAGTGCTGGCGAAGGTTCGAAGGGAGGCTGACCTGGAGGCCAGCCAGACAAGGGTTGTGGGAGCTTTACCCACTAAAAAGGGAGACCTTCTCATTAAAATTGGAGGGTCTTCAAACAAGAAGCTGTTCACCGAGGAGGTGACAAAGGTAATCGGCGATTTGGGTAAGGTGCAGATTGCGGTCCGGCAAACTACGTTGGAAATCCGCGATATGGACGCCCTTACTGAAAAGGAAGACGTTTTGAATGCCCTGGAGCAAATCTCTACGGTGCCAGCAGGGAGCAGAAGGGTGGCGGTCCTTGGCCCAAACAAGCGAGGAGTAAAGCTCGCTGTCGTTGTCACCAGCCAAGAGTATGCAGATAAGCTGGAGAAAATAGGACACATTAAAATTGTGTTCGTGTCCTGACAGGTCAGAAGAAGAACTACGGTCACAAGGTGCCATAGGTGCCTTGGCTACGGCCATATAGGCAGAGATTGCCAAGCAGTAGATAGGTCGGCTGCGTGCTTTAAGTGCGGAGAAGCTGGCCATAAGGCATCAGATTGTAAGAAGAGCCTATGCTGCTTCTTATGCAAGGCGAAGTTCGGCGAGGAGGAGAGTATCCAACATGTCGCCGGATCAGGAGGATGCAAGGTCTTCAGAACTGTCCTAGAGGAAGCCAAGAAGACTTTGTCAAGGACAAAAAGGAAATAAGGCCAGAACAAGAGCAACACGGAAGAGTCGCATCAGCGACTAAATGGGACCATCCATCTACGAAGTTTGAAGCCAATAGGTAGTTCCGTAGGTGAATAATAGGTCTAATATTATTGGGTTTTTAACATGGTATGGTCAATGTAAGTCCTTGATGTCTAAAACAGAAGGCAATCGACAGAGTCCTGTATGATTTAATTTGTAACAAATTGTTTCTCTATAAAAGATTTTATTGTCTTCATAACCTTTCCAATTGAATTTATTCGGTTGTAAAGTTTATGTTAACTACCCAGCAGAAAGCTAAAAAAAAAAAATAATAATAATAATGAGGGTAAACTCTGTGAAGAGATACCAGGATGCACTCCCTTTGCGGAAACTTCCTGCTATCTTGGAGAGACACATCGACCTCCACGTCCGAACATACATGTTCACATGCCCTTAGATATCATAGACGTCGCATCAATGCTCCGGCAATGCTATAACGTTTATTATAACACCTAATTTCTTTGTTTTTCGCAAAATAGGGGCTGATGACTCATTATCATTCACAGGAAATGAAAAGTGTTGTTTTAACCTGAATTTGGGTTAAAACAACACGCAACAATTTTTACCCTACGAGGGTAAAATTTGTTGCGTGTTATTTTAACCCGAATTCAGGTTAAAACAACACTTTTCATTTCCTGTGTTGGTATTTTCTGTTTTTGTTTTTTTACATGGTGCATTCTTCAACGATGACACATAATTTCTTTGTTTTTCGCAAAATAGGGGCTGATGACTCATTATCATTGGTATTTCCTGTTTTTGTTTTTTCACAGGGTGCATTCTTTAACGATGACACATAATTTCTTTGTTTTTCGTAAAATGGGGTTGATGACTCAGAATTTTGCAATTTTTTATTGATGACTCCTCATCATTGGTATTTCCTGTTTTTGTTTTCTACAGGGTGCATTCTTTAACGATGACATATATTTTCTTTGTTTTTCGCAAAATGGGGTTGATGACTCATTATCATTGGTATTTCCTGTTTTTCTTTTTTACCACAATTCTAAGAAAACCATAATTAACTTGAAATCAAATTAGTCATTATTTGTGTATATAAAGAAGGCAATTTTTCTTAACAAAATCATTCCTGCAGTTTAAGTTGTTCAATCAACATATCAGAAAAACATCGTGAAATTCAAGTGCGCTTAAAAAATCTCGTTTTAAAAAAAAATCGCTATAGGTAAAAGTTTAATTTTAGTCTGATCGGAGTTAATCATTGCAGTGAAAAAATTGACAGTTTTAATACAAGTAATAAAAATGAATTTGGATAAATTAAATGCAGCAATTAAAGTTATAGAAAGTGATAAAAGCCCTAGTTATTGTAAAGATTTTGTAAAAATTATGAACAATGCTTTTAAAACATTAGGAAAAAAAACTACAACAGAGGAATTAAATTTTTGAATAAATAATAGTGTAAAAAACATTAGATTACTAAATAAATTGTTAAGAAATGGATCTGTGTCATGTGGAGAGAAAAAAAAGATTTTGTCAACTATTGGAATATTGAAAGCAAATAAATAAATAATAAATAATAATAATAATAATAATAAATAAATGAAATTATAAATTTAAGTGTTAATATAAATAAATATGTCTCTTTTGCGGCTGGATACTCAACTTTTATAAGAATGCCAAAATTTATAATTGATAAAAGAGCTGTTATTAATGTTATAAATAATGACAAACATGGTTTTTTATAGTCCATCATTGCACAACGTTATCCAGCTGTAAAGAATAAGGAACGTACAAGTTCATATCCTCACTTTAAAGATACTGATTTAAAGTTTGATGATTTTGAATTCCCCATTTCTTTTAGCGATATTCCAAAATTTGAAAAATTAAACAATTTAAGTATTAATGTTTACGGAATTGATAAAAGCAGTAATAAAAAGAATGAAATTGTTCCTCTTTATTTAAGTAAAAACAAATCAGATGAACCTACTTATCACTTATTAATGATTGAAAATACAGAACTTGATTTAGCGGATGATGATGATAATAATTTTCAAATTAACAAAGTTTATTATTTTGCATTAATCAATAATTTATCTCGATTAGTAAAATCTCAAATAACAAAAGATCGAAATCGAACCATACTTTTTGATAGATGTTTATGCCATTTTAAATATGAAAAATCGTTTAATAATCATAAAATGGATTGTGATAAAATAAACATGTGTCGAGTAATTTTGCCTAATGAAGAGGATAAAATTTAAAAATTACAGAAATAAAGAATGTGTTCCCTTTGTCGTGTATGCTGACACTGAAAGTCTCTTAGAACCTATAGCAAGTACACACACAAACACATCAACATACCAAAAACATATCCCAACAAGTTTTGCTTTCTATGTACATTGCAATTTTAACGAATCTCTTTCAGAATTTAAATCATATCGAGGTCCAGATTGTGTTGATTGGTTCATGGCTGAATTAGAACAATTGGCTGAAAAAGCAAATACTTATTTTACAAATATTATTCCAATGGAAAATTTAACTATTTTACAACAAATTCAATTTGACACAGCAACAGTTTGTCATATTTGTGAAAAACCTTCTGAAAATGATGACATTAAACACCGCGATCATTGTCATTTCACGGGAAAATATCGTGGTCCAGCACATCAAGGTTGCAATGTAAATTATAAAGATTCGCATGTTGTTCCCATAATTTTTCACAACTTGTCAGGATATGATGCACATTTCATTATTAAAGCTTTAGCAACGTCTTTTGAGGGTGAAATGAAACTGTTACCAATAAACAAGGAAAAGTACATTTCATTTTCAAAGTATGTCAAAGGCACAAAAGTAGTATTAAGATTTCTGTATTCATTTAGATTTATGCCCAGCAGTTTAGACAAATTATCCTCCTATCTTGAAAATGATGAGAAAAAAATTACTAAAAAGTATTGTAAAAATATGGACGAGTTTAATTTATTGACAAGAAAAGGAATATTTCCTTACGAATATGTTAGTAGCTGGGAAAAATTAGAAGAAGGACAATTGCCAGTAAAAGACTCTTTCTACTCTAAATGAAACGACGCTCATATTTCAGACGAAGACTATGAACATGCTTGTAACGTATGGAAAACGTTTAATTTAAAAACAATAGGAGAATACTCTGACTTGTATTTACAGACTGACGTTCTACTACTTGCCGACATTTTTGAAAATTTTAGAAAAACCTGTTTTACAACTTATAACTTGGACGCGTTACATTACTATACTGCCCCCGGACTGGCATTTGACGCTATGCTCAAGTACACAGACATAAAACTTGATTTGTTGACAGATGTGGAAATGTTGCTTTTTATTGAAAAAGGTATAAGAGGTGGAGTTTCACAATTCTCAAACAGATACGCGAAAGCTAACAATAGATTTATGGAAAAAGATTTTAATCCCTTAATACCAGAATCTTATATCATGTACTTCGATATAAATAATCAATTTGGTGCTTCTATGAGCGAGAGCTTGCCTTATACAGATTTTGAATGGTTAGAAAATTATAGCAATGACTTTTTCTTGAATATTCCAGATGATTCTCCTTAAGGATATATTCTTGAAGTAGATTTAGATTATCCAACTCAACTTCATGATTCACATAAAGACATGCCGTTATGCCCTGAACATTTCATACCTCCTCTTCCAAAATGTACAATTCCTAAATTAATTCCAAATTTATTTCCAAAGAAGACCTATACAATTCACTAGAGAAATTTAAAGCTATATTTATCTTTGGGAATGAAATTAACTAAAATACATAGAGTTTTCAAATTTAAGCAAAAGCAGTGGTTAAAACCCTACATTGATTTAAATACCGAGCTTAGAAAAAAATCGAGTAATGAATTTGAGAAGAATTTTTACAAGCTAATGAACAATTCTGTATTTGGCAAGACAATGGAAAATGTTAGAAAACACAAAGATGTTAAATTAATAACAAAATGGGAGGGAAGGTATTGCGCGAAAAATTTGATTGCTCAACCAAACTTTCATAGTTGCACCATATTCGATAAAGATATGGTCATTATTGAGATGAATAAAACAAAGGTATACTTTAACAAACCAATTTACATAGGATTGACTATTCTAGACATATCAAAAATAATAACATGACTTTCATTACAATTACATTAAAGAGACTTTCAGTGATTCTGCAAAATTACTCTACACAGATACTGACAGTCTTGTTTATCATATCACAGTACCAAATTTTTATGATTATATTAAAAGAGATTTACATAAATTCGATACATCCGATTATCCTGAAAACAACATTTATAATATATCACTTGCAAATAAAAAAATCCTGGGTCTTATGAAAGACGAAAATAACGGTAAAATTGTAGACGAATTCATAAGTTTAAGATCAAAACTATATGCATTCAAGTTATGGGGTGATGAGGAAGCTAAAAAGAAAGCAAAAGGGGTAAAATATTCAACTTTAAAAAAAATAGGATTCGATGATTTTAAGCATACTCTCAATGAAAATGAAAACCTGATCCGATCACAGCACTTTTTACGCAGCAAAAATCATGAAGTATTAAGTGTCAAACAAAATAAAATTGCTCTCAGTTGGCAGGATGATAAAAGAATTTTGATACCAGGGAAAACTGACACCCTTCCTTGGGGTTATCAATAGCATGATCCAATGGAAATAGATGAAATTGATGTATAAAATGTAAATATTTATTTAAAATGTTAGATTGTATTAGTTCTCTACTATTCGCTTTATACAATTTTTACAATAAATTATACTTCAAAAATATTATTATTTATTATAATAAATAAATGTATTTAAAATAAATGTCGTTTCTTATTCCTGAAAACAATAAGGTTAGGTTAGAAATAATAATTATAGTGCAATTGATATTTTATAATTTTATGGAGGAAAAAAATAGAATACATTTTAAACTAAAATACTTAAATATTACAGTTTTTCAGAACCATGTTTTTAAGTTTATAACATTCTGAAGAGCACACGTAAAAGTTTTCTTGTTGATTAAATGTTTTGAACAAGTTCCAATACATGTTTCAATGTTTAACTTTTTTAATGAAGGACAATTTAAATCATTCATGTCGATAATTTCAATACAATATTTTTCATGGATTAAGCTTTTTAACCATTTTTTCTTCTTAAACCTTTAACATAAATTGTCTTTGCTTCTTTGAACACATTTTCTAAAATTTCTTTTAAATAAACGTACGGTACATCACCAGCATTCCAACGAATACCATGGAAATTATTTTCTAACCAACGATTGATACATTTATATTTATTTGTGACGCAATTCCATGGACAAGGAGGTTGGAAAACCATATTTTTTGGTATTGAATAATTATTTACAGGAACTATAGCTAATTCTTTTAAAACAAACTCATTAATTGGCAATTTGAATCCTTGCACATCCATCAAGTACTGCATTTTTAAATCAACTAATCTCATTACTCGTACGGAGTGAAATATATAAAAGCTTAAAGTTAAACAATTTTTTTAACAATTACACTGATTGGTTTATATTCAACGATGCGGTCATGCAAAACTAAGCAATAAGCTGAAGTATTGGCGGGAAAATTTTCGTTTGATTCAAATTCTAAGCGGATATCAACTGGTCCACTTTTTAAAGACTGATTTTGTTTTGAACAATCCACTACAGCTAAAGGAGCATAGTGTAAAAATTCTTTTTTTGATAAAATTGGTTGAGACTCTTTACTATAATAAGAAGCTTGAAAATTTGTAAACATCTCCTATAATATTAACATATTCGTCGTCGTTTTGTCGTCCGTCGGTCGTGTAACTTCGTACTTCATCGTTCGGTCGTTCGGCTTTTATCATTTATTCATCTTATCGTATATATACATACTCATTGTACATACATATACGCATGCGCAGTAGTGTTCTGTGAATGTCAGGCATGCGCAGTAGTGTTTGGACAATGTTACGCATGCGCAGTATTGTTCTATCACTATAACGAATGCGCAGTCGTGTTCAGACAATGTTACGCATGCGCAGTAGTGTTCTGTCAATGTTACGCATGCGCAGTAGTGTTCGGACAATGTTACGCATGCGCAGTAGTGTTCTATCACTATAACGCATGCGCAGTAACTGGATAATATAATAAATTTTCTATATTTGTATTTAAATAATTAAATTTTTGTAAAATTTTCTTTTAAAAATTGATTTAAAGATTAATTTCAGTTCAAATTTTTGATAATAATTGAATTTTTGAAAAGTTACTAATAATTACAATTTTTAAAAATAATTTAATTTTGTAAAAATTTAAAACATTAAAACTTTTAACTTTCCATACTTTAAATTAAAAATTTTATTTATCTAAATTTTTACAAAAGCTTAATTGAAATTTTTTAATTTATTAAAAAATATAGAATCTAATTGATAACTTTTTAAAATTAAAAAAATTGATAAAATGTTATACATGGAAATTATGTTAAAAGAAATTTATTTTATATTATTATTTTTATTTTTAAAAAGTATTTGAAATTCAATTACTTTTAGAAGTAATAAAAGTTTTCTTCGCAATTTCATTATTTAAAAAAATTCTAATAAAATCGTTTGCAAGAATTCAATTATTTTCAAAAATATTTAATAAAATTTTCCACAGACATTTAATTATTATCAAAAATTGTAATAAAATTCTTTATAAAATTTAATTATTAAAAAAAATAATATTATGCAGCAACCTTTCTTCACTCAAAAAATAATATTTTCTAATATTAATAATAATAATAATTCAAAGTTAATAATTACTATTATTTTTAGATATGTACAATCAGATACACATGTATACTCACATATAAATAAATCCCATACACTTGTATATTCACACATAAAAACAAAACACATATTATATGGATACCCACCGTAAACACGAAGAATCACACACATATATAATCACATATATACACGAATAACACACAAATTATTAAATTTCATTATTGAATTAATAATAATATGTATTATACTATGTATTATACTATTAGTCATATATTATTTTTATTTTTTCGATTGTAATAGAAATATCTATTGTTTACGAATATATATATCTTAAGTTTTCAAAATTATATCAAATCAAATATATAATTAATTTTATTAAAATTCGTCGAAAGAATTTAATTATTTATAGAAAGTGTAAAAAAACTCTTCTCAAGAATTTAATTATTTCCATAAATAGCAAAATTCTTCAAATTTACTACATTCTTTTATATATTATTTTTAAAAAATATTCTTCACAAGAATTCGATTATTTTCACAAATTTTTCTTAATGGAATAATTTGTATTTCTATTATATTTTTAATAAAATTTCCAAAAAGAATTTAATTATTTAAAAACATTTTGACAAAATTCTACAAGAATATTCAATTATTTTCTAAAAGAATTAAACTTTCATAAGAATTGAAATATTAAAAATAGAATTTATCTAAATTGTTATTAAAAAATCAATTATTTAAAACTTTTTTTATAAAATCCTCGCAATAATTCAATTATTTTTATAAATAATAAAACTCATTGCAGAATTTCAATTATTTTAAGTTCAATTTTAATCAATTTCCTCGAAAAATGTAATTATTGAAATTATTCTTAAAAATTTGATTAAAATTCATCAAAAAAAACTCAATTATTAATTTAATAATATGCAATTATATACAAAATTAATATTAATATGTACATATACTACTTATATGTATATATTAACAATGAAGATGCTATTCAATAAATAATACATTTTCAAATATTATAATAATAATGTGAAATAATAAATATATATGTAAGGAGAAATAAATAACATGACAACCGAGCGAGCGTTAGCGAGCGAGGTGTATGTCGCTAGTTTCATATAAAGTAGATTACTGGTTTCTACCAATATTTAGATTCATGTTGCCATAAGGATAACATTGTGAATTTAAAAATAATTTTACATCAGATAAATCACAATGATCAAAGTAACTAGAGTTTTGAACTGTATTTTTTTTCTGTTTCTCTAAAACCCTAATACAATAAATCTAGGTTTCTCTAATTGACTTGAAGTTTTTACACTCCAAATATGCTTAGGAGTGATTGGTAATAAAGGATATTTATACAATTTCCAAGTTCTAAAACTTATTGGAATAGATGGATCTTTTTCAATATATTTTAATAATTTAAACTTTCGAGCATCTGATAATTTTATGTGTGGTAATAACCATTTAATTTTTTCAATAACAATTTTAAACTCTTCTAAAGGTGCTACTTGCAACACTGTGTTAGCATCAGTTCTTGATCTGATTAAAATAAGCTCATGTTTAGCGTTAATAATGACTTTTTGGTAATCTTCAGCAAAACCAAAAATCATACTCAGAGGAATACAAACATCAAAGTAACCTTGCGCATTTGTTAAGGTTGGTTTATTAGTAAATTCTAACCAGCCAACATTTTCAAGAATTTTATTTTGACTAGAATCGAGAGAAATATAATTTTTCATTAAACTTGTAAGACCTACATTTTTGTTTTTATCAATTTCTACACCATTAAGTTCATACTTTGCTTCTTCAAATAAATGACATATGCCATTAGAAATTAAATTTGTATGCTCTAGAGCTGTTTCATCAGGTTTCACGAGTTTTCCAGTTATGTGAATCGAGCTTTTGCTTGGAAATAAGCAATGATCCTGATTCTGTACCGTAATGCGGATTTTATCACTATTGTTGTATGTTGATAAGGTGTATGGTTGTTGCGCATGAACTTTATAATGAGCAATAGATTCATCAAAAATTACTCGTAAATCAATATTTAAAATTTCCCCTTCCATAGCAAATAATAATACGTTGAAATACAAAGGCACAAATACAAGTAAAAATAACCTTAAATCTCTTTTTTACTCTCTTCGTTTTTTTACAATCTTTAGACCGAGATTTTTCAGTAGTTGCAGGTTCTGAGGTGTTAATCTCTTCAAGATTCGCCGACGACTGATTTGATTCTGACATGGTGTTTTAATTTTGTAACCAAAACCAATCCTTTTTCTATTATTAAAAACAATACCCATTATTTTAAGCTATTTGTCGCGCGACTGGTCACTGTCAAAAGTTTGTATCCGTTGACTGTACTTATGAAACGATTATGAATGCGAGTTTCCGAAAAACTTTTGCGGACGTACAGTTTGACACACAGATGTTCTCAAAGTATATTCATAACCTCTCGCATGAAAAACGAACGTGGCAACGTCGCAAGTTTGGCGTATGGCCGTCTTTAAAATTTCGCGCCAAAAGTAGCAAACGAGCTGTAGTATTTAACAAGCGCTATTGCCACGTTTACGAATTTACCTGTCATTTACAATAAATATTAAAATAATTTTTCAAGTTTGATGTTAAATATCTTTTAAATAAAACGGTGAAAAATTTTCATTTTTTTTATAAAAGTTCATTTTGGTTCAATAAATAAAACTTTAGTTTTTCTAAAAAATCTGTCGATTAGTATAAGTGCAAAAATTAAAAATCTGTGGTTTTCATATGGTTTTCCTATACCGTACATGTTAAAAATTGAAACTTTGATTTCATTTTTTGAGACTTACAGACGGTCAATTTTATTTTAATAGGCCTTATTTTGTAGATGAATATCCAAAGAATAATTATGTAAAATTTAAAAAATTCTGTCGAAAACGAATTTACGCGACAAATACCTTAAGGATTTAATATGAAGCCTTATTGTTAAAGTTTCCCCTCGAAAATTAACTAAATTTCCGTCTTGGTCTACAATTCGCAATTGAATATAGTCTATTGTCTTGACAGCGACTGGCAAGTAAATGACGTGATTTGGTACTTACACTATTTTATATCCTGGTGGAACAATAGGAAAAAATTCATGAATTGTATGCACTTTTTCACCATTAATGTATGCTCCTTTTGTTATGTTACATTCTACTCTTAATGAGTTTATTTTAATGATTGATACTGGTTGATCAGACTCATGGTATTCTTGAGCTTTTAATTTGCGAGGAGAAAATCCTAACAAACTACCTATAGAATCATTGGGTTTAAAATTAATTTCTTCATCACAAAAAACTGTACATTTCAATGTATTATTGTTCGGTTTGATTCTAAAATTAATTCCTTTATTTTTTAAAATTAAATGCAAAACTTGATCAATATCACTAACTTCATAACTTCCTGTGGGTATAATAATTTCTTCATTTCCTACGTAAAATTTATTTTTCCCAGCATCTATATTAGGAATAGAATTAAAAGTTAAAAATTCAACAAGACCAAGAGCATAATTTTTAAAATTAGACAACTCTATTAGTGGAAAAAATTGAGATTCTAAGATGGAAGAATTTCCAGACAACGTTAAAATAAGTGAATCGTCCATGATGAGGTCAAATTAATAACTGACGTTTAAACTAAGAATATCATTTATTTATATGCAAAGTATACAAATCAGGAATATTCAATTGTTTACAGAAAAATTTTAAACATAAATGTCCGCATACATATGCATTGTAGTTTTGATATCGTTTATGATTATATTTTATGCTACCAACATCAAAATATTTAACAAGATCTGAAGGTGGTCGAAGATTACCGAAGCTATCAAAATATACGATTTTATCTTTATTCTTTTTATAGGCACACTAATGTGTACCAGGACCATTTTTATCATCTAGATTATTAATTGCAAATTCATTTTCTTTAGGACCACGCATAGGCAGTTCATTTTGCATAAAAACTCCTCGAAAATATAAAATTTTTAAACTTTTTTTTTTTTTTTGTACTTTTTTTTTTTTTTTTTTTTAAATGATAGTAACACGATAAATTATGAAACAAATATTTGATAAATTAAAACATAACAATGAATGAATGAATTAATCAAAAAGAACTTCAAGAAACCAAAAGAAAATTTTTATGAAATTAAAAAAAAATTGTACTATGTATGCAAACAAAGAGATAAAAAATTCGTAATAATAAAAAAATTTAACATAACCTCAAAAAAATACAAATTTTGTTCTGTACACTTGAAATTAACAATATTCCTTTATCATAAGTTAATAATTTTTATGTGTCTTGTGTATCATAATTATATTTTCCACTTGTTTATTATAATTTTCGTGTTCTCAACACTATAAAAATTTGAGTTTAACCTCTTACAATATACTAAAAATCAGTCATATAAACCATTTGTTGAGTATGTATTGTCGTGATTTTTAACACAATTTCAGAAAATTAATTAAATATATTTATTACTATATAAGTACTAAAAAAAATGTTATCATCAATTTTTACATCTTTTTTGAATGTTTTTTTCTTTTAATAAAATAAATATGGGGCATTCTTTGTCAAATTTTACCCCCTGTCTGTCCATTTTTAATTTCAACAAAAAAATCAAAAAAAGGCTTAAATTAAAGATTGGAACTTCTACTTTTATTTGCATGGTGGCCTTTTTAAAAAATTCAAGATGGTGGACTTGTACGTCGCATTAGAGCAGTCGAGGAGCATAAAAAATTCTACTTTTTGCTAAAAAATATGAATTTTAAAGTAAGAATAGTTTATTTTTGGCACAAAACATACCTCTTTATACGTACTTTATTTACTCTTATTGACATTTTCGAAATTTCCCAATGTCGGATTCAATATGGCCGAAAAAATATAAATTTTTGTCAATCTTTGCGAAACTTACTATTAAGAGGTTATTTGGGTCGCTGATTAGGAATCTGAAGTCAGTTTTTCAAAATACAAAATGGCGGATCTAATAGGGCAGATCCATTTTTCAAAAATCATTCTTTTTTGCTTGAAACCATTTACGCTGTTTTTATTAATTACTCTTGATATTTAGTTATTTTTATTAGTACTTCAGAAACAAGTTTCAAGCAAAAAAGTACGATTTTTAAAAAATGGATCTGCCATATTAGATCCGCCATTTTGTTTTTTGCAAAACTGACTTCAGATTCGTAATCAGCGACCCAAATAATCCCTTAATAGTAAGTTTCGCAAAGATTGACAAATATTTATATTTTTCGGCCATATTGGATCCACCATTTTGAATTTTGCAAAAATTGACTTGAGATTCGTAATCAGCGACCTCAAAAACCCCTAAGTAACAACTTTCAAGCAAAAAAGTACGATTTTTGAAAAATAGGTCCGCCATATTAGATCCGCCATTTTGTATTTTGCAAAACTGACTTCAGATTCTTAATCAGCGACCCAAATAACCTCTTTGAAATTTTGACGATGGTGAAAAATTTTCTGTCGACGCACCTGCAGAATTAGAACGGGGACTGCCGTCTGACATTCGTCATTTATTTTTTTTATTTAAAAATATTGGAAACCCAAAATGTTATATTTATTGAAAAATTTTGAGTAGTTGATTCGAATAACAATTGAATAATAATGTTAGATAAATATTAATTGATTTTACCCGGATTTTCTGTCGACACTGAAGGTAGCGATTGAACAGAATTTTCAGGATCCACAATTGTAGGTGAAGATGAACGCCGTGCGACTGTAGAATCAGTTCTTCGAATAGTTATCGTGTGCCGCGTTGATAAGGAACTAGATTTGTCCATTCTTTTAACTTTTTCAGTTTCATCATTATCACCTGTAGAATGAACAAGGTAAATTGCCTTCATTAAAAGATATTAACAAAAAAATATATATATCATTATTATCATTTTGCTTCTCATACTTTCAGATTCCGGTGAACTATTAAAATTGCCCTCTTCTGAAATTAAACGTGTATCAGCCGTTAAGAGTTCAAAATCTGAAAAATAATAATTAAAATTCAATATTATATTTTAAACGACGAAAAAATATTCTCGGGAAAATTTCGGGATTTAATTCCCGAAGTCGATTCCTGATAAAATCCCGCGAATTTCTCAGATATTTTCCTGAAGTTTCTTGAGAATTTCTCTGGGACGTTTTGGGAATCAATTCCTGGGTTTTAACAGCCAAAAAATTCCAGAAAATGTTTTTTAATATGGAAAATTCGTTCTTATTATAAAAATATATTAAATTAAACTGCATTAACCATTTCCATTTCTTTGTATTCCTCCTTCTTGTTCATCATCAGAAGAAGAATGATTGTTGTTTAAGGATTTCCTCTGTGCTTTTCTTCCTTGTATTTCTCCTTCTCCTTCATCATCAGAGAAAGAATAATTATCAACTAAGGACTTCCGTTGAGCCATCAATTTCTTATGATTTTCCAAAATTTTGATATTTTCATGATTTTGAGCGGCCACTTTTTAAGCTGACTTCTTCTTTCTTAACCTTTTGATGTCAATACGCTGTAAAAATGGAACGATATATAATAAAATTACTGGATGCATAATGT